>CADEHL010001172.1:600000-802629 GCA_902827135.1 Harpagifer antarcticus | reverse complement strand
TTCTGGCCCCAGCAGCCATGGTCCCGGCCCCAGCAGCCATGGTTCCAGCCCCAGTTCTGGCCCCAGCTGCCATAGTCCCCTCCCTGGTCCCTTCTCTAGTCTCTCCTCTTGTCCCTTCCCTAGTCCCTCCTCAGGTCACTTTCCTAGTCCCTTCTCTAGTCCCTTCTCCAGTCCCACCTCTAGTCACTTCTCAAGTCCCTCCTCGAGTCACTTCGCTAGTCCCTTCCCTCATCCCATCTCAAGTTCCCTCTCGAGTCTTTTCTCAAGTCCCCTCTCAGGTCCCCTCTCGAGTTCCCTCTCGAGTCTTTTCTCGAGTCCCCTCTCAAGTCAACTCCCCAGTGTCCTCTCGAGTCACCTCCCAAGTCAACTCTCCAGTGTCCTCTCTAGTCACCTCTCAAGTTTCCCCTCAGGTCTCCTCTCGAGTTCCCTCTCAAGTCCCCTCTCTAGTCCCCTCTCGAGTTCCCTCTCGAGTCACCTCTCAAGTTTCCCCTCAAGTCTCCTCTCGAGCTACCTCTCGAGTCCCCTTTCTAGATCCCTCTCAAGTCACCTCTCTCGAGGTCCCTCTCAAGCCACCTCTCGAGTCCCTTCTCAAGTCCCCTCTCAAGATCCCTCTCAAGTCTCCTCTCAAGTCATCTCCGAGTCTCCTCTCGAGTTCCCTCTCGAGTCCCCTCTCCAGTCACCTCTCGAGTTCCTTCTCGAGTCCCCCTCTCGAGTCACCTCTCCAGTCGACTCTCCAGTTTCCTCTCGAGTTCCCTCTCAGCCCTCTCTCGAGTCCCCACTCAAACCCCATGTCCTGTGCCGTTGGAGGTCCCCGCCGACTACTCTCCTGCCGGGGGTCCTGCCAACCCTTTGTCCTGTCTCGTTGGAGGCCCCGCCGACTACTCTCCTGCCGGGGGTCCTGCCAACCCCATGTCCTGTCCCGTTGGAGGTCCCGCAGACTAGTCTTCTGCCGGGGGTCCTGCCAACCCCATGTCCTGTCCCGTTGGAGGTCCCGCAGACTAGTCTTCTGCCGGGGGTCCTGCCAACCCCATGTCCTGTCCCGTTGGAGGTCCCGCAGACTAGTCTTCTGCCGGGGGGTCCTGCCAACCCCATGTCCTGGACCGTTGGAGGTTCCGCTGGGGGTCCTGCCAACCCCATGTCCTGTCTCGTTGGAGGCCCCGCCGACTACTCTCCTGCCGGGGGTCCTGCCAACCCTGTGTCCTGTCCCGTTGGAGGCCCCGCCGACTACTCTCCTGCCGGGGGTCCTGCCAACCCTGTGTCCTGTCCCGTTGGAGGCCCCGCCGACTACTCTCCTGCCGGGGGTCCTGCCAACCCCATGTCCTGTGCCGTTGGAGGTCCCGCCGACTACTCTCCTGCCGGGGGTCCTGCCAACCCTTTGTCCTGTCTCGTTGGAGGCCCCGCCGACTACTCTCCTGCCGGGGGTACTGCCAACCCGGTGTCCTGTGCCGTTGGAGGTCCCGCCGTCTACTCTCCTGCCGGGGGTACTGCCAACCTTTTGTCCTGTCTCGTCGGAGGTCCCGCCAACCGCTCTCCTGCTGGGGGTCCTGCCAACTCCTGGTCCTCTTCCGTGGGGGATCCTGCCGAAGCCTGTCCCGCCGGCTCCGGTTCCTGTCCGGCCGACACCGGGTCCTGCCCGGCCTCCGGAGCTGTCTGGTCTTCGCCCTCGATCCCGACCCTCTGTGAGCCGCGGTCTTCGTCCGCGGGCCCGGCCTCCTGACTCTTCCTGCCGCTGCCCTCGTCCTCGGGCCCGGCCCCCTGACTCTTCCTGCCGCTGCCTTCGCCCTCATGCTCGGCCCCCTGAGTTCGCCCGCTGTGGCCTACGCCCCACCATGGACTCTGCCTTGCCACTAGGCCGTCCGCCCGAGTCCCCCTTCTCGGCTTCTGCCGTGCCCCCGGGCCGTCCGCCCGAGATCCCTTCCTGGTCCCCTACTGGGCTCCTGGGCGGTCAGCTTAGTCCCGTCCTCCGGACCCCCTCCACCCACCCTGGTGGCCTAGGGATACGTCCCTCCTCCGGACCCCCTCCACCCACCCTGCTGGATTTTTTTTGGGATTTTTGTGTTGGGGTTTAGGGACGTCTGGAATCCGTCCCTTGAGGGGGGGGTTCTGTCACAGTTCTGTCTAAGTTTGGGTGTTTTCACGGTTCTCTGTCATGTTTTCCTCCTGTCGTTAGTGTCCCTGTGTGTTCTCCTCCCTCCTCACCTGTGTCTCGTTTAGCTAATTGTGTTCACCTGTGGCTCTTGTGTTTTTTCTCCTCCCTCCTCACCTGTGTCTCGTTTACCGATTGTGTTCACCTGTGTCTGGTAATTAGCCCTCCCTGTATTTAGTCTTGTCTCGTGCTGTGTTCAGTGTCGGTGCTTCTTTTGTTGGTGACGGACTTCACCGGTGAGTGTTCTGTGTTTGGCTGTATTCGTTCCATTTTAGCCTTGAAATAAAGGTTTACCAAAGTTATCTGCGCTTGGGTCCTGCTTCCTTCACTCAACCGTGACAGGTGTCCTCTGCTTACTTTTAATACTTGTAAATAAAACTTTTGGCCGTAATTTATTTCCCTCATTGTAGCGACCAGAGAGAGAGAGGTGGGGGGGGGGGGGATATATATCCAGTCTCTGATAGTGTTACGTTATTATGAGAGTGCTCTGTTTGATTCTGAAATGGTATATATTTATATAAATATATATATATATATATGTGTGTGTGTCCGCATCTGAAGCCTGTACCACACTGTGAATGAATTAAAAGTAAATATATAAGTCGTCATGAACACATCTGTCCATCAGACAGAGGGCAGTGTGCCTCCTGTCATCATTAATGGACGTCTCTTTAAAATGACCGCTCAGAGGAGAGGAGTTCTCATTTCTCTAACCGCCTGCTGCTTCCCCTCCTCTCTCCTCGGCTCCCCTCCTCGACTCCTCCGTTCGCATCTCCTGTGTGCGGGACTAAGTCTCGAGGATAGGAGTCGAGGAGGGGAGTTAGAGAAATGAGAAAGGGCCATGGTGTAAAGGTTATGCTAAAGTTTAATAAAGTGTAAGCAGCTAAAAGTGCTTCAACCGTCCATTCTTGCAATATGAGGGGCAAGAATGAAACATGGTGGCAACGGATATTGGAAACTTGGAAGTAAGAGAGAGCAGTACAAAAGAAGAAAAAGAAAACAAACTGTTGCTGTGCAGCTAGCCTGTAGCTAATAACAAGTAGTGGGCTGGGGAAGACGCTCTTCGGTCGGCCATGGAAGGTTTGAAACCCCCATCAACATTGTGTTTGGACTCTGGCAATCTTGCAAAGTCATGGAAATCATGGAAAGAAGAGTTTACACTTTACTTGGAGCTTTCTTTGCCAGAGGCAGAAGAAACAATGAAGGTGAAATTGTTCTACTACCTGATTGGAGAGACTGGTAGAGAACTTTGTGAAACTCTGATGAGTGATGTGACTACAGCCAGGAGGACAGTGAAGAACATCATTGAAAAATTCTATGGACATTGCAACCCCAAGGTAAATGAAACAGTGGAGAGATATCGGTTTTTCGTGAGAAATCAAGGACAGGATGAAAACATTGATACATATGTCACTGATCTAAGAATGTTAGCCAGCACATGCAACTTTGGACAAATAAGGGACTCACTCATTCGTGATATGTGGCATTATGGATTCAGGACTGAGAGAGAGATTGCTCAGAGAGGACAACCTGACATTGGACAACTGCCTACAGTTGTGCAGGGCTACAGAATTGGCACGTGAAAATAGTAGAACCCTTGCAAGACATACAGTGGAGGAGGTGCACATGATGAAACAGACTGCATGGCAGGAAAAGAACACAAACACAGTTTCATGCAAATTCTGTGGTATTACACATGAAAGGGACAAGAACAAGGAGACAAAACGCTACAGACTCTTAGCAACACCATTCAGAAGGGATGGCCTAAACATAAGAAAGACACACCGATAGATATTATGCACTACTACTCATTCCAGGTGGAACTGAGTATACAGGATGACATCATCTTCAGAGGGGAGAGAGCTGTCATCCCATATTCACTACAAAGGGACATCACCCGCCGGATCCACTCCTCCCCCCTGGGTGTGGAGGCATGCCTCAGGCATGCGAGAGAATGTGTCTACTGGCCGGGAATGAATGAACAGATAAAAACGTTCATAGTGAAATGTGACATTTGCAGATCAGTTGACACGAAACAACAAAAAGACACACTCCATCCACATGAGGTACCAGGCAGACAATGGACCAAGGTTGGTACAGATTTGTTTACCTTTAACGATAAGAACTACCTCATTACAGTGGACTACTATTCCAACTTTTGGGAAGTTGACTACCTACCTGATACAAAGTCAAGTACTGTAATTAGGAAGCTGAAAGCTCACTTTTCCCGTCAGGGGATTCCGCTTATTCTTTTTTCGGACAATGGGCCCCAGTATTCGTCCCAAGAGTTCCAGCGTTTCAGTCTGCTGTGGGAGGTCGAGCACAAAACTTTGTCTCCTGGATACCCACAGAGCAACGGGAATGCCGAGTCTGCTGTGAAAACTGCAAAACGACTGATGCTGAAAGCTAAGGCGGCGGGACAGGACCCATACCTGGCTATGTTGGATCACCGCAACACACCTACTCAAGGACTGACTACAAGACCGGCTCAGGGACTGCTTAGCAGGAGGACCAGAACTCTACTACCTGCTCGGGACAGTCTCCTACAACCCAAGGTGAAACAGACAACACAAGAGCGGATTGACAGGCAGGAGAAGCAAGCCACATACTACAACAGGACAGCTAAGGACATGGACATGCTCAAACAGGGAGACCGGGTTAGAGTTCAGCCTTACGAACCACACACGATCTGGAGGACGGCTACTGTGGTGGAGCCTGTTGACCACAGGTCCTACACGGTGCAGCTGGAGAATGGAGGTGTTCTAAGGAGGAATCGACGTCACCTGAGACGGGTCCAGGGCACAGTACCGAGTGTGACAGCCCGTACGGTGACTGTTGACACTCACACGACTCCAGAAACTGTTACAACCCCTGACAGTCATGTGTGACACACAACAGACTGTGACTACCAGAGCTGGCCGACCAGTTGTTAGGCCACAGTACTTGCAGGACTATGCACACTGATATGGGGTCACTGATGTGATGTGACTCAAGGACTTTGGGGGGGATTTAAAAGAAAAAATGTTGAGTGAAAATTGTATTTTGAAATTTGTATTTAAGAAAAAAAATGAATAAGTGATTTTATACCTACACTGAAAAAGAAAAAGAAAAAGGATGTTACAATAGTTGTTATATGTTTCCACATGGACCCTGTTGAGGGGAACACACACCGGAGCAGGCATGCGGATGAAGCCAGGGTGTAAATGTTATGCTACGTTCTATGTAAAAGTTTAATAAAGTGTAAGCAGCTAAACCGTCCATTCTTGTAATATGAGTGGCAAGAATGAAACAAGGTGGAAGGCTAAGGATTTTCAATGAGGCACAGGAAGCAGCAGTTACAAACTGGGTTTTGGCAAACAATGCATCACACTTAGAGAGATCTGAAGCATAGTAACTATGTGCTGAGATGCATGTTGCACAATGTTATTTTTGAATAAAATGTGATTTTTTTTCAACAACTCATTTGTATTTCTTCATTTACTGTATTTCTGTAAACTCAAGCAATCTTTCTCTGCAGAAACCTCTCTGTACAGAGCACAGCCCATAACAGATTAACGTGCTTTAGATCAGTGGTTCTCAACTGGTGGGTCGCGACCCAAAAGTGGGTCGCGGACCCGTTTCAAGTGGGTCGCGGATGTGTGAGTGAAGAAAAAAAAAATGTAAAAATATATATGGAAAAAAGTCAAACTTTTTATGAAGGCCCGGATTTCCAATGCTGCGCGCGCAGTCACCGTTTGCTGCGTCAACGCCCAATGTCATGATAACGTGCTGCCTTACGTTATCAGTATTTACCGCTCATTCATTGAAATTGTAAAGATGGCGAAACGCAGGTATGATTCTGAATATATTAAGTATGGATTTTCATACATTGAAGATAAAAGAGAGGGACCAAAACCTCAGTGTGTTGTTTGCAGTGAAATACTGGCACGAGAGCATGAAGACATCAAAAATGAAGCGGCATTTGGAAACGAAACACTCCGCTTATAAAGATAAACCTGTTGAGTTCTTTCAAAGACGACTCACAGAGCTGAGGACATCGCAACAGTGCCTGACCTCTTCATGTTCGAAACAAGAGCAGGCCCTCCGTGCATCTTACCTCGTAGCTCAGCGTATTGCAAAGAGCAAAAAGCCCCAGATCATTGCAGAGGACCTTATTTTACCTGCCGCCATCGACATGGTCAGAGAGCTGCTGGATCAATCTGCGGTGGATAAACTGAAGACCATACCACTGTCAAACGATACAATCAGTAGGCGGATTGAAGACATGTCCGATGACATTCAACAACAGACCACAGCTCGCATCAAGGCAAGTGCTCACTATGCATTACAGATGGACGAGTCCACAGACATTGCGAGCCATGCTATTTTACTTGTTTATGTGCGGCATGTGTGGGAAGGGGATTTACAGGAGCAATTTCTCTGCACTAGAGATCTTCAAACTACTACAACTGCGGAGGACATTTTTAGTTCTGTGGACTTGTACTTGGGTTCGGTGGGCCTAAACTGTGATCTGTGTGTCGGAATCACAACTGATGGCGCTGCCTCTATGACTGGAATACATTCAGGGGTGGTGAAGAGAATACTAGAAAAAGCCCCTAATGCGACTTGGCAACACTGTTTTTTGCATCGAGAGGCTTTAGCAGCAAAGGACATGGTGCCAGTGTTTCATGAAACATTGAAGGATGTCGTCAAAGCGGTGAACCACATTAAACGGAGCGCAAAGAGCACCCGGTGCTTTCAAAAGCTGTGCCAAGACCTGGGCAGTGACCACATACAGGTGCTGTATCATGCAGAAGTTCGCTGGCTTTCGAGGGGAAAGGTACTCTCACGCTTCTACGAGCTTAGAACAGAAATTGCAGCCTTCTTTGCGCAGAACAGATCGCCTCTTGCTGACATGTTTAGTGATGATGTGTGGCTCGCACGAGTAGCTTACCTTGCTGATGTGTTTGAACATTTAAACACATTAAATGTTTCAATGCAAGGGAGGGGACACAATGTGTTCGAACAATCGGAGAAAATCGTGGCGTTCAAAAAAAAGATCGCCTTGTGGGCAAATCATGTTTCCAGGGAGAGGCTGGACATGTTTCCAAATGCGTGTCATGAGGCAAAATAACTGGACACTGCAGGCAAAAATGCCCTGAATGAAACTATCAGGGCACATCTAAGCAAACTGCAGGATCGGTTCAACGATTACTTCCCTGAGAAACACGGGGATGATGACTGGGTACGGGATCCTTTCGGAGTCGAGATGGAAAGCGTCACGTTGCCGAGCAACGAAGAAAGTCAGCTGGTGGAGCTGTCATGTGATCGGTCGCTGAAAAAATTTTTCACTGAGGTAACGCTGCCCCAGTTCTGGTGCAGTGCTGTGATTACTGAGTATGCATCCCTCGCCACACATGCAATCAAACCCTTGTCAGGAACAAAAGGCATCCCCAGCTGTCCCACTAGCTCCCGCCAAACTAAGATGTGTTACAGTAAGTTCAGTAAATGCTGACACTAAATATTTGTCACAATACAATGTTGTTCAGAATGTATCCCAGATAAGCTCTTCTACAGTTCAATATTGGTTCTTGAAACTTTAATAACATTATCCTTTTACACTTGTTTAAAAAGCATGCCTGTATATGTACTTTTTACTATTATTCGTTATAATCACTCTGTCTGTGCTGTTATTTATGTATTATTTATCATCATAACTATTTGTTTATTGGATATTTGCACTCTTTATTTTGTTGTTTATTTCTTGACTCTATAAGTACTGTTACTGTTTTAATTGTATTTATTTTTTATTCTAAATCTGGTTTGAATGCATATTTTTTGTTTGTTGGGGGGGATAATAATACAACATACACACAGTTCTGTATTCTTCACATGCCTTCTCAAAAGCATGGCTGTTATTGAAGATAAGTGTGCCTTTTTATTTATTACATACAATTTTGACTCTAAAAACTTGATGACCATCACCAATTTAAACTTGTTTAAAAAGCATACTGTAGTTCTGTGAAGGGATATAATCTGCCTTGCATGGCACTAACAATGTTGAAGATGTGGTTGTGTTCCCATGGACTACATTTATTGAAAATGTATTCACTGTTCTTCACTTTTATATTAATATTCATATTTTATATTACTGCACTACTTTTTGTGAATTAAATTTGTGTGGTTCAAAATGGTGGGTCGCGACTCATTGACGAAGGAAAAAGTGGGTCCCGAGGCCAAACCAGTTGAGAACCACTGATCTAAGTAATCATCTTGAAATATGACGTTAATAATTGTAATACACACATCTTATTGTGAGGTTGATTTCACATACACTACTTCGACATTAGCTTGTCTACATACTTGAGCATAGCCAATTTAAATTAACCTTAGCGATGCATACCGTTCCTACATAATAAAATATCTCTAAGTTACAAGAATGACCTTATTTTATAACCTCAAACAGAAGCCGTTTGTTCTACAGTATTATCCCACTTAACGCTTAACGCTTGTCTATTTCGTTTTAACTTTTATATATACAGTCTATGGTTTTAACTTGGAGGCTACGATTAGCATCGTTAGCATCGATGTAGCTACCACTCACTTACACGCTAACCCAAGCCTTAACATTAATTACGTAGCTGATTAAAATCATTAACACGTAAATAAAGCACTCAAATTTCACGTACCGCAAAAACCGCATGCATGCACCGTCTGTTTTAACCGCAGAGCGAGTCACAATAGTCCGATATATAAGCATGAAGAACAAACAGCCACGGCCGGCTTCAAGTTGTGTTCCCTGGATGAGCTGAGCAGGCAGAGTCCCTGTAGCTTCACGGAGCAGCTAGCAGAGAGACGAGAAGCTATTTCTAGCTAGCAGTCACTTGACAGAGCCGTCACTCAACGTGACCACGCCCTAATTTATGCACAAACTTTAAGACCGAATATAAATAAAAGAGTCGTGTTAGAAAACAATTCACTCACAGATCCATAATCATGAAGGTGGAATCTAACTATATCCATAATAAAATGTATGGAGCCAGGGGTAGAAACATGTTTTCCTCTGCTGTAACGTTGGGCATTTTAACATGGGGGTCTATGGAAATTGCTCCTTTCTGCAGCCATCGCCTATCGGCCAATATATGAACTACAGTGTGTGGCACTTCCGTATTGGCGTCCCGGCTCTACCCCACAGTTTGCCGCGTGGTAAGGACTCATTCCCTACTTGGAGTGGACAGGTTTCCTGTTGAGAACCATGGCCTCAGATTTGGAGGTGCTGATCAGTTGATGGATTTAATGTCGTAGAATAAAACGTGATCCGTCTCTTCAATGTGTCTCAACCTCAGACCTTATTTCAGCTAGTTTCCAAAATCCTATGGAGAGATCCCATTGGCTCTGAGACGAGGGAACAGGAAGTGATGAAATGCTGACTCACTTCCGGGTTTTAGGACTCGTCACTGCACCGCTCAATAACGCTGTAAATAATTAAAGACGAGTCCGGTGATTGAAATGTGTTTTAATATCCAGAACTACAAAATGAGTTAAAAACATCCGAACACTTTTCGTCGTCATCCTGAACAAATCTGTAATATTTCCCCAGCCTTTAAATGCGTCAAACATAAAAGGTAATTCACTATTTGTTAGCATGGTGTGCTAACGGCTAGCAGTGTGTTCTCTCTGACGTAGTTTCATACAAGGCTCTTTATTTATTTCTCACAAACATCTCAAAGACTTGGCACTGAACATGTATTTTATAAAAATCCCTTAAACTCAGGTCACAAAATAAAGTACATTTGATTGAATGAATATACTTTGTAATGAATGAGTGCTATTCCCGGTGTACTAACGATGTACATAGTATGCCTACGATGTATTTAATTTGGGCTTCTAAAGATACACTAAAAAACTGTTTGTGTAATCATTTCAATATTAAAAAAAGAGCTTGACAGAAATATATATTACATAAGTAAACATAAAAAATAATCACGTTTTATATCAAATTAATTAAAAATCTAAATTATAATTAATTATATTTAAATGTATTATTCACATTTTTTGGGATAATAAATATATATATAATTCGTATTTATTATAAATGGATTAGCCGTGATATATCATATAATTGATAAGAATTGGGATTATTTTTTTAATATATTTAAAAACACTTAAAGTTAAGTTGGAATAAAGTGCATCTTTAAGAAGTGAAAAAAACATTATAAATACAATTATAAACTACTTTAAATATTATAATGTATAGGACATGTATTTGGAGTTCACTTAAATATCATTTAATTTAAGTGGGAATAAAGTGCATTTTTAAAAAGCTTGACGCTAAATCTTTAGAAGCAATAATAATATATAATAAGCAAATTAGATCAATTGTTAGTACATTTGAAATAGCACCTGTAGTAATTAGTCATCTGTGCACAGTAAGTATACTAAATAAAGTTTAAATGTTTTTTTTACCATGAGCAGTATTCAGTTTCTACGGAAGAGGATTAGGGACACATGGGAATTAAAAAGAATATATATTAAAATAAAAAAAATAAATAAAAAAAATCAGAATTCAAAAGATTTTCTCAGAATTACGATTTCATCTCAGATTAAAGTCAGAGTTCCGACTTTCCATAAGAAACAAAATATGGGATTGTTTTTCAGAAAATATCAGAATTACGATTTTTTTTTCTCAGAAATAAGTTTTCATTTAATTTAGTCAGAATTCTTCTCAGAATTATGCAATTTTCCAAAAAATATATATATTACATTTTTATTCAGAATTCCGACTTTTTGGATAAAGTAAACAAATCAGATGTAAAAAAATACTTTTTTTCTCAGAATTCCGAGATTAAAATCAGAATTATGTCAAAGAATATATATATTGTAATACTTTTTTCCTCAGAATTCCGACTTTTAGGATAAAGTAAACTTTCCAAGATTAAAATCAGAGGTAAAAAAAAGATTCCGACTTTATTTTAAGAATTCAGAGAAAAAAGTCAGAACTTTTCCCAGAATTGCGAGATATTTGTTTGTTTGTTTGTTTATTTATTTAAAGGACAGTGCACATTAATTCACATTGCTGTAAATGAGCCAGTATTAGCCAGCAGGCTAATTTCCAACTGTTGTCCTTGGCAAGATGTTAAATGACCACATATAAAAAAAAAATACATTTAAACTTATTTTTTCATAATTCTGAGATTAGAACAGAAATCTGAGGGAACAGATATTGCACATTTTTTCAAAAAATCGCAGAATTCTGCCTTTAATTTAAAAAATTGAAAAATAAATCACTCTTTTGGTAAAATCTCCCCAAAATGACACCTGGCCCTGATCCTCTTCCTAAAATCCACATTTAAGGAAAGATTCATTCAACGTCAGCAGGAAAGGTTTCTCCACGAGATTAAAGACATTTTGAAATAAAGGCAGCGATTCAACTCGAGTTTAAAACATTTGTTGATTTCATTCATTTACAGATGACTTTCTTATTTCTGGCACTTTGTAGGCTTTAAAAAGTCTCTGAATAAAAACCGTTGTAAACTAATAACTTTACAACAAAGCAACATGTGTCCTGGATAACTTTAATTAAACTGAGTTTGATTACTAATATCAGATATAAATCTCCTGTTTATTCTCTGCAGATTGTAAAATCAGTGACATCTTCAGCACACTTTAATGGAATGATTTAAAGCTCTGTGGGAAATGTAGTTTCTTAGACCATTCCGCCATTTCCGAGATAATAATAATAGACATCGTTCATAATAAATTATTACAGCTGTTTTCACATCAGTATGAAAACCACACACACACACACACACACACACACACACACACACACACACACACACACACACACACACACACACACACACGCACACACACACACACACACACACACACACACACACACACACACACACACACACACACCTTCACATTGACATTCTATATCTGTTATGTTACAGCATCTCTTCGTCCCTGAACCCTTGCGACCTCTATGTGACTTTTCTATGGTAACCCGGTCGCGGCGGCGGAGTACAGTCTTTGCTCAGCGTCGCCCTCTGATGGACGGACTACCTAAGTGCAGGTCTCTTCTTCTTCTTCTTCTTCTTCTTCTTCTTCTTCTTCTTCGTCTTATCTTCTTCTTCTTCTTCTTCTTCTTCTTCTTCTTCTTCTTCTTCTTCTTCTTCTTCTTATTCTTCTTCTTCTTCTTCTTTCTTCTTCTTCTTCTTCTTCTTCTTCTTCTTCTCCTGATTGGCTGCAGTGTCAGGTTTCCTGTCCTCTGATTGGCCAGCCAGCAGGGCAGCTCTCCACACCTGAAAAAAAATGTCAATATTTATTTATTTTTCTTTTAAACTAACATTTACATTTCTTTACATGATGATGTGTTTCATGGTGATGTGTTTCATGGTGATGTGTTTCATGGTGATGTGATGTGTTTCATGGTGATGTGTTTCATGGTGATGTGATGTGTTTCATGGTGATGTGTTTCATGGTGATGTGTTTCATGGTGATGTGTTTCTTGATGATGTGTTTCATGGTGACGTGTTTCATAGTGATGTGATGTGTTTCATGGTGATGTGTTTTATGGTGATGTGTTTCATGGTGATGTGATTCATGGTGATGTGTTTCATGGTGATGTGATGTGTTTCATGGTGATGTGTTTCATGATGATGTGTTTCATGGTGATGTGTTTCATGATGTGTTTCATGGTGATGTGTTTCATGATGTGTTTCATGGTGATGTGTTTCATGATGTGTTTCTTATAATGAAAAAGTATTATTTTATTTTTTATTTGGACAGAAAATTGGTTAGACTTGAGAGATAATAATAATAGTTTAAAGCTCTGTGATTGGATGTTTGATGGTGAAATGCATCTTGGAAGTAGTAGTTGGCTTGCTGTAGCTCTCACTTTAAGAACATTTATTTTATTTGTAAAACAAAATACAAACATTAGGAAAGGAAAACTTAATAAGAACGAGTCATCATATTTAAAAAAAAAACCTGTGTGTGTGTCACCTCTCTCTCAGGGGGGTCTGGCTGTTCAGGAAGCTGTGTGTGTGTGTGCTCAGTCAGTAGAGCATGAGACTCTTAATCTCAGGGTCATGGGTTCGAGCCCCACGTTGGGCTGTAGTGTTTTAGGGTGTCTTAATCCTAGATCATTCAGACCAGTTGTTTCGATACCTTGAACCTTTCACATCCAGGTTTGGTTCATTGAGTACATTTGAACAGGGCAGAACTAGGGCAACACGAGAAAGCCTAGAGAAGGTTGTTTTGGATTGCCCTTCATTCAAACTCTGTACCTCTTTTTTGCATGTGTGTGTGTGTGTGTCACCTCTCTCTTAGGGGGGTCTGGCTGCTCAGGAAGCTGTGTGTGTGTGTGTGTGTCACCTCTCTCTCAGGGGGGTCTGGCTGCTCAGGAAGCTCAGCTGCTGCTCCAGACGACAGACTCTGAAAGCCAGATAGCAGGAAGACAAAACCAGCAGGAAGACCCTGAGAGGGGAACACATACTATATTACGACTTATTAAAACATTCATAAGAGACTGTGACATTTTCCTATGAAATAATAAATAATGATTTCATGATAATTTATTACAACATACTTTACTATGAATGTATTCAAAATACTTATAATATTTTACGACATACCTTTAATTGTTCTAGGTGAAACTATAAGATGACTTTTTATAACACTTGACATCATAGACCTTTCCAAAAACACTTGGCGTTGTTCTATCCCAGGACTTTTCAGGACGTCAAAAGTCTATCATAAGAAAATTTCATTTCATATTATGCTATAAATACGTATATATGACACTGATTGTATTACAGAGACAGTACAAACCTGAAAAGAGCCACTATAAGCTCTTTTTAAGATCTGACCTTTTCTCTGTAAGCTGTTCTGTTCGGTTTTAAATCTCTACGCCTACTGCCTGAATCTGCTTTATTAAATATGTTTTCTTTTTTGACACGTGGCCCTAATCATCAGAATCCTGATTTATTTTCCTTTTTATATATTTTTCAAATACATGATGTTTTTCTGAATTTTTTTCTCCTAATTCCTGAGTATTTATTTATTTCTAACTACTTTTTCAGAATTCTCGCTTTTTTACAAAAACCTAAGTTTTTATAAAAGTTCAGACTTTTACCAAAATGTTCATTTTTATAAAATTCTCCTTTTTTAATAAAAATTCTCTCTTATAAATCACCTTTTCTGTCTCTGTTCTGTAGGATCATTCTTAAAGTCTGGATCTAAACGTCGACTGCCTGAATCTGCTTCATGGTTTTCACTTTCTTGGCTTCATCTGTTCTGTTTTTAATTCAGCAGGTGAACCGATATGCTCATCAAATAGTGTGTGTATTAAAACAGAGCATTTCCTGTCGGATCAGATTTCACTTCAACTGTAGTTGGTGCTCATGTGTTTCAGTGTCAGCCTACTGACTGAATCTGCTGAATGAAAGGCAGGTTTTCCTATAACAAAAATAATTTCTGATCTTAAATATCTTTATTTACTAAGGTCACGTTGTTCTGTTGTCTTACGCAATACTCAACAACATCTTGTTTTTATTTGCATTGCATTTGATATTGAGGTTGAAAGACTTGTATCTGGTTACTGATTACATTCATTCAAAGGTAACTAGTGGTGGTAATGGATTAGATTGTTAAAGTGGGACTCACAGCAGGACGAAGAGTTTGAGCAGCTGGTACTCTGATTGGCCCAGTTCAGGGACTGGTTCTGTCAGCAGGATCTTCTCCGTCTCCAAACTGCTGTCTGCAGAAACAACGGGAACGTTACTGAAGAGTCGGGGAACGTTACTGAGTCAGGGAACGTTACTGAAGAGTCGGGGAACGTTACAGAGGAGTCGGGGAACGTTACTGAGTCAGGGAACGTTACTGAAGAGTCGGGGAACGTTACTGAAGAGTCGGGAAAGTTACTGAGTCAGGGAATATTACTGAGTCAGGGAACGTTACTGAAGAGTCAGGGAACGTTACTGAAGAGTCGGGAATGTTACTGAAGAGTCGGGGAATGTTACTGAAGAGTCGGGGAACGTTACTGAGGAGTCAGGGAACGTTACTGAGTCAGGGAATATTACTGAGTCAGGGAGCGTTACTGAAGGGTCAGGGAACGTTACTGAAGAGTCGGGGAATGTTACTGAAGAGTCAGGGAACGTTACTGAATAGTCGGGGAACGTTACTGAAGAGTCAGGGAACGTTACTGAAGAGTCGGGGAATGTTACTGAGTCAGGGAACGTTACTGAAGAGTCGGGGAACGTTACTGAGTCAGGGAACGTTACTGAAGAGTCAGGGAACGTTACTGAAGAGTCGGGGAATGTTACTGAAGAATCGGGGAACGTTACTGAGGAGTCGGGGAACGTTACTGAGTCAGGGAATATTACTGAGTCAGGGAACGTTACTGAAGAGTCGGGGAATGTTACTGAGGAGTCGGGGAACGTTACTGAGTCAGGGAACGTTACTGAAGAGTCAGGGAACGTTACTGAAGAGTCGGGGAACGTTACTGAAGAGTCGGGGAACGTTACTGAGGAGTCGGGGAACGTTACTGAGACGGGGAACGTTACTGAAGAGTCGGGGAACGTTACTGAGTCAGGGAATATTACTGAGTCAGGGAACGTTACTGAAGAGTCAGGGAACGTTACTGAAGAGTCGGGGAATGTTACTGAAGAGTCAGGGAACGTTACTGAAGAGTCGGGAACGTTACTGAAGAGTCAGGGAACGTTACTGAAGAGTCGGGGAACGTTACTGAAGAGTCGGGGAATGTTACTGAAGAGTCGGGGAACGTTACTGAAGAGTCGGGGAATGTTACTGAAGAGTCAGGGAACGTTACTGAGTCAGGGAACGTTACTGAAGAGTCGGGGAACGTTACTGAAGAGTCGGGGAACGTTACTGAGTCAGGGAACGTTACTGAAGAGTTGGGGAACGTTACTGAAGAGTCGGGGAACGTTCCTGAAGAGTCGGGGAACGTTACTGAGGAGTCGGGGAACGTTACTGAGTCAGGGAACGTTACTGAAGAGTCGGGGAACGTTACTGAAGAGTCGGGGAACGTTACTGAGTCAGGGATCGTTACTGAAGAGTCAGGGAACGTTACTTAGGAGTCGGGGAACGTTACTGAGTCAGGGAACGTTACTGAAGAGTCAGGGAACGTTACTGAAGAGTCGGGGAACGTTACTGAAGAGTCGGGGAACGTTACTGAGGAGTCGGGGAACGTTACTGAGACGGGGAACGTTACTGAAGAGTCGGGGAACGTTACTGAAGAGTCGGGGAACGTTACTGAGTCATTGAACGTTACTGAAGAGTCAGGGAACGTTACTGAAGAGTCGGGGAATGTTACTGAAGAGTCAGGGAACGTTACTGAAGAGTCGGGGAACGTTACTGAAGAGTCAGGGAACGTTACTGAAGAGTCGGGGAATGTTACTGAAGAGTCGGGGAACGTTACTGAAGAGTCGGGGAACGTTACTGAAGAGTCGGGGAACGTTACTGAAGAGTCAGGGAACGTTACCGAAGAGTCAGGGAACGTTACTGAGTCAGGGAACGTTACTGAAGAGTCGGGGAACGTTACTGAAGAGTCGGGGAACGTTACTGAGTCAGGGAACGTTACTGAAGAGTTGGGGAACGTTACTGAAGAGTCGGGGAACGTTCCTGAAGAGTCGGGGAACGTTACTGAGGAGTCGGGGAACGTTACTGAGTCAGGGAACGTTACTGAAGAGTCGGGGAACGTTACTGAAGAGTCGGGGAACGTTACTGAGTCAGGGAATATTACTGAGTCAGGGAACGTTACTGAAGAGTCGGGGAACGTTACTGTCACGGTTGAGTGAAGGAAGCAGGACCCAAATGCAGATAACTCTGATAAACCTTTATTTCAAGGATAATGAGACTAATACAGACAAAACAGAACACTCACCGGGGAACTCAGTCACCAACAAAAGAAGCACCAACACTGAACACAGGACGAGACAAGACTAAATACAGGGAGGGATAATTACAAGACGAGAAACAGCCGGGCAGGGGAGGAGAAACACAAGGGCCACAGGTGAACACAATCAGCTAACGAGACACACCAGGGAAACTAACGACAGGAGGAAAACATGACATAGAGAACAGCGGAAACACCCAAACCTAGACATAGAACTGTGACATGACATGATAACCGTGACAGAACCCCCCCCCTCAAGGGACAGATACTAGACGTCCCTAAACACCAAAACAAAAATCCAACAACGTCCAGCAGGGTGGGTGGAGGGGGTCCGGAGGACGGGACTGAGCTGACCGCCCAGGAGCACAGTAGAGGACCAGGAAGGGATCTCGGGCGGACGGCCCGGGGGCAAGGCAGAAGCCGAGAAGGAGGACTCGGGCGGACGGCCTGGGGGCAAGGCAGAGTCCAAGGTGGGGGACTCGGGCGGACGGCCCGGGGGCAAGGCAGAGTCCATGGTGGGGGTCTCGGGCGGACGGCCCGGGGGCAAGGCAGAGTCCATGGTGGGGCGAAGGCCACAGCGGGCGAACTCAGGGGGCCGAGCATGAGGGCGAAGGCAGCGGCAGGAAGAGTCAGGGGGCCGGGCTCGAGGACGAGGGCAGCGGCAGGAAGAGTCAGGGGGCCGGGCCCGAGGACGAGGGCAGCGGCAGGAAGAGTCAGGAGGCCGGGCCCGCGGGCGAAGACCGCGGCTCACAGAGGGTCGGGATCGAGGGCGAAGACCAGACAGCTCCGGAGGCCGGGCAGGACCCGGTGTCGGCCGGACAGGAACCGGAGCCGGCGGGACAGGCTTCGGCAGGATCCCCCACGGAAGAGGACCAGGAGTTGGCAGGACCCCCAGCAGGAGAGCGGTTGGCGGGACCTCCAACGAGACAGGACAAAGGGTTGGCAGTACCCCCGGCAGGAGAGTAGTCGGCGGGGCCTCCAACGGGACAGGACACAGGGTTGGCAGGACCCCCGGCAGGAGAGTTGTCGGCGGGGCCTCCCACAGCACAGGACATAGGATTGGCAGGACCCCCGGCAGGAGAGTAGACGGCGGGACCTCCAACGGCACAGGACACAGGGTTGGCAGGACCCCCGGCAGGCGAGTAGATGGCGGGACCTCCAACGGGACAGGACATAGGGTTGGCAGGACCCCCGGCAGGAGAGTAGTCGGCGGGACCTCCAACGGGACAGGACATGGGGTTGGCAGGACCCCCGGCAGGAGAGTAGTCGGCGGGGCCTCCAACGGGACAGGACATAGGGTTGGCAGGAGCCCCGGCAGGAGAGTAGTCGGCGGGGCCTCCAACGGGACAGGACACAGGGTTGGCAGGACCCCCGGCAGGAGAGTAGTCGGCGGGGCCTCCAACGAGACAGGACAAAGGGTTGGCAGGACCCCCGGCAGGAGAGTAGTCGGCGGGACCTCCAACGGGACAGGACACAGGGTTGGCAGGACCCCCGGCAGGAGAGTAATCGGCGGGGCCTCCAACGGGACAGGACATGGGGTTGGCAGGACCCCCGGCAGGAGAGTAGTCGGCGGGGCCTCCAACGAGACAGGACAAAGGGTTGGCAGGACCCCCGGCAGGAGAGTAGTCGGCGGGGCCTCCAACGGGACAGGACACAGGGTTGGCAGGACCCCCGGCAGGAGAGTAGTCGGCGGGTCTCCAACGAGACAGGACAAAGGGTTGGCAGGACCCCCGGCAGGAGAGTAGTCGGCGGGACCTCCAACGGCACAGGACATGGGGTTGGCAGGACCCCCGGCAGGAGAGTAGACGGCGGGACCTCCAACGGCACAGGACAAAGGGTTGGCAGTACCCCCGGCAGGAGAGTAGTCGGCGGGGCCTCCAACGGGACAGGACACAGGGTTGGCAGGACCCCCGGCAGGAGAGTTGTCGGCGGGGGCCTCCCACAGCACAGGACATAGGATTGGCAGGACCCCCGGCAGGAGAGTAGACGGCGGGACCTCCAACGGCACAGGACACAGGGTTGGCAGGACCCCCGGCAGGCGAGTAGATGGCGGGACCTCCAACGGGACAGGACATAGGGTTGGCAGGACCCCCGGCAGGAGAGTAGTCGGCGGGACCTCCAACGGGACAGGACATGGGGTTGGCAGGACCCCCGGCAGGAGAGTAGTCGGCGGGGCCTCCAACGGGACAGGACATAGGGTTGGCAGGACCCCCGGCAGGAGAGTAGTCGGCGGGGCCTCCAACGGGACAGGACACAGGGTTGGCAGGACCCCCGGCAGGAGAGTAGTCGGCGGGGCCTCCAACGAGACAGGACAAAGGGTTGGCAGGACCCCCGGCAGGAGAGTAGTCGGCGGGACCTCCAACGGGACAGGACACAGGGTTGGCAGGACCCCCGGCAGGAGAGTAGTCGGCGGGGCCTCCAACGGGACAGGACATGGGGTTGGCAGGACCCCCGGCAGGAGAGTAGTCGGCGGGGCCTCCAACGAGACAGGACAAAGGGTTGGCAGGACCCCCGGCAGGAGAGTAGTCGGCGGGGCCTCCAACGGGACAGGACACAGGGTTGGCAGGACCCCCCGGCAGAAGACTAGTCGGCGGGGCCTCCAACGAGACAGGACAAAGGGTTGGCAGGACCCCCGGCAGGAGAGTAGTCGGCGGGACCTCCAACGGCACAGGACATGGGGTTGGCAGGACCCCCGGCAGGAGAGTAGACGGCGGGACCTCCAACGGCACAGGACAAAGGGTTGGCAGGACCCCCGGCAGGTGAGTAGACGGCGGGACCTCCAACGGGACAGGACATAGGGTTGGCAGGACCCCCGGCAGCAGAGTAGTCGGCGGGACCTCCAACGGGACAGGACATGGGGTTGGCAGGACCCCCGGCAGGAGAGTAGTCGACGGGACCTCCAACGGGACAGGACACAGGGTTGGCAGGACCCCCAGCGGAACCTCCAACGGTACAGGACATGGGGTTGGCAGGACCCCCGGCAGAAGACTAGTCTGCGGGACCTCCAACGGGACAGGACATGGGGTTGGCAGGACCCCCGGCAGAAGACTAGTCTGCGGGACCTCCAACGGGACAGGACATGGGGTTGGAGTGGGGACTCGAGAGAGGGCTTGAGAGGGAACTCGAGAGGAAACTGGAGAGTCGACTGGAGAGGTGACTCGAGAGGGGACTCGAGAAGGAACTCGAGAGGTGACTCGAGAGGTAACTCGAGAGGGACCTGAGAGGGGACTTGAGAGGGAACTCGAGAGGAGACCTGAGGGGAAACTAGAGAGGGGACTTGAGAAGGGACTCGAGAGAGGGCTTGAGAGGGAACTCGAGAGGAAACTGGAGAGTTGACTTGAGAGGTGACTCGAGAGGGGACTCGAGAGGAAACTGGAGAGTTGACTTGAGAGGTGACTCAAGAGGGGACTCGAGAAGTGACTAGAGGTGGGACTGGAGAAGGGACTAGAGAAGGGACTAGGAAAGTGACCTGAGGAGGGACTAGGGAAGGGACAAGAGGAGAGACTAGAGAAGGGACCAGGGATGGGACTATGGCAGCTGGGGCCAGAACTGCGGCTGGAACCATGGCTGCTGGGGCCGGGACCATGGCTGTGTGGGCCGGTTCTGTAGCCGGAACCATGGCTCTTGGGGCTCGGATTGCTAGCCTGGACTTGCGACTCCTTCCTTTAGAAGCCGTCTGAAGGCTCCGTGGACCTCCAAAAGCCAGCCGAGTTCCAGAAAACGACTCTTGGACAGGAGCAGGAACTGGGGCGGAAGCACTGGTTGACTCCAGACGGAACACACCGAGACGTTTATAGTCAGCAGGCTGGAAATCACACACCCAGATGAAGTTCAAAATCCAGCCAGGTAAGAATTTCACCAAGTCTGGTTTCTCCATAGCCAACCGGTGCGCCTCTACCAGAGCGGCCTCCTTCTGCAGAACACTGGACGCTCCCTTCCACCAATCATAGCAGCAAGCCAAATCAAAGGAAAAATGTTGTAGTTCCACCTCAAATGGATCATCTGCTGGGTCCATTTCTGGTTGGTGCTTTCTGTCACGGTTGAGTGAAGGAAGCAGGACCCAAATGCAGATAACTCTGATAAACCTTTATTTCAAGGATAATGAGACTAATACAGACAAAACAGAACACTCACCGGGGAACTCAGTCACCAACAAAAGAAGCACCAACACTGAACACAGGACGAGACAAGACTAAATACAGGGAGGGATAATTACAAGACGAGAAACAGCCGGGCAGGGGAGGAGAAACACAAGGGCCACAGGTGAACACAATCAGCTAACGAGACACACCAGGGAAACTAACGACAGGAGGAAAACATGACATAGAGAACAGCGGAAACACCCAAACCTAGACATAGAACTGTGACATGACATGATAACCGTGACAGTTACTGAAGAGTTAGGGAACGTTACTGAAGAGTCGGGGAATGTTACTGAAGAGTCGGGGAACGTTACTGAAGAGTCGGGGAACGTTACTGAGTCAGGGAACGTTACTGAAGAGTCGGGGAACGTTACTGAAGAGTCAGGGAACGTTACTGAGTCAGGGAACCTTACTGAAGAGTCGGGGAACGTTACTGAAGAGTCGGGGAACGTTACTGAAGAGTCGGGGAACGTTACCGAAGAGTCGGGGAACGTTACTGAGTAGTCGGGGGAACGTTACTGAAGAGTCGGGGGAACGTTACTGAAGAGTTGGGGAACGTTACTGAGTAGTCGAGGAACGTTAGCGAGTAGTCTTAAAGGACTACAAAGAGACTCAAAATGTCTACACAAAGACTCAAAAGGAGTACAAACGGACACAAAGACACTCAAAAGGACTTCAAAGACACTCATATTGAAAACACACACTGGTTGTACCTGTGAGTGTGTGTGTGCTGAAGGGTGTGTCGGCCACGAGGCTCGGGGAGGAGTTTCCCAACAGGTCGGGCAGCGAGGAGGAGATGGCGGGAAGAGAAGGCTTCCTCCTCCACTTCAACACCTCTGGAAACTCGTCCTGAAGACAGGAGACAGACTGTCAACACAGAGACAAAAACACACATTTCATCATTAAAATCCACCGTGAATGAAGCTCATCAAGCTAGAAGCTAAACGTGAGGGCGTCAAACTCAAGGACTTCATTTAACGATTAAATTACGTGTATTATATGGTTACAGATGCACGTTGACCATGAACTACATGTCCCACAATGCATCTCATTTTGTGATACTGAAGAGACTTGCAATTATTTGCCCTAGACTTCTGCTTTCAGATAACTAGAACTAGTTAGACTCAACATGACTACAAAGAGACTCAAAAGGACTACAAAGGGGATTGATTTAAACTAAAGCCGGTGACGAGTGATTATTAACATTTTTAAGTATTCAGAAAAAGTCAGAATTTTGAGATTTGGGAAAAATACCAACAAATCCTCTTTTTCTGTTTTGACTACTTCCATTCTTGAAAGGATAATAAATACATGGATCCTGACGTTGAAGCTCAAGCCAGAGACCAGGGAAAGTTTTCTAACTTAACTTAATTGAATACAAAGTGAATGTGTGTATTAAATAACGTCACCATGGACAGAGAGCTGGGCTCCTCCAGGTATTGCTTCAGACTCAGAATCTTCCCGTTCACCTGCAGCCAGAGAAACAGGAAGTCAGGAAGAACGGCTAAATATTCTGAGATTAATTAACAAATATAAATCAACTGTTAATGTTCCTGACCTGCAGGTGAGTGCAGATCCTCCGCAGGACGTCGTACACGCTGTCTCTGGACAGCAGCGACACAAACACGTACTCTAATCATAATAATAATATTACTAGTTTAAAGCTCTGTGATTGGATGATTGATGGTGAAATGCATCTTGGGAGATGTAGATTACTTGCTGTAGCATTCACTTTAAAAGGTTCATGTCAATTAACAACAAAAAAAGAAATCTATGATAGAAAGTTTCTGTGAATTGACGAAAAGTAAGAAAGAAAACTGTGGACATAAAATCTGAAGGAGATAAGTAAACTACGACTCCCAGGGTGCATTGCAGCTAAAAGTACATCCAATCACAAAGCTTTTTTTAACACTTTATTTTTGAAAGTTTTCATTACAAAGAAAAATCATACAGAATGTCATTGAGCAGTCACATACAGTGTCGATGCAACAGCGCACATTTAAACCAGACTGCCAAATAGCAGATCCAATAGACCCCCCACCCCAAGCCCCCAAAACGTACAATATTGCTTTAGAAATGGTAGCCCAGATTCAGCAACACTCACATCTGTCTTTAAAGAGTTAAGTCCAGCTTGCACTTCTCTACTTGTGATCAATGGCTGCCAGGCCTGATAACATCGATCAGTAGATCAGAGTGGACCGGATTTTCTCCGGACGCAAACACTGCAACAGGTCTCTAATCCAGTGAGTATGGTTCATATGATTCATCCTCCCATTTAAGAAGAAGTAGTCGTCGAGCTATCAACGATGCAAAAGCAATGGCATTTCATTTATATTTTGGAAGTTGAGCTTCTCTAGCAACAACCCCAAACAATAGGCGCATTCACACCGCAGTACTTTTCCCACAAAGGTTCATCAGAACTTAGTTCATGAGAACTAGAGAGTTCTCATGAACTAAATGCAGATCGCGTTCACACCGGAATAAGTCCCTGGGGGAAGATTAGGCAAATGAAGCCGCTGACTACACTTCTTCTTCTGCTTTGGGTTTACTGGCAGGCCGCAAGCCACTTCACGGCGTATACTGCCACCCGGAGTCCCCGGCCGGAAGTCCCCGGAGTTGGAGAAGGCAGTAGAAGCTGCTGGGACTCCCAGCAACTGGGACTCCCAGCAGCTGGGACTCCCAGCAGCTTCTACTGAAGCCTTCCGAGTAAATCGCCAGAACGCCGACACCTCCTCATCTCCACCGCTCCCATGTTTTCTTTTGTGTTGCCATAGGTTAGTCTCTCTGCGTTTCTGCGCTGGGCTAATGCTAATGCTAATATTGCTAATGCGAGGATAATAAAATGGCGGCTTCACAAAACTTTTTGGGAGTTTTACGGGGCGTGGTTTGCAATCCGCCCAGCCAATCAGATATAGGAACCCTTAAGTCCCACGAAAGTCCCTGCTCTCTAGCAGGGACGGAAAAGGGGGTGAAAAGGTTCTCATGAACTAATTTTAGTTCCGGCTCTTTTTGGTGTGAACGCGAAATTTCGGAACTATATCGGAACTAAAGTGGGAAAAGTACTGCGGTGTGAATGCGCCCAATGCTGTCAGCGGAGACAGATTGAGAGGAATCTCAAACACTTCTGAGAGAGTTTTAAAAACATCTTCCCAGCACTTGCAAAGCCGGGGACAAGTCCAAAAAGTGTGGATAAGACTCCCTACTTGATTCTTGCACCTAGCACACATGGGGCTCACATTAGGATAACACTTGGCTAATTTCGCTTTAGTATAGTGTAGATTACGCTCAGCAGTGTGTAGCTGGGTGGTCAAACAATCTAGTATTATGAATGAAGTGTGTTATACTTGGTGCTAAAGTTTGCATTTGGAAAGTGTTTATGTAGTTGTGAGTGCAGTTCTTCATTTAGCAGGAGAAATTAGGTGTTTTGCACTTTGGGTGTGTGGTTTTGTGAATTGAGTTTAGTGTTCTGAGAAACTGAGCAATTTAAAAAAATGTGTGTTAGCAATCGAGAAAAACTGTAAGTATAAATAACACTGCTCTCTGTTTCTGTGCAGGGTATTATTTAATGATAGTTTGCAAACAAATGAATAAAATCACAGATTCTGTGCCTTTCATCACACGCATGATATTGAACAATGGATTATTACACATAATTGCAATAATTACCTGCCTTTCTTTAAACAGTTTCCTTCTCCTTAATGATAGTTGGAATTTATTGACAGCCTGTGTTTATTGATTTACAATCACCAATTTCTGTTGGAAGGGCTTATTACCATTTGGCTCTCAAACAGGGTTTGCGCTTGTTGTGCCTTGCCGAGACATTTGAGACATTTTAATTACAGTTTTTCTCGATTGCTAACACACATTTTTTTTTAAATTGCTCAGTTTCTCAGAACACTAAACACAATTCGCAAAACCACACACCAAAAGTGCAAAACACCTAATTTCTCCTGCTAAATGAAGAACTGCACTCAAAACTACATACACACTTACCAAATGCAAACTTAATATAACCACCAAATATAACACACTTCATTCATAATACTAGATTGTTTGATGTGGGTGTTCTTAATCCAAATACAGTTTGAAACTAAATTGGAGCGCATTCTGTTTCTTGTAAAAGGAGGAAACCAAAAAAATGGGTTTCTTCATTGTTTGGTTGTCCTACTGTATACAACTGGATCTTATTCATATTTATTTTCTTTTGTATATATTTGCATTGCATTTGATGTTGAGGTTATCCAAAAGAAACTGAAAATAATAAGGTTACATTACTGTTATACTATGATACTTAGATTAGTAACTGATAATTAGTAATTGTAATGGTAACCATTCTAAAAGTATCACTCCATGCCCTGCTCATTCAATAGCCAATAATAATATACTAAAAGAAGTACCATGCATGGAGGCATCAGTGTAACCACGGCCAGCCATTATTGGTATTTATTAAGTGTGAATGAAAAGTAGAGATTTAGTTTGTTAGTTTTTCATATGACATTTCAATTCATTTGGAAATTACACTTTTACTATAGTTAAAATGTAAATGTAGGACAATTGTGCAATTGTTTAAGGGGTTCTATTATGCTCATGTTCAGGTTTCATAACTGTATGTTGTGCCTCTACTGTGACATGTCTCCATGCTTTAATGTTCAAAAAGCTCTTTATTTTTCTCATACTGCCTGTGCTGCAGCACCTCTTTTCACCCTCTGTCTGAAACCAGAGCCCAGTCTGCTCTGATGTGATTTGTCAACCACTTGGAGATGTCCCGCCCCTTAGCCTATCACATACAATGTGTTCGAGCGCTATCCAATAGCATCGCAAGGGTTACATAGTGACGTCGTTATCTTACATAAGTAAACGAAGGACTCCAAACGAGGTGATTCAGGGGGGGGGGGGGGGGGGGTTTGGTGGGAGAGAAACTCCCTCCTGGATTTGAACCCTTCCACATCTTTTACATTCTCAAAAACCTATATAAGGAAAGGGAAACCCCCAAAATCGCATTACATTATTAACATGTGTTTTCCTTTTGAGTAATAACCATTAGATCTCGGCAATTCAATGTTTACATGTTAAAAAGGATTAGGGTTAAATAGGACGTATTAACAAACCCTTTCAGATTCAAATGGCCTTCTGTAAAAAACTAAATAACAAAATCACTAGAAAGTACTACGGCTGAAAACATCAATGGTACTTCTCCCCTCAATAATAATGATAATAATCCCAGAAAAATGCCACATCTGGAGGCATTAGAGCAGGGGTGGGGAACCTCCGGCCCCCGGGCCGTATACGGCCCGCGAGACCATTTGGTACATACGGCCCTCGATGTAATTTATAAACACACGCAAAAAAAAATAAAAATTAAAGAAATCTAGACTGCAAAAAAATTACCCTGGCCAAGGTCAGGGTCCTTAAACACAACACGAGCCTAACGTGTCATCACGTGCTATATGTCTCGTCTGACAGGGATGCAGTTCTGACGGAGAGCATCAGATCAGAAATGTCAGTACCCATAAGGAGCCGTACACATGCCGCAGTTCCTGCGTGGCTGTGTCTTTAGTTGAAAGCCCAGTGGCGATCTGTTCATCTGACATACTGATCAATAGCTTTGTTGTTATTAGCATCTGGTTAGTTCTTCGTTACTATGCTAACGAATATAAGAAGCTTTTCTACAACCAGTGAGGTAAAGGCACATCTTTATATGATCATTATAGTTATAAAACAATAAGAGAATAAAGTAAACAGGTATAAAATACTATATCTGGAGTTTCAGGCTCTGCACTCTCCCTCCTCGCCTCATACCTCAAAGACCGTACCTACAGGGTAACTTGGAGAGGGTCTGAGTCTGACCCTTGTCAATTAACTACAGGGGTCCCTCAGGGCTCTGTTCTTGGTCCCCTCCTTTTCTCTCTGTACACAAACTCGCTCGGATCGGTCATTAGCCCGCATGGTTTTTCTTACCACTGCTATGCTGACGACACCCAATTAATTCTGTCCTTTCCCTGCTCAGAGACCCAGGTCGTCGCACGCATCTCTGCTTGTCTAGCTGACATCTCTCAGTGGATGTCTGCTCATCACCTCAAGCTCAACCTTGACAAGACTGAACTGCTTTTCCTTCCGGGAAAAGATTGTCCCACTCTTGACCTGACGATCAACATCGGCACCTCTGTTGTTTCCCCGACTCAGACGGCAAGGAATCTGGGTGTGACCCTAGATAACAACCTCTCCTTCACTGCAAACATCGCTGCTACAACTCGTTGCTGCAGATATACGCTGTACAACATCAGGAAGATTCGTCCCCAGCTGACCCAGAAAGCCACCCAGGTTCTGGCCCAGGCTCTCGTCTCGCCTAGACTATTGCAACTCCCTCCTGGCTGGTCTACCTGCATGTGCCATTCGACCTCTGCAGCTCATCCAGAATGCAGCGGCTCGTCTGGTCTTCAACCTTCCAACATTTTCCCACACCACTCCGCTCTTTCGCTCCCTTCACTCCCTTGACTGGCTCCCGGTAACTGCTAGAATCCACTTCAAGACACTAGTACTTGCATACCATGCTGCGAATGGATCTGGCCCTTCCTACATCCAGGACATGGTTAAACTGTACACCCCAGCGCGTGCACTCCGCTCTGCATCAGCCAAACGACTCGCTGCACCCTCGCTCCGAGGTGGACCCAAGTTCCCTTCAGCAAAAACACGTGGGTTTGCTATCCTGGCTCCAAGATGGTGGAATGAGCTCCCCATTGACATCAGGACGGCAGAAAGCCTGCACATCTTCCGGCGCAGACTGAAAACTCATCTCTTTTGACTCCACTTCGAGCGATAGAATTACTAACAAAGCACTTATATACTAACATAGGACTGGCTTATCTATAGCCAGCTGACAAAGCACTTATATACTAACATAGGACTGGCTTATCTATAGCCAGCTGAGTAGCACTTGAAATGTTTGGCTCTATGATACCTGCTGTACTTATATGATTCTGTTTTTCTTCTGGGCTGTGTCTTCCTGGTCGTATGTACTTATTGTAAGTCGCTTTGGACAAAAGCGTCAGCTAAATGCAATGTAATGTAATGTAATGTATATGACAGTAAAAAAAAGTTGTTATTAATAAACAAGAATACAGTTTGAAAGGGGAGTGATTTGTAAAATATTCATAAAGAAAAAGAACATCTGCTTACAGTTCTGTTTCATCTGGGTGTTGAGAGATGTGTCCATAGAGCTCCTAATGTTGCTCTCAAAGTGTACCAGATAGATGCTTTTAACTTCAACATTTACAAAAAAATCTTCCCGGGGGGTGCATGCCCCTGGACCCCCCTGGAGGAGGTTAGGTCCACCCCCCACTTAAATCATGCCCACATGGATAGGAAACTAAATACATTTGCACACATCTTGTGTCCATATCTTTCTGTTGTGGTGGTCATGCCACACCGTGCACGTGCATGCATGCGTGGTGCATGGTGAGATATCTGGATTAAGAGGTTGCTTTTTCTTTGCACAGAATGAAAGAAAGGGCTGTGATTTGAGTATTTTTAAGCAGAGGTCAATAATTTGTACGGCTCTCGGAGGATCTTGAAAAAATTGAAATGGCCCTTGAGAGGAAAAAGGTTCCCCACCCCTGCATTAGAGGCTAGAGCATGTAAGCCTCTGCGCTCTCTTGAGAAAAGGAGATGAGACAAACATAGAGCGAAAGAAAGGAGGATGACACAGTGGTGAATGCAACTATTTGCCGCCATGCTGTGTGACAAAATCAGGAAAGACAGGTCAGCATACAGTACAAGGGGGAGGGGGGAGGCAGATTATAAGTGAGAACACAATGTCAACTTTTATTATTGGCACAAAGAAGCTAATTAGTCCAAGGGGGGCTAAAGAAACCATTTCAAGAAGTGCCTTGTTCAACCTTTTCTTATTGCGTCCTTGTGTTATTGCATGTGTAACCAGCAAACCAATACGACTTGCGTCATTGTGTTTTTTTTCCCGTGGAGTTCAGAGCCCAGGCGTCTGACACGGAGCCAGGATCCTGGATGCCTGATGAGGGCTTATCCTCCGAGCTGACACACTATAAACTACTTTGCACTCGGGTGGCTGCTTTTGGCAATGTGGCAAAAACGTCACGAAAGCCTACTGCAAAAAAAAGAAGCCTGTGCCCAATGTTTGACATCATAGGAGCTTTTAGATCGTCTCTTCTCATTGGCTTTCACATTTGCATGTCAGCTGCATTCACCATCGGTTTAAACTACCACAGATCATGAGAGGGGTGTTTTTCACATATTAAACCAACATTAATATTTCATCCACATCATCTTTAGCCATGTAATCCATCTTTCCATATTTAACATTTTACTTTGACGTTCTTATTAAAAGTGTAAAATCTAAAGTATACACATGTCCACATGAATACAAAAAAAAAAGAATTAAAAAAACCTTTACATCAAATGGTGTAATATATAAACGGCCTGCAAAGGCTAAAATCCTAAAGTTTCCACCAAAGGGAGCTACTTCCTCATCCTCACCCCCACCCCCCAAACCCCCTGCTGGAAATGCCAAACAGAGAAGTATAACTATGTAACACTCGCGCTTCTATTGGAAAATTGTAACTGATAGGCTAAGGGGATATCTCTAAGCCGTTGACCAATCACAACAGGGCCGGCCAGCCAACCAGAGCAGACTGTGCTCTGTTTTCACACAGAGGGTGAAAAGAAGTGCTGCAGCACATTTTGAACATTTAAGCATGTCACAGTAGAGGCACAAAATACAGATATGAAACCAACATTAGTAGCAAGTAAGTGGAGTAAGAATACAAAATAAGCACTTGTACATGTATACAATAGAAAATACATATATCAATGTACAGTCTCACTAGGCTACAGAATATATAGAAGTGCAAATGTATTTAGTTTCCTATCCATGTGGGCATGATTTAAGTGGGGGGTGGACCTAACCTCCTCTAGGGGGGTCCAGGGGCATGCACCCCCCGGGATCACCTCAAGCTCAACCTTGACAAGACTGAACTGCTTTTCATTCCGGGAAAAGATTGTCCCACTCTTGACCTGACGATCAACATCGGCACCTCTGTTGTTTCCCCTACTCAGACTGCAAGGAATCTGGGTGTGACCCTAGATAACAACCTGTCCTTCACTGCAAACATCGCTGCTACAACCCGTTGCTGCAGATATACGCTTTACAACATCAGGAAGATTCGTCCCCAGCTTACCCAGAAAGCCACGCAGGTTCTGGTCCAGGCTCTCGTCACCTCACGCCTAGACTACTGCAACTCCCTCCTGGCTGGTCTAGCTGCATGTGCCATCCGACCTCTGCAGCTCATCCAGAATGCAGCGGCTCGTCTGGTCTTCAACCTTCCTAAATGTTCCCACACCACTCCGCTCCTCCGCTCCCTTCACTGGCTCCCGGTAACTGCTAGAATCCACTTCAAGACACTGGTACTTGCATACCATGCTGCGAATGGATCTGGCCCTTCCTACATCCAGGACATGGTTAAACTGTACACATCCAGGACATGGTTAAACTGTACACCCCAGCGCGTGCACTACGCTCCGCGTCAGCCAAACGACTCGCTGCACCCTCGCTGCGAGGGGGACCCAAGTTCCCATCAGCAAAAACACGTGGGTTTGCTATCCTGGCTCCAAAATGGTGGAATGAGCTCCCCATTGACATCAGGACAGCAGAAAGCCTACACATCTTCCGGCGCAGACTGAAAACTCATCTCTTTCGACTCCACTTCGAGCGATAGAATTACTAACAAGGCACTTATATACTAATAAAGGACTGGCTTATCTATAGCCAGTTGAGTAGCACTTGAAATGTTTGGCTCTATGATACCTGATGTACTTATTTGATTCTATTTTCTTCAAGGTTGTGTCTTCCTGGTCGAATGTACTTATTGTAAGTCGCTTTGGATAAAAGCGTCAGCTAAATGCAATGTAATCACCGAGCAGCAAACTGAGTTTAAATGTCCTTCTGCACTTTTTTCTTGCGACAACAGGGCATACAGTTTTTTTTTTAAGCTGTTGTTGGCCTGTAGAAAAATGCAATCATAAGAAATGAGAGAGAGCCATAAGAAATGAATGCAACTGATTGTTTAATGTTTAATGTTGTTTTTATAGTAAATAATTTAAGCTTTGTTAGTTCCAGGTTTAATATGTGCAATAAGTTCATTTCAATATGTTTTGCAATAAACATTGAACCAGTCCGGCCCTCGACTAGTACCGATTTTTTTTAATTTTGGCCCACTGTGTATTTGAGTTTGACACCCCTGCCCTAGAGGATGTGATGTCCATCCCCCAATTCAAGCATGTTCATACAATACTGAATACATTTGAAGCCTTTTTGATGTATATTACCTATGACAATAAGTTTCTGTTTTTGTAGTGTATCTGTCTTTGGTAGAGATTTTTCATTTATTCTTTATATATTCTATTGGGGGGGGTAGAACCGGCCCTGCCTTTCAGTACCATTTATTGCTCTTCTTTCAATGAAAACACACGTGACGCTACATTTCTAATATAACTATATGATATGTGCTACTGCTGCATCCACCCTAACTTCTTGCAGATGCTATTATTGTTTAGTCTCTTCGTGTCCCCTCAAACTCCCAAACCATGGCTGTGAGTGCCAGCAGCTCCTCAAAGGACCCTCGTTGATTAGTCGGACGCGGGCTGTTCCCTTTATATACAGTCTATGGCTGCTTCACAAAACTCATCTCTTTCGACTCCCCTTCGAGCAATATAATTACTAACAATGAAGCGCTAACAGAGCCCTTATATACTAATATAGGACTGGCTTATCTATAGCCAGTTGAGTAACACTTGAAATGTTTGGCTCTATGAAACCTGATGTACTTATATGATTCTGTTTTCTTCAAGGTTGTGTCTTCCTGGTCGAATGTACTTATTGTAAGTCGCTTTGGATAAAAGCGTCAGCGAAATGCAATGTAATGTAATGTAATGTTATAAGGCTGCTTGATAAAAAAAAAGTTGTCTGGGTCTTCAAATGCCGTTATTTTTAATGCAAAGTACCCTGAAGTACACATTTTCTGTATAATTATACACTGCAAGGTACATTAAGATGATTTACCAAGAAGTAATGCATAACATATATATAATTGTTTTCATTTCAGCCTCACATCTAACAAATACAAATTAAGTTGGGAACATGTTCGTCTGCTAATGTGTTGAACAATTTAAAAAGCATGAACAGCATTTTCAAGTCTGCTCTGAAAATGAAAGGATTTCGTCAAAGGAGTTTGGGGATTCACATCACACACCTGAAAAACCAGCAAGAGCTGCGTTATCTCACAGAAAAACATGTACAGTGACTGATTACTGTTTGTCCTTTTGTTTGCTGAACAAACTGGCAGCTCCTGTTTGCTCTGCAAGTGGTACTCAATCAGTATGGAGAGAGACCCAATCTCCTAAAACAATAATGTCTCTTCATGTATGACCAATGAAGGCGTAATAAAACCTTTTCATTTCATTTAAAGAGGACATTTCATGAAAAACTTGCCTTTTCAGTGCTTGTGCAGATACATTTGGTTATTTCTGGAGTTGCTACATATGTACTATTTTCAACTTTATTAAGCTCAATTTTGAACTTTTCTTATTTGATGTTAACTCCTGGCTAACGCCGATAGCTAGCTGTCAGACCAAATATCTAGAGTGTAGATAAATATGTTTTACAGAAACATAGCTGCACCAGGATATCCAGCGTTTCCTTCGATGGCTTCTGGACAGTTTGGGCCCACAAGGATTGCATCGAGAGCTGCACAATGTCTTCATCATGAGCCTGAGTCTTCATCATGATGGTCCCTGGGCTGTGTGGGACGTCCAGCCTCGTTCCTGTGCCTCAGACGCTGCGTACCTGTGACCATGACTTTTGTTGCATATTTTACTTCAACTTGTGTTTGTATGAACATGTATTTATTTTATATTCGAACATGATGCAACTTTCACCAAACCTAATTTTACCTTAGGTTAAATAAAGTATTTTGATTGGCTGATTAATTGATTGATTGACCTTTCAATGTTACATCATATTATACAATACATCACCCCGGATCTGAACTTCTCCATGTATAGCTTGAGAAGAGTTGTTTTCTCAAATCAGAGCAGACTGGGCTTTTTCTAAGAGGGCTTAGAAAAAGTTGTCATTAAAAGTGTGTGAGTGTTTCAGATAGAGGGTGAATACAGGTATATTAAGACAGACGTTTTATTAAATCATGTAAACATGTTCTGGTAAAAAACAGAATAAAAAATATGTATGAAATATGAATGTTAAGAATAAACATAACTCGTCCCCTTTAAAAATCTTCTTAAACCAATTTAGAGATTCAGAATCTGGACATGAATTCATGTTCCCAATCCCAATGTCTTCCACTTATTTTGAGTAAATCTTCCCTCATAAGCTCTCCTTTATGGGATGGCCTTTTCCACTGGATGATATGCCCTCTAAACTGAGATGAACTTTGAACAAAAATATAAAAAGCACACAGACCAATTCAGCTCATACACTTTATTTTACTTGGGCTCCCGACATAACATGTTAACATGATAACAAAAAACACATTGGAGTGGATCCAGTGGTTAACATTTCATCCGTTCACCATTTTGCAACCATTTCTGACATGAGCAAAGGGAATCAGGGAGAAATTCTTCATGCAAGCGGCAGATATCCATTTCTCCACAGAGAGAGTAGCCTCGGTGGACCATTATGCAATGTAAATACTGTAAGGTAACGCAAATGTGTTTCTTTTATTTTTTTGATATCCTCGTGCATCAACATTGTATAATAACCGACAATTCGTTTTCTTCTGTGGCAGGTAACACATGTCTATTTAGGGAGATCAATGTGGGGAATCAGTTACTGATATAGAAGCGGTTATGGGCCCATGAAGATGAATTACAGTTTCTCATTACAAGCTTAACCTTCCAAGCACATGGATATGGATTTTCATCATCAAAACAAAGTGCTTCACTAAACAAAATTAATAGGAGTAAACTGTGGTCTCCTATTGTTGACTTCCTTGGGGTCTGCTGGTGGGGGCAGGAAGGGTTAAAAGTTGTACACGTTGGCTTGTAGGCTGCACTTTGGTTTCCACTCAGGCGTGTTGTTGCGGTGTTTCACTTAATGTGACTCAAATGAAAAAGGATGTCTTAAGAATATGTGTCCATGTGAACTTTAAGGGTCGCTTATTCAAGGATATTTGGGACAGAATCTTCTCTCTGTGTGAAGAAAACCTTCCAAGCATTATCTTCTTGTGTCAGAGGGTAACTTCCAAATGTAAAATCTTTTTTTTGTATGAAATTCCCTCTTTTAGTTTCCCCCAGACAGTGTTTCCATGCTGAGCGGAAGTGGAGGAAAAGTGACACAAAAGGGCATTCTGTATGAAAACCGATAAACCTTGGATGACTTGTGTAACTCAGACTGATAAATCGTCATATGAATGGTTTACTGTAGAGCTGTGTTCACTCACGATGGAGTTATAACATTGGGTTTGCTACTGGGAGGATTTATGTTGCACTTCCCAATGTTTTTTTTTCAGAATGAAATCCGCCTTTGGAAATGTTACACAGGAACAGGATTTTATAAGCATATGTGTGGGTTTTTCTGGTTATGTTTTATCTTTCTTGTCTTGCTTGCAACTCATTGTCATTTAAGCCTGTCTTCACCAGGTTTTGTTTACAGCTTATGCCACTGTTCTGGTTTCAGAAGAGGATCTTTGGGGCAGGTCAACACATCTCTTTCTTCCCTTCTTTTCCAGTCTGCCTCTGCATTGTCAAATGTCAAATAAATGAAAAAAAGGCAAGTAATGTATTTCTATCCAGGTTAAACATGGGGCTTGATAAGATACAACAGACAACACATTAGGATACATTTACATTATTATATTTTTATATTATACTATTAACTTAACCTTATATTCCCCTTGCTGTGTTAGAATGTAAACAACCAGTGTTGTGATCTTTCACTCTGCATTTTTCTCACTGCCATCCGTGCTTCATCGCAGCTGAATAGTGGATGTAAACTTCACATGAATGACTCAATCTATAATGGAGTATCAGTATTGTTGTGAACTCTGTGTGCATGACTCCACACCACTAGAGCTGGTGCTTTTCCATGCAGTTCATTAATTCAGCCTCACTGCTCGACTCACTGTTCCCCGCAGCAAAGCTTCTCTTTAATCTGCCTTATTAGCTGAGCTGAGATGCGCCCAGCCACTGTATCTAAGTGTGTTATTATGCTCCTCTAGTAGGAGTTAGGAAGCAGTGCTATCAGAGGCGCCAGAGTTTGTTTTAAAGCAAGGATAGATGCTATCCAATCGGAAACTGTTGGAACCTGTAAATGTTACTAGCTATGTAAACTGTAGTCGCTGTAAATATGCTGTATGATGTCCTTTTTGTTTTTTCTGTTATGTTTATATGTATTCATGTGGAACCTACTTGCAGCAGGTCACCCTTGAAAAAGAGATCAATGATCTCAATGGGATTCACCTGCATAAATAAAGGTTTGAAATGAAATGTGAGGGGGGGGGGGATTTTCCTGATGGAGTTGGCTAGTGAATTTTTTCAGATGCAAGGCCTTCTAGCACCTTAATGAGAAAATGTTCCATGCATGTTTTTACGTTACAACTAAAGACAAGAGTTGCCGACTTCAAAAAAGAGTTCTGGCATGAACAAAATACACAATATAATCCAATAACATTTCCAAATATTGCTCTTAATTTAATGGCCATGAATCCATTATGCATTAGCACTGCCGACAAATTGATCAAATAGCAGGAATTCCCCAGGTTTCACATGTAATGAGTGAAATTAGTCGGATTAAGGTTGCATTTGTAATGTATTTTGGGATTTGATGTGGTCAACCAGGATATGGCGATAAAACACAAAAGCCTCGCCTATTACATGCTACACAATAATCAGAGCCATGCAGAAAAACATTTAACTGAAATATGTTACGCACCACTGTCACAGTTATCATATACAACCTTAACTGCATCTTGTCTGTAGTTAGAGATCCATTGATCTAACGTGAACACATGATGAAACTAAAGATGTGATAACGAAATGATCAATATCAAAATCCACATAAATTGTACTCATTAACCCTTGTATGGTATTCGGGTCTTTGTCATTGTTTAGCTAAAGAAAAATGATGTGATAATGTTTTTTGAAACCCACACTCAATGGCCTTGGCTCATTTGCTGTGAAGAACTTATCAGAACACATTTTCAATGACAACCCATCTGTACCCCCCCCCCCCCCCCCCCCCCCATACACACTGATACAAATATATCCATATGTCTATATATCTATTTTTATTTATTCCAAGTGTTTTTAATTTCTAGCTTATTTGTTTGGTTTATCTGCTGTTGCAAACAGGTTTCTGTGGTGTGTTATATAGGTGTTGGTGTATGTAAATGGTCAGTATACGAACCTGAAAAAGAGCATAATAGGGCCCCTTAACCCTGAGCCTGCTTTTCAGGTCTCAGGCTAGAAAATGACATGCCCAGAACAAATGACTATATCTTCACTTCTAAAAGGGTTACATTAATAATCTTATTCTCAAAGCAATGATAAACCTGTGAGTTGGATGTAGAAGTGTCAGAATCACTATAGATGTTTTCATTTTTTTTAATATATGATTTATTTTTGAGATTTTCAATACACAAAGACAGCAGCAATACAATGCATTACCCCTGCGATTTCTAACAAAACAACCCCAAGACACAATACATCAGTTACAATTAGACAATAATGAAATTTAAAAAAAAAAAAATTTAAAAAAAAAAAAAAATTAAAAACAAACAGGGTAAGAAGACATTTTGTGAGCATACCTGTGAGCTGTTGCGGTACAGGGGGGGGGGGGGGGGGGGGGCGACTCAGCCAATGGAGACAGACTCCAACTGGAGGGACTTAATATGTTCTAAGAAGGGTAGCCATATTTTTGTGAACTTCAAGCCTGAGCCCCTAATACAGTGTTTAATTTTTTCCAATTTCACAAAGTATAGGGCATCCTTTATCCAATGTGTATGAGAGGGGGGACGAGGACTCTTCCAATGCATCAAAATAACGCGCCTAGCCAGCAATGTGAGGAAAGCTACAAGTTCAGCAAAATAGGATAGGGCAGTAAATGGTTAACGGGTAAGACACCAAACAGGCCAATTAAGGGTGAGGGATGGATGGTAACAGACGTGATAGCTGAGAGTGAGTCAAAGACAGACTTCCAAAACTGAGATGGTGGGGCAAGTCCAAAACATGTGGGCGAGATTAGCTGGTCCTAGGTGACATTTATCACAATTAGGATCAGTACCAGGATAGATGCGAGCTAGTTTACTTTTGGACCAGTGCACTCTATGGACCACTTTACATTGTAAAACCCCGTGGCGGGCACAAATGGATGATGTGTGGACACGTTTCAAAATAGACTGCCAAACCTCAGTCCCTATCTCTATATTGAGGTCCTCTGACCAATTAGTTCGAAAGTTATCAGAGGGCAGAGGGTGGCATGTGAAAAGAGTATTGTATAGCTTTGAAATGGTACCCTTGAGGTTAGGGTTAATACTTAAGATAGTGTCAACCCAGGTAGAAGGAGGAATAGCAGGGAAACTTGGAAAACGATTACGAATAAAATCTCGGACTTGTAAATATCTAAAGAAGTGGGACTTGGGTAGATTGAATTTACGGGCCAGCTGATCAAAAGATGCAAATGTTCCATCAATGTAAAGTTGTTTTACAGACACAATCCCATTGATCTCCCACATTGAAAAGGCAGCATCAGTGATGGAGGGAGTGAACAGCGGATTGGAATGCACAGGGGACAGTAGCGGTATTCCCTGGAACCCAAAGTGCCGTTTAAGTTGAGTCCAGATCTTGAGACAGTTTTTAACTACAATATTTTTGGAGTATTTTGAGGATGGTAACGTCAGGGGGAGGCACAAGAGGGACGTCAGAGAAGAAGAGCCACATGAGGCATCCTCAATCTGCAGCCACGGTGGAGGTTGTTTGTTAATACAACGCCAGGACAATAAAGTTTGAATGTTAGCGGCCCAATAGTAAAATAAAAAGTTAGGCAATGCTAAACCACCCATTTCCTTGGTTTTTTGAAGAATGTTTTTTCGAATTCTGGGTGTTTTCTTGTTCCATATAAACTGAGAAATTGAGCGATCGAGTGAATGGAAGAAATATCTCGGAATAAAAACTGGTATGCACTGAAAAAGATATAGAAATTTGGGGAGCACATTCATTTTAATGCAATTTATGATGTTTTAATTTTAAAGTAAATTCAGATTGAACATAGTAAAAACAATTACATGATAGTTTCTGTCTAAATAAAAACATTACTTATAGTGAAAAATCACCCTTGAATGATGGGATGGTAGACTAAAAGCTTTGAGAGTCCAAACTATAACATATAATAAGTACCCTGTATCAAGATTGATGCAAAACAAGTGAAATTTGACCTTTTTAGAGAGATTTAGAAAAAATAAGTCCAGACGGATTTACCATTTGGGTGTATTTGCCGTAGCTCTGGAACCCATTGGTCGATTTGGGTGATTGACACCTCTTTGTAACCGTTAGAGCCAATATAATCGAGTGGAGGTTCCTAAATCCATCTAAACATTACCATTGAGGAGTGAGAATGATGATTCAGTTTGCCCAAAACCAAATGCTCTGTTAAACTACAATAAAATACGTGTATTGCCATAAATGTTTTGATGAATTATCAGTAATCATTTCAAAGTGACACAGTTTAAATTGAGAATTTAAATGTGCAATATGTTCAGACATCATTAGTCCGTCTGAGTGTTTTCACTGCGTTGGATCAAGAGAAATACATTTATTTAGCTGCTATTCTGTTGTTCATACCATACAACAATGATATTGTACCTGTGAGATATGGCTTCTCTTTGTTTTACTTTGCATCATTAGCACAAGATAGCATCAGTTCATGCTATAAAATGCATAATGTTCATTACAATTGTCTAGCAGTGGTTCTCGAGTGCCTTATGAATGTTTTTGGAATGACCTCTGATGTGTGGTTTATTATTGTCCTAACTTAGTTTGGGTATATTGAGTTGTGTTGGGTTTACTCTGATTATTTTGTGTTTTATTTGATGTCTTCACATGGAGAACTCCTTCTTGCTGGACACAAAAATAGTAATATACAAAACAGTAAACGCCGTGTGTGGTATTGTCTGTTCTAAGTTGTGAGATAAATGGAAGAAAAAACATAATGGGGCCGTGAATTAGCGCGCTTTGCGACGAGTGACTAGTTTTAAGCTGTCGTCCAATGAAGCTGATTGTTTGTCTGTTGGTATTTCCACACCCTCTTCCCACAAAACCTCCATTTATTCTAAAAGTCTACCAGGAGATGTAAAGTAAAGGTCACATTAGTGATATTTGCTCTGGTGGAAAAGGTTTAGACGTTCACATTATTAATGTACTGTGCAAAAAAGGGCCCTGCTCCTGCAGATTATGAAATATGACACATACTTTTTAATATTGCAATAGTTTGAAGGAAAAGGGTTCAATGATATCTTGGGGCATCTGTATGTCATCCATCACTGCACACATACTGTATACCTTTTTTCTGACTCAGTTTCCAAATATCTAATCATTTGCTGTAAATCTCAGCAGCACAGAGCTGCAAGTGAGTTCTGGAGAGATCAAAATGGTTACTCCCTCTTCCTAAGGCCAAAGCCAATTGGCTACCAATCTTCCTTCATCCACAGACAGGGTTAATTTGGACTCTTTCATATATTAAAGAGTTAAAATAACACCGTCTGTGGAGGAAGAACACAAATGCATCTGCTATACTGTGTGTTACAGCCCATTATGTTTCACTGCCATTCTTTGAATGAATATCCAACTTGATCATTGTCTCGTTGCTTCGCTGTTGTAAAATGAATGAGCATTTACTGTTTATTACGTTATCTAAGTCAGTGTTTCCTCTAACATGACATATATTACCCAGGTTGTCTGAACAAAAAAGAAAATGTATTTAATTTATTTATGGGATGCAGTATGGGAAAAGTTGCACATAGTGCCCTGCAGAGCATTACAAAAATATTCTTCTATACAGCTGATGAGATGTCTTAAGATAAATTAAGGAAAATGAATAGAGCTGTCTTAGCACACATTTTTGCAGAACATTTGAACATCTTCACAGTCCTTTGAACTCGAGGCAGTCATGGACTCTAAAAAACGCAATTTGAGAACAGGTCAAGGTGGCTTTAAATCCTCGTAAAGGTTACTAGATCATAATGTAGATTATTAACAATTCACAGCGGAGAGAACTCCATTGTGCAACTTCAGGCAAAAGTAGGTGGCTCATCTTTTGAAAAGGACAATAGTGAGGGTCAGAAATATTTGGGATATTTGCAGAAGACATTTTTATTGTCAAACGTGATTTGCTGAGAATTGGACTTTCTTTGTTCTTTCTCAAGTTCTTTTTGTTATTTCTCACATAATTCTCCCTTGGCCCCAATTTTTTTTTGCCCATATAGGGAAATAGGGAACACATTTCCTGTGATATTTAAGCAACCAGCCTCTTGAACAACTACATTCATTATACAGTATATGAATGGAAAGTTCATTATTCATTCACACTGGGGTTTGTAAGTGAGGATATTGGTCATAATTACTGCATGATGTTTATGTATACTGTATGCCTGCTGGGACGGTGATGTCACCTCTTACTGCCAGTTCACTGTGACTTGATATCTACAGTATGTAATCCAAGCCAACTAATGTGTGTCCTCCCATGACTGAAAGTGAGCCTCTAATCTTAGCCTGAAGAAAATGTTGTCAGAGTTCATTGTTGAGGAACATGTTGGAGGAGATAATTACACGGCAACTGAAGCTAAATGTGTTGCTGAATTCATCCCCTTAGGAACAAAGACTTACAGTAGCATGGTGGTTGTACTGTAGCTCAGACTAGCTCTCATTATTTATTTTATGTGAACACTGATAACAGACAAATCATCAAAACCAACCATTATTTTCATAATCATTTTTGACTTATTTATATACTTTGATATGATGATGAAGTGTAATTTGTATTTAGACATCCAGATGATTCTGCTAAAAGGTATAGTGTGTATGTTTTTAAGTGGGGTTGTATGAGGTACTTATCTATAATTGGTGTATTACCTAGAGTAGACAGCAGCATGCCCCCTGTATGGAGAATCAGATGAGAGGACTAGCACGAAAGACAATACATGAACTGCTGTGGAGAGGGGCAGCAGCTAATTGCTTTACTTTGCTTTCGACTTATCCACCAGACACATTTTCGAACCCTAGGGGCTGGCTCTCCCAAAATAATTAAATAACATAACGCTAACCTAACCCTAAAACCGAAATAAAGTAACAAAAAAAAGTAACTAAATCCGCCAGAAACCCGAAAATCTCGTGTCCCGTTTCTCCATTTCTGGAAGTTGGCAACCCTACTACAGATGTTGGAACACAGATTGGACCTTTTCTTGCAGTCAATTATAAGAATTAAGGTTGGGCTTTATTTAGAGTTATGAAAAGTTATTTTTGTTATGCTCTGCTGACAAATGATTCCAAAATGCTCTTTTTTAGTCAAACAATGATTTCTTTCTTTCAGTGCATGTTAAAGCTGTGCTTTATCCATTTGTGATGGCCTCTCAGTACATTATCTGCAAAGATGGCTGGGCTAATCTCTACATCCAGTTCGGTTTGCTGCTCCTCCATCTGTCCTGGCACTTTTCCCCCGGGGAGGCTGGTTTACTCATGGTAGCAGCTTTCTTTCCACCGCTGCACTGTGGTTTGGTTTATGTAGCACCGAGGGTATAGCTGACTCTAATGGAATGTGGTTAAATGCTGTTGACAGCGGTGTCTTAGACAGAGTGGTCTCATGTAAACATATCCCTTAATAAGTGGGATATGTTGATGATGAGCCAATAAAGAGAATTTCCCCCACAGTTTTTCATTTCCATTTGGTTGCACAGCCTCCTCAAGGTCAGCCTAACGAACTGCCAATTGGATGTATGCTTCTCTGCTGCATTGGCTTTGTTTATCCAAGTCTTAATTAACCCCATAGGGCAGCACTCATCAACTGTATTAACCACCAGTTTCGTTTCACAAAATAGCCCTGTAGTCTTTCTTAAACATCTAAATAAATAAATAGGAAAGCAACCATTTCTGTTTCATCTTATCCAAAACAAATACATCTGTACTCTGGACTCTAGAGACAACAGTGTTAGTCCACCACTAGAAAAAAACGTTGTTCACAGATAGTGGATTGCCACACATTTTGTACACATGCATTGTTTCCAGAGGATGAATCCTGACTTTTTCTTCTTGTGTGGACATAATATAAACATCCATAGTTTTATGTGAAATGTTTTAACAACTGTTCAATTAATTTCCCACATAGCCCCTTTGATTTACCCAAGTTTAAATTAAATATCCATAATCCTCAGCTGTTGGATGGCAAAATAAGATAGTTTACCACCAAATCATTGGCCTGTTTACATTTTCATTATGAGCAAACACAGATTCCCGAGGCCACTTGAGTAAATAGGTCATGTTTGCCTTTTTTATATAGCGTCTTTTTTTTTACCTTTCTAACCCTGTGATGAATGAAGGGCCGCCAGCTCTACCTCCTGAGTCTCTATTTATCATCTTTTCATGTTCAGGGTCACTGGAGGCTGAAACCTGTTCCAGCCGGCGTTTAGCAAGAAGCAGGCTCTGGAAAATGAACCCTTCTGTCACAGTTGACCTCTTGGCCATACTTACCCTTGCAGGTTTGGATGATTCAAAGATTTCAGTCCTTACCTTTTATCTCCTTGAAATATGGAAGGAAATTGAGCATCCAGAGTAAAGCTATGCAGGCAGAAAACATGCTTCACATAAAAAAACATCCGATTCTGTCCTTGTTCTCCTGACAAATGACAGCTGTTTTTATCACTGAGGCACCATGTGGTCAAAGGCCACACTGCTGGATCCTCTGCATCATGGGATTTTAAAACCACCTATGCAGAATGATGTTCTTTCAGTCAGACTTTTATGGTAATTTGAGCGTGATGATTCAACAAAGCTTCAACGCAGAGACAGAAAGAGATTTCACATGAGGGAAGGGCAGACTAAACTCCCTGTTGGCCATCATGGCTCAATGCTGTTGATCTGTGTTGTGTTTGCATGTGACTAAAAGGGCAACAGCAAAATATGTTCTTAATTTTCAATATATTTTCAATTATTTTCTTTGTAATTTCTTTGTTAACCTTAAAAAATATCTTATTTACAAATTATCAGAGTGCAAGGTTACATCTTTATATTGCTCACCAATATGCATTTTAAGCCACATTTGATCTAATTTTTTTTGGTGGGTAAAAAAGAAAAAATATCACAGAACATTACAATTGTACAGTCCCACTTGTACTGTACAAGTATATGCAGTATACACAAAAAACAATGTAGATACTTGATTAATAGGGATGTTGTATAATCCTTTGCTACCCACTTATTTATACACACAATGTTTTTTATAATTCCTCTTGGGGTATTATACAGGATATAAATGACATGGTCCGTGTAAAGGGATGTGTGGACTGTGTGTGACCCAGTATTGTCTGCCTTTTGAGAATAACACGGCTGTTGTAGTTATATCAAACAGAAAAAAAGCTACACATTCTCGCATTTTAACGGCTCATACTCGACATTTTTTGCTGTGTGTTACCTTGCTAGTGCCGTGTCTCTCTGAATCTTGGTTCTTGGCCCTTCACTTCATTGTCAACATAATATCTGAACAGCAATAGTATGAATTGCCTTGTATGCATTCATATTTTTTAGATAATTTACCCGAATGACTCCCCATTAAGTCGGATGCTTTTAGTTTTTTGGCTGAAACTGTTGGAAGAATTACTTTTATAATTTGGTGCACACATGTCAGCACAAATGACTGATTGTCATCGCCATAACAAGCTTTGCTAATACATCCATGGTAAATACCTGCAGAACTAGTTCCCAGGGCTGCCCCTGGCCAACTTGTGGCCCCAAACAAAGTTGTGTGTTGAGCCCCCCCTCAACACACAAGTGGGGGGGGGGGGGAGGGGGGTGGTTTATTTAAGAAAACCTGAAAAAAATTACAAACATCTTCTGTCATTATGATATCAGTTATACAATTTAAGGTCCTAGTTGACTCAGTCGACAAAACAAGTGACCGTATTATCTTGACATCCCATAGAGGAAAGCTGTATTCACATTATAATTAATGTTTTGAACAATCTGGGTGAGGTGATGTTAAACTAAGTATAAATAAAGGTGATATGAACATTTATTTATTTTTTATCAAAGGAAGTAATTTGTAAGGTTCCTAATCCTGTTAGAGAAATGTTGGTGTTATCTTTGGCTGCCAGGATATACATTTAGATTATTTCACACTTTAGGACTATTCCTCCTTTCCTTTTTTTAATCTAGTCTTGAACATTGTCACATCATTAGGTTTATTGAATCCATATGACAATATGACTTTAATGGCATTATACTAAAACTAAACTGTTGGTTCCAATTGAGCTTAATGCTTTTGCAAAATCCTCCTTTAGACAGTAGAGAGATGTAAGAAATGCTTTGAAAACGGCATTGGTTTTCATTTGAAATTATGAAATAGAAATGGCTTCTTCCATTTATTCACAGATTATATCCATGTGCTAACAAAAACATTGTGATTGGAAACCATTTTGGATAAGGATTTGGAAATGTAAAATTAATTTATTTAAAAAAATGTATACTATATGAATAGGAAATTAATCAGAACATGACTTACATGATCATTTATCTCATGTGACTTGTTTTTTCACAGTCTTTACATTTCTGTGTGCACCGGCTGTATTTTGCATTTGCTCACTATTATGCAGCAGCTGCCATACTCTTTTTGAATTCCTCTACAGTTAAGGCTCTTTTCTAGAGAAGTGTTCTCAACCTCTCCTTCCTCCTCTCTTCCTTTTTATATGATTCATCTTGACTTGCTTTTTGCACACTTTAATATTTCAATATCTCAAACCTATTCTGTTCATTTTTAGGTGGTGATTAGCTATAATCTCCATGTCAACACTTCACATGTTGCCTGTATAAACTGCACTTGAGCATGTCAATTGCAACATAATATTATTTTCTATTTGTAAAGTCCCACTAACAGAGGAAGCAGTTTAACAGCAGTATACTGTACCAGCTTCATCTCATGACAAATATAAGGTTACATTTAATTTGAAAACCTTAGCAATGGTGATAAACATGGTATGTTTATTTACTGACCAATTTAAACTTTTATTCTGTTTAGGGTACACCTTTTTTTTTTTTTTTAATTAACGGTCTTCCTTGTTAACCTTAAAGCTAATTAATGATTCGCGAGATTATGTGAAAATAAACGTATTTCATTAGAAGGAAATACAATTACATCAGGTTTAACAGACAGTCCTACCTGAAGATTTGGGCCGATATCGTGTCTCAACTCTCATACTTCTGACTTACGTTGTTTTGAGTATGTCCCAATGCAAAGTATGGCAAAGCGTCCCATAAGAACCAGATACTATGAGTACCCTGTTCGCTAGCTAACTGGAACGATCGTCCCTTCGTATTAGGGCACAGCAGTTGTGGAAGACTGTACGCTCCAAATGTGTGTATTGCATATGCATGCACTCACTGCATGCACTGAAGGCTTTTCTTTCCCAATGAATCAGACTTTTTAGGATTATTCTTCTGTTTTCACTGAATCAAATGCTGTGCAGAAGAGAGATTTTAGTACTTTATTGTTGTGAGTTAAGACAAATATCTTTATTAATGACCATTTGGACATTTTTCTGTTAACAAGTACTCTGATGCACCCTGGCACAGTGTGTGCACATTGACATATCTCTTGGTACAAAGGCAAGACAGAAATTAGATTGACAATTTTGTTTCAAGCGTAAACACAACCACAATTATTATTTCCATTGATTCAATATTTTCTACATGTTATCAAAACAACAACAAAAGTTGACATATACTCAGTGACCAGAGAAATAGACGCTCTGTCCCTGAAGAGGACCAATCATTCATTTTCTGTTCAGAAACAGCACAGCTTCATCTGATATTACATTTCCCCAAAGGAAGGAGTGACTCAAACTTGTATGGCCTTTATGGGAATATTGCATGATTGGCCTTTAGAACACAAACAGTAAAACACATAATAGACGAGATCAGAGTGACATTAATGGGACTGAAGGTATACATAAAGCATGTTTGACATTCAGCCATCATCTTGTGACGAAAGAGACAATACCTCTTTCATCCCATCATGTCTTACCACATAATATCAGACAAATCATTTGAAAGAGCATTCGTTCGTGTGGAACAGTGGTTCAAACCAAGGTTGCACTAAACAGGGGTTTGTTTTTCTGGATACTGAGCATATGTAGAAAACAAAAAGCAAACAAGCAAGTATTTCAGCTACTGACAACAAGGCAGCAAAGAACTTAAGAGTAAAAAGATTGTGTCAGAAATCGCTCAAAATACAGACTCTTGGTACGCAACTTCATAGGACAATATCAGACATTATGTTGTTCATGGCTCTGGAGAACGTCATCCAAATATCTTGCTGTGATTGTTCGAGCACACAAAATATATACGAACTCTCACTGCACAACAGGATACAACTAAAGTAAACATTATAAGGAACAACTTCAGACACAATTACTCTTTGTTCCACTGGAGATAATCGTTTCTCATAGACAGAATAATTAAATGTTACGGGGAACCCTGTATTTGTTGGAAATAAATACAACATCAAGTATGAATTATATGATGGATCAGTTACCGTTTGAGGAGGAATTCAGCACATTGACAATGATTATGTCAATTGTCCCTATCATTATCATGTATACATTTATTAGCAAAACTAACAAAGACACTGTCAAAAATATCTGGGTTTTAGCTTTTCCAATCCAATACAACTTTATTTATAAAGCACTTTACAACCGCCAGACCAAAGTGCTGTACAGAGAGATACATAAAATACAGTTCCACAGTTTATGGGCGGCAGCAGAGAAAGCACGGTCCCCTCTGAGCTTTGACTTTGTTTTTGGTACCCTCAGGAGCAACTGATCAGCTGACACTGAGTGCGAGTGGGCGTGTAACAGCTCAAAGAGGTAGGGCGGGGCCAGGCCATTGAGGGCTTTAAAAGTCAATAAAAGAGTTTTAAATGAATCCTCAAATTGAGTTTTGTAAATGGTCAAAAGATCCTTTTAAGAAGAGGAATTTGAATGTAAAGCTGGTTATCATACAAATGGCTTTATATATTTGGTATTACTAAATCCCAGATTTCCATAGTTTTGTCCCTGCTGGGTGTTGAAGAGGATTTAGCTTGAATCACTCTTGTTTTATTCTATTCTGGTTGGCAAATGACTCGGGTGAATTAAACACTGACATTTACATGATAATCAGAGTATTGACCTTATTCTGAATATATTTGTCTTTTGATGCTTCAGCTTTTGTCGGATGCCTGTTGAATTATACATACTAGATTACTGAAATGTTAATTAGGTGTCGCCTGATTCACAAAAGTTGTTACCATAACAGTACATTCTCATTATCGATAGTTGTGCCATTTTAAGTCGTTTCATGATACTGGATCACAGATAAGCCACTGGTGTTATCAGTTTTTTTCTTTGGTCTCTGGCTATGTTGTAAGAGTGATAATAAACTGAGCTATTCTGACACATGGACATACCAGGCCTGGTGGAGTGAATGTTCTTCATCTCCACCCTGTATGTTGTTTTCATATGAATCAGAACAACTAAATATGCGTTGCTTACTTAATGCACCCTCTGCAAATCATTGCAAATGTGTTAACCTCTTGAACTCAAATGCTCTTTCTTTGTCGCTGAAGTTAGTTTTTCTTGACATATGAGGTTTAAGTTAGCAACCACTGTAAGGCAAAGTGCACACCTATGTGAGACCTGTATGGAAAAAACAGCCCTCATTCCTTTGAATGGAGCCTGTTTCTCAGACACTTTATTGTTAATGTCACGATTGTCAATACAAATAGCATTAGTTGTGACAGCAGTAATGCAATAAGAAATCGTTGTGTAGTGTTCAGGTCTTTGATGAGCCTTTAAACACCTGCTTCATGATAAATAGTCTCTCCAGTATCTAACAACATTAAGGCATGTTGTCAAGCAGTTAGCTTGCTAGGTGCATAACATTAACCTACAGGAATGTAATCAGGGAATACATTTTTTTTTACTCATTCCACATTCACTTTAATGCCTCAGGCGTACCCGCCTTCGTTACTGTCAGGCAAATATAATATTTATTATCCATTTATGTAAATGTTGTCAAATTGCCAATTTGTTCCCAGTGTGGAAAAGATTTGGAGCAAATTCTGTTTGCAATTGGATTTCATTGTAGGAGTTTCTTTTTACCAGAGGCGCATCAGTTAAATCTTCTATTCATTAAATCCTCAATCTCTTTATATACATTAATTATGTTATATATTATTATACGTTGATATTCAGAACCTTGACAATTGCAATTATATTTTGTCCTGACAATCACAGAAGTTATTTATAATGTGATGAATAGCCCTTCACAATTATATTAATGGGACACCACTTACTTCCTTACTTTCTATATACATCTTCTTTATCACTTCCTGTAAAAACAGCTATCAGCAATTGTGTCCTAACAAATACATCTTTAACATTATTTAGAGAACATGTAGGTGCAGACACACAAAGAAACTCTCGTGCTAGTACACAAGATATTTACATGCAGACTATATTAAGGTACCAAGAGGCTCCAGATCCTCCCAAAAGAAGATTACAATAATAAGTCCATACTTTGAAGCAGAGAGAAGTTTTTTTTTTTCACCACAGGCACCAAAAAGTACAAATTCATTACATTCACTCAACATCTTGTTTGTGCCAGAAAGCAATGCTTTGAACTCCATCAAGAGTCTGGAGGTGTTCAAAAGTATTGTAAATAGCCTACCTCTGAATTATTTTCAGTTGTTGCTTAAAAGCTAGAAACACATAACGGCTGTTAGAAAACAAATACAACATTTTTGTTTTCCTTTTTTATGACATTTTTTCTTTTTTTGATCAGGTGTTGGAACTTGGCCTTTGTGTATAAAGTGGAAAGCTAATTTCAATACAATGAGTAGTTATTTTCGGTATATTTTCCTGATTTACTGTAAATATGAAACGTAAGACTTTATATATGATATTCTGTACAAACTGTGAAGTCCACTGAGACAAATGTAACATTTGTGATATTGGGCTATATAAATAAACATTGATTGATTGATTGATATATATAGGCAAAGTTAACTGCATGGAGCAGTTCCTGCTTATTTAGTTAAAACATCTGTACCACAACTCGGGGATACAGTAGTGTTGGCAATGATTTCCAATCATAACCAACATTATTATAAAAGGTATATTTTGGGAACTGTGAGCTAAAATGGGAACAAACTAACATGGCTTCCTGTTGTTTTTAAGCTGTGACTGTGAGGCTTGTGAATGAGGATGGATTTATGGTTAGTGGTACAACTTCTGAGCTGGTCATTCTAAATCTTAATTAAATTTCAAGAAGCTAAATCACATTGAATAGATGCTGAAAAATTAAATGAAATGCAATAACACTTTACCATGGCATTCCGCCCACAATCCGTTGTAGCGTACAATTAACACACACAAATGTACTCTTTAGTAGCCAAAAATTGCATCTAATTAAAATCTGGATTTATGAACCAGGATTCCAGATGGTCGGTACGACAGAATATCAGAGGAAGTCAGAATGTATAATAAATAATAGCACTCTGCCCCAGGTGAGCAGCGGTGTTGTGAACTGGCTGTTCAAAAGGAGGATCAGATCAGGGTCACCATTGCATGTGTTAATTACATGAAACCTTTCAACTGGGCTCTCACTGGAGGTCTGACTGCTGAAGACAGTAACAAACCATGGCAGAATGAGTTATGAGCATGAAGAACATGGGTGTGAGTTCAGTACGGAGGCTGGCTGGTGTTAGGAAACTCTTAGCAGCCATGTCTGGTGCCATAAGAGGTTCCCTGAATAAATGGCAGTTTGTTTCCTGATCCCTGTGGGATTTCTTTTGAAAGCATTGAGATTTGTGTTCATTTCGTCAGCTATTATTTTAATCAGCCTTTTTTTTTCATTTATAATGTATCGTCAACTTTACCCTGTCCATCTTGTTTTGGTTGACTAAAAGGTGGGGTAGGTAATTTTGGAGAAACCAGCTCGAGTGCGCTAGAATTTGAAAATACACAGCCGGAAGAAATCTGCCACTTCCTTACAGAGCCCCTCCTCCAACACACACATGACCAATGAGGGCACGATTTTAATTGTCAACTTTAATTAGAGTAAATTAATCTAATCCTCCTAGCTGTAATCTGCCGCATTATATCTGATGTGGGAATTACATTCTCCTTTTTTCTGCCAATTAAAACAATTTATTGACGTCATAGATGAACATGGCAAGTCCTATTTTTTTATTCTTCACAAATTAACATTGATTGAGACTAATTTAGTCTAACAATTCATAACTTGCAGCCATAAAGTGGTAAAAAGCTTTCCCCAGGTTTCCTATTGATCAATGAACGGGATGATTATCTTAGTGGACAACTCAAGATTGAAGGTTTCTGCTAATGACAAGTGTCAAATATATTTTTAAATCCTGGCTAAGGCATCACTTGTACCCGCCTTTCACGCCTCACACAAGCAGACTACCAGCCAATGATCGCTGTCGTCAGATAGTACAGCGAGATTAAACATTGATGGCGTCTCATAAATACCATGTTGCTCTGCAATCAATACAAAGCTGCTGAACTGCACTTAGAAAACAAATTATAACTTTATAATCACCACATTTAAACAACTACAAGTTAATGTCAGCAGCTTTGCTGTGCAATTGGCTGTTTTGAAATATAAAATAAGTAATGACTGAAAAATATGGAAACTACTAAAGCTTGTCATGACTAAGTACAGCATTTACGCACCTAAATGAGCCGCTATATAACTGTGGTACAAAATGAAGGTGTCTAGAAAACGTGGCTTAACAACAGATGCTCCACTTGTGACACATTTCCAGTGGATATTTTAAATGGAGCGGAGCCAGATACTGAAGACATTTGGCTGAAAACCTGAGAAAATAGATGTGAAGGGTCTTAGTTTCAACTCTGCATTACAACCTTCAAATTGAATTATTTTATCAACCTGTAAAAAATATATATTGTATAGCACATTGTCACAAAAGAGCTATTCGATTTTACAGTAGAAAATAATTTAAGAACTTGCTGGCATCATTATCACACTGCTAATGTCAATGCTTTTGGGAACTTCTCTCTAATTAAGCACTGATTTGCGACTCGGTTGGTAGTTGTACAATTTGTAGTTATGAAAACTCCTAAATTAGGAGAATCAGACAAAATGTATTTGAAAGTGCCCAGTCTCCACCACAATCAGTGTGTCTTTGTTGTCTGAGTTTTTACTCTCAGACTATTTCCTCCTTATAAAGCAGGTTTCCACAAAAACTCCCCTTTGTCCTTAGCATTTTCTTAGCTGTTTGGCTAAACACGGCCTCACTCTGAACAATCAATATTATGTGTCCTTGAATTAACCTTTAGTGCAGATATTTTTTTCGTTTTCTCATACAAGGTGTTGCTACAACAAGCTGAGAGAGGTTGATCGAACCGAGCTGTTAAGGTTCTTATGAACAGGGCAGGATCACTACTACACTTCCATCGTACAGATTGAAGAGCTAAGGGCATCCAATGACCACCGGAGTTTACCATGTCCCTTAAGGTTGGTTTTACTTTACAATTGTTATGTCTTTCCTGCACAATTTTTCAAAATGGACCCCTTTTTGAGAACATTTCACTGACGCCAACAACTGTAGAAATGTAAATAATGTAAAACAGCCTGGAGACAAAGGTCGTTCAGTACACTACCCAGCAAGAATACTATAGCCAGTTCACACAGACAGATATCACTTGTAATTTCAGCTTTAGACTTAGTAACATATACTTACAGCAGACGATACATATTTTGGGGCCAATGCAGGCCCACCGTTTTTCCCATTTACTGTACAAGACATAGAGAGATACAAAATAAAATAACAGCAAAAGACTTTATCTGAGATTTACATGGCACATTCATAAGAGGCTCATGAGATATTCATGAATAATCAATACTATATTCAGCATCATAAAACCCAATGTACATGTTTACAGAGCAGATTTCAGAATACAAATTGAAATTGAAACAGATGGCTCACATAGTCAGAATTTGGAATTTATATTATATGTTTTGTATATTAACAACAATCTCCATTGTTAAATGGTGTGACAATTCACAGTTTCTGTCAGAATATACATTTCCATTGTGTGCTATTGGTTTGAAATGATATCTGCTGGATTATCTCCAAACCCTGTAAACCTTCCTTTCTCAGTGATTCAAAAAAGACTATCGTACCAAATATTGATGGCTGTTTTACCTGTCTAAAAACACAATCAACAGAAACATGGTGGATGAGACGAGTAAACTCAAAGAAATCACTTAAATTACAAATGTTGTTATCAAAGGAAAAACCCCTTCAGTGAAATGAAGTTAATTGAAAGAAAAACTTAATTCAAAGACATTTTCTTTCTCATTGGTTTTTGAGATATGTGGGTGGAATTTTGAGAAACAACAGAAAGACTGAAAAGACAAATGATTAAAGCCACAGGCTAGAAGAGAGCAGCAGCTGGCAAAGCAGACTTAATCAGACTGTTGCAAATGTATACAAAATAGCCATGTAAAATGCAAAAGTCGATAATATATTTGCAGTTTAGCAATTCCAGGAGCGTGAAAAGCTTTACACTAATTAAGTATTAGTGTATGCCCTGTGTTAGTCTGAATTACATAAACAAGGGCTCATTGTCATTATTAAGTCTGAAAACGATCTCACAAATTTAAAGCCGTGAACGCTTGCTTGAGTTCATCCTCCCTCTGTAAAGTTTTGCTCGCCGAAGTATAAATACGGTTTTGAAAAAAGTAATTGTGCTGTCACGCCTACTCGAAAGATTGTTACTTCAACTTCAACTGCTTGAGTTCATGTTTCAGCCCTTGATTTCTAAGCCTTGTTCAAAAGCTTGAAAAGCAGGTTTACAGACCACAGTACCACTCAGGTTTTCATGATCAGTAACAGTGAATACATGATGAATTCATCCAGTGTGCATCTTATAAAAACGTTGAATTATTTGTGTTGAAGTGACTTGACTTTTGAAATCTGCTCTGCATACATCATAGTACATACTGTACACGTTTGATTGATTTTTATACATGTATACAGGTTTTTTGTTTTGCATGTCATGAGCAGGCCTGTAGCCTATTATCAATGCACTTATTACCAATCCAAATGAAAAAGGACGCACTATCCAACAAGGTTTTCCCCCTTTTTGAAAATAACAATTCCAACATGCAGCACAACCTGCGTCCATTTTTAACATGGCACAATTTGTGCAACATACATCATGTGGCTTCCAGGTGATAGGGAACTGTGTTCAACAAAATGAGTGTTCTATTTTTTTTGATTGGTTATTTAGTCATCTGTTTTGGACACATATTTATCGCAGGTAGCCCACTTCAAGACCAACCAAATAATAAATGAATGCTTTATATGTCATTTCAAGGATAAGTATCTTCATTGCCTTGGACAAACTACTACTAAGCGGTTTTGGATGAATAATGTTTCAATGATGCAGGGAATTTTCAGACATTTGATTTGAACACCTTTGATAACGTTTTATCAAATGGAAACTGCAGTTACCCCCCCGCTGCTGCCAGAAGCCTTCTCCAGGTCCTCCATTACCAAGTCCTGTTCAGTGACATGATTGAGTCGCCTGGAAGTGTTCTTATCTAGACTGTTGAGAGAAATAGGCTCCAGGGACGTCTGTGCGTTGTTAGCTGGGAGCACAGAGTTTCCCTGCAGCCTGTGTGAGTAGGTTTTCCTCCGCTGTCCGTCCGCCGTGCACAGGCTGAACTTGAACACAGCTTGAAATCCTCTGCGGAAATTCTCGTTGAAGAAACCATAAATGATGGGATTGACGCTGCTGTTGAAGAAGGCTAGCCAGTGGGCAAAGGGGTAAATGTAAATGTTGATGATTCTGTACTGCTGCTCAGTCAGGCTGGCGTAGTCGCTCAACATCATGAGGGTCCACAGAGGTAACCAGGAAAGGATGAAAAGCAAAGCAACTACTAGAAGCATTTTAATGACCTTTTGCTTTTTCTTTGAAACAGTGTGCCGGTTTTCATGGCCCAGCTTTCCTGCTGTTGGAACTGAAGTTTTGAAAAGCGTGATGCCAATCCGGGCGTACATGATCACTATGAGGGAAAGTGGAGCTAGATAGATGTTTGCAAACAGAACCGTGGTGTAAACCTTCCTCATCTCTTGGTTTGGCCAGTTCTCTCTGCACCAATAAAACGGGTTTGTTTTGTTGTCATAACCCAGTAAAACCTGAATGGTGTGCTCCTTGGTAACTTGTAGCATCACCCCAGATGGACACATGATGGATATGGCCAGAACCCAGATAATGACTATTATCAAGAAGGCTGTGGATATAGTCAGCTTTTGCTTGAATGGGTAGACAATGCATCTGAATCTGCAAAAAGAAAATAAGGAAAAAAAGGACGGGATCAGGAAGATTCAAGTAGACATTTAACCTGTTTATAAAAATATGTTTTCCACAAATGTTGAGTGACAGCAAAGAACATTTACTTGATAATGATAAGTATTCAAAGGGATGTTATCCAAAACCTCTAGGTCATATGTATACAGCAGTGGTTATTCACCTGTGTTATCCTTATTATTGAGTAAACAGACAACACTTGACTAACTATATATCCATAGTTCAATGCATATAACAATACAAATGCAGAAACACTGTTAAACTGTCAACGTTTGAGTCAAACCTCATGAGTCCTGTCAATATTGCATCAGAGATCGGTTTCCTAATTTGTGTAATTTTATGTAATATTTATATTTTTTGCAAAAATCCTTGATACTAAATGGAATTGTATTTGTACAAATACGGTGTTTCCTGGGAATACAGCAGCATATTTCGTCAACTGTGCCCTTCTAATCTTAAAAAATACACTTAGAAACACATAGTGTACACAGATATGTAACATATTTTTGTTTTGAGTTGTCTTTCACCTCCTAAAATGATGACTGTCTTGTGACTGTTGCTTACCACTTGTATATTTAGAATAATTAGCTGAGACATACAATATTTAAATAAATAAAAAGATCAACAAGGTGAAAGCACATACATAAACAAAATGTATTTGTATTTGCGCTAACTTTGGGGTCAGGTTTCAATAGAGAACATTGACGTGACTGTTTCTGCTGATTCCCCTTTTCATCGCTGCAAAGCACAATATTTACTTTAGACTCATTTCAAAACAATTTGGGGATAATTATCCAAGCCTCTCTCATTATCGCAATTGTGATCCATGACTGCTGTATATTGGCTGTGTTGAATGTTATTAAAAGGTAAATAATATCTGCAGATTTTTAAGGACCCTTTTTCCTTCTTTCTTTTAACTGCTTTCTACATATTTTTGAGGAATTTGAGCTCTGATGAACCTAAAAGTATATTTAAATTAGAACAGAGGTCTACTGTTCATTTTGGTATAAATGAGCAGCTCATACGGTGTGCTGTTTGTATATTTCCTTCTGAAGTGTCAGCAGTGTGTCCCTGCAGTATGTGACATCCCTGCTAACAGCAATGTAAGTCTGAGGTTGAAAGCCACAATCAAGTGAGAGTCTGTTGACTCGGTACTCCTCTGTGAGATGGAACCGCTCTGTGTAGCTAATACGCTATTTGCCCTTCCTTTTGACGTCAGACCCATCTTTCTTCATTTCTGGCACTTTGAAGAGCGGAATAGACGTATGACTAACTACATCCGTGAACCTATGGCCAGTCTTCCTAATTTTTGTATTGCTTTGCTGAAAACTTCTTTAGGGTTTTTTCCCACAAGCCCTTTTCTGAGACATCTGAGCTCTCGACCTTTACCAGATACTTACCCGATACGTTGGGAAATGAGGCAATTTGTTGTAGCTATACTTACAAAAAAGAATGCACTCTAATTTGGATGTGTCCCACCAAATTAAAAATGTATCTTAATAACAGACTTTCCTTCAAAAAATTGTTGTTATATTTCGTCTGAAACCAGCATTCATCATTGATTTATGATTTCCTCCTGACTTCTGTACTTAAGAACGGCATGTAGTTATTTTTAGCCAAACCGAATTGGAGAAAATATAAATAAACCTTTAGGATTATGATGTTTTCTTAGCAACAAGCCCTCCAACTCATACGACCAAATAGGTTGTTTGTTCAAGCACTTAATAAGACCTATAATCACGTTTTAAAGTTTTCGACCTCTAATACTCCCGTTGAATGCTAACGTTACAGATGGTCGTTTATTCACAAATAACTCTCTCTGTAAAATCCTAAATTGTAGGATAGTTTGGCCATTAAAACGCTTTTTGATTAGATTTCTAGCGAGAAGTCTATATTGTACTTTTAGAATCCACGTCCAGTGGATATGTAGGATCTATAGTTTGATAGATATTACGAAGATGATTTGAGGTCTCGCCAGGAGAACGTGTGGCAGCTTCCATGTAAAGTTAGCGTCAACCCTCACGGGGTGAAAACAGTATTTCCGGTCTGGACGTTTTCATAATAAAACCAATGATCAAATGATTTCACAGTGATATCTGCAGTACTCATTCACTAAAAAACATCAGTTTATCCTTGTTAATTACACGACATTAATTGGTTTAAATTGTGTACAATGCTTTTGTGTTTTACCCATAGGTTTTTCTCTTTCGATTCTGAGAGACACATTTCTTTTTTCAGAGGTTTTGATAGGCTAAAACACCGAGCTACCCAATATACTGGATGTTTTAGCCGCAATGCACGTCGGGATATGGTGTTTATGCGATATGAAATCGGAAAACATTAAAAAAAAATAATACTTTATTCCGAGTGTTCTTGCTTTTCTCTTTGGAAATCATCACATAACGGCATTGTAATACACGGTGCGGCTGCATTAAATATTACATATCTGCCGTAGTTTTCTTTATTTAGAGCCCTGATCAGAAGACCTTTTGACAAACTGGAAGAAATTCAGCCGAAACTGAATATGTGACGTGGATCATAAATATATCAGCAATTAAACAACATCTTCCATTTATTTTCACACAATACGTCTCCTTGCAGTATCAATAGTAATTGCGCTGACTTTTATATTTGATCCAATTGGTAGATAGGTTATATTTACACCATAACGGTGCACAGCTGATATAAAAGGACTTGGAAAGAAAAGTTTTTAAAGATATTACTAATTTTCTTTGAATTAAAGAATGTAAATACTGAGTTCAGAGAATAGTCAGGGGTTTTGGGAGATGGGAGACACATCTATGGAATCAGAATTTCAATAGCTGATATTATTATGTTTTATTAACTAGAACACTGGCTTTTTAACCCGCACCGCCTAGTGTTTAAAGAACGTGATTGAATTTAGTTGTTGAATACGTTTTATTTGATGAAAACATTTAAATATTAAGAGTAGCCTATACAAAATAGAGGTCAATGATAGAAATATAGAATAGAAAATATCAAGAAGATACTGTAGTGATCTCTACAATAAAACAGTTTAGTGCAGGACGTCCAAAGATATTAATAGGAGGATGTGCAAAACAGACACACTAATAAGGCTTTAATTAAACATTAAATAATACTTTAAGTTAAGGTCTTCTTTTGAACAAGAAAAAAGCTTTGGGGGAATCTACATATAAATATTAAGTCTGACAAAGTACTTAGCGTCTAATATATTGCATAGTTTATTTTGGCACTTGACAATCACCTTCCCTGAATTTGACTCAGGTGTAACTAAGGTCTGATTTAAGGGTTGTTTATATTTCACATCATTAATCAGAATCTGCAAAGTAACAAAAATAAATGTATTGGAGTACAAATACCAGGTTAACCTCTGAATTGTAGTGGAGTAGAACAAAGTAGTACATGCTACTGTAACAAAAACATTTCCCAACTTGGGATCAATAAAGTATATTTTATCTTATCTTATCTTAAGATGATCAATGGCTACTGCCATATTTGCAAAATTTGCCTCTGAACCTTGACAAGTGCATGTTTCAGGCTTATCAATGAACAACAGGAGGGGTCACAAACATAAGACCAGCTGTTACATAAAGCTTTTCTGATCTTAGCTGTCATGTGGGTATATTAATGCTGCCCATTATGGGCACAAGCAATTTTCACCCATTTATTAATTATATGTTTTAAATGAGTTAATACCAATGTGTTTGGTATCCCCTAAACCTCCAGGGGTGTACACAGTTTAATAATTGCAACTTCTAATTGTGGGAAATACGAAAACATCTTATAAAACTACAATTCCCAGTAGAGACGTGCCATAGAACATGTTGTGTAACACACAATAGCCAGCATGTGTAGTTCTGGGGGGGGGTCCGAGTCCGAGTTCAGTTTTGGATAGTCTGCCGTGGTTCCATTCCATTTCAAAGAGCTGTTGACGCTCGGCGTAACCTTGTCGCACTGCCACTCCAACATCCAATCACAGAGCTTGAGGACTAATCACGGGGTTTGTAAAGCAAGGCGGATGTTGTAGTCCCAAACGATAGCTGGGGATTCTGGGTAGTATAGTGTCTTCGGAAACTCTGTAGTGTCTAAACTCCGAAATAACTATTTTTTTCTCGGAATCGAAGGTTAAAAACACAAGAGCATTGTACACAATTTAAACTAATCAATATTGTGTAATTAAGACGAGACACCCCAGGTGAATAGGGTAATTTTTTTTAACTTAAAGGTATCAGCTAGAAATGTCTCCAGTTAATTACTTACAATAAGGCAATTGTTTTTTGTATTACAAGTTTTCTGAAATAGCATGTTTAAATATGCAAATTAACCATTATCTCATTAAATATGCACATATTTTAACACATTTGAGGAATCGAAATCTGAACTTTGGATAAAGCCAGGTTCAAAATTCTTGTTTCATTTTGTAGTCATATTAGTATCTAAGGCTTTTACAGAAGGGATATTGGATATCTCTTTTTATAACTCCATAAATCAGAAAATCATTTGTGTTGTTTTTGGTGTTGCCACAATAAATGTGCCATGGTTTTTGGAAAGACTTTTTTGAAAACGACTAAGGTTCGTTTTCATCTTCGTCTCCGTTTCGTCTCCGTGTTGACGGGGCCTAAATACAACATGTATTCATCTTTAAACTTCTTAGCCATTAAGAGAGCTCCTAGCAGGGAGGAAGACTTTAGGCTTAAGAGTTTCTTAATCGGAGGAGAAATGGCAGAAAACAGTGTTCATTATCATTGTGTTAATACAGACTTAATTATATGCATACATTTATATTGCCTTTGCAGCACGAAAACTTGGAACGGCCTTAATTGGAACATTCTGACCTCTCATTAAATATGCACATATTTTAACACATTTCAAGAATCGAAATCTGAACTTTGGATAAAGCCAGGTTCAAAATTCTTGTTTCATTTTGTAGTCATATTAGCATATAAGGCTTTTACAGAAGGGATTTTGAATATCTCTTTTTATCACTCCATAAATCAGAAAATACTGTCAACAGCCCTAAAATATCCATTTTCGCCATGTTTTTAGGTATACAATGTTGTATAATTCAGGCTATGAATGATATATGAACAAACCCTTCTGTAAAAGCCTTCATAATATTGATAGGAATATAACTGGAAGGTTTGGTGTATGTACGTGCTACTGAAGTTGAAATTTCAAACTCAGAGTAGGAGAAAAAACTCATTTTGAGAAAACGACCTTCAAAGATTGCAGTGAGGCGCTAGCTAAACCCTCATGTTCTTTGGATGACAGCTTGTGCCTCGACGCACGCCGTGAAGGTATTTCATGTTCGGGGTCATTTGTTTTTTGTATAACCTTGCTTCGTGCAAGTGACAATTGTTGTCGTCTTCTCTGTGAACGTTTTTCTTCGCCGTTCTTTTGCCATTTTGAGATTTCAATTTCTAGTGGAAAGCTAACCAGGAAGTGTTTTAGCACACCACGTGACGCATCCGAACGAATCACGTTGTCAGAAATTGATACCAGCCAATGAGATTTCGTTTCTTGGTTTAAAACCCCTTTGTGCTTTCACGATTCGTTGGTGATACAAAGAAAATGACCATATTTGGATCCAATGAGATTGTGCAGGAGAGACGGAGCTTTCCAGCGATATCTCTGTTGACATGGTGCACACAGCGGTCGCGGTACTTTATGTTACGTTAGAATGCTAACTTTTGGTGAAATTATGAGAAATCTACAGACGCAAATAGACAAACTATAGTAAAATAAACACTTAAATGTGTATTTTGTATGTTTTCCTTCCAAAAGCCTGAAAGAAAACATGTTATAGAATCAAAATAGCACAAAATCTCAAAATTGACCAGTACTTGAAAAACGATGTTTTTGCCTGCCGTGTCTCGCCTTAACAAAGATAAACTTATGTTTTTTAGTGGATGAATACAGCAGATATCACTGTGTAATCATTTGACAGTGAGGGGAATACTTCCGGTTTTATTATGAAAACTTCGAGACCGGAAATACTGTTTTCACCCTGTGAGGGTTGACGCTAACTTTACCTGGAAGCTGCCACATATACACGTTCTCCTGGCGAGACCTGACTTTATGGGGGGGCCTGTTAGTGGTGTGCGTATTTTTGAGTGAGGTTTAAACATATATGTATCTAAGGTGAGCAGGAACCGTGGGGAACACATATCCGTTTTTAAATATTCTGAACTCAAGGTTCACTAATGAAGACTTTCTTTTTAAACATTGTTCCAAAATGGGAAAGAAAATTCACAAATATGATGCCATCAAACTATCACTTCACTTTACCAAGAAGAAATGTTAGGACTCATTTTGGATTTAACACCCACAAAATTGATAAAGCTTTCCTCTCAGCCAAATCAAATTAAAAAGAAATTCTGGAGCATTCTTACATATCTTCCTATCACAAAAAAAGATAAATACAGAAGGCTCCAGAAAGGCAGTCACTGAAAATTGAGATTAGAATACTTAGTCAGGAAAATTAATCGGGTTGTGACGGCTTTGGGACGGTTCGTGTTCTCAGAGTGGTTGCTGCTGTAATCCGTTTACTATTGCACATAAAGCACTTGGGCAATTCAAGTGTGAAAGATACTGGGTAGAGGAAATGTACTGTCATATTACATGTAATACAGCCACTGTACCTGTCGACAGCAATAGCAACCAGAGTGAAGACGGATGCTGACACGGAGATCCCCTGGACCATGCCGCTCATCTTGCAGACCAGGCTTCCGAAAGGCCATCCTGTTGGCAAGAACAACACGTCGCAACAAAACATCAGTGCACGAATTCAGACAGCCTCGAGCACATTCACATAAGAATTATTGCAGCTGACTCAAAAGTAAGAGACTTCAAATGTGTTCAGAGCTTCACTAATACTGAGGGCTAGACATTGCTGCTCCATCTTTAAAATAATTGAATCTGTCTCTTGTGAGTCCCACAGATTTATGAAAGAGCAATACATCATTTCTGAAGTATCCCTTTTTTTAGGGGAGGGGTTTGGTGGTCGACAGATGCCGAAGGATTATTGATAATGTTACTTGTAGCAGGCAGTGGAGCGAGGTTCAAAAGAGTTGCACTTTGTTGTGTTCATGTTCTATTCAGTGATAAGAACTTTAGTCAATGGTTAATTATAGCATGACCATGATGTGTTCAATGTTGTCTTGTAAAACATTTTTTATGAAAAAAAGTATGCAAACGGGTAAAGAAAAAAGGGATGTGGGATGTTAAAGCACAGGATTTATATTTTTCTTTAAAACAAATTCTGTGTTAACAATTTATTATCGAAACGTGGAATTTCACTGGTATTGCTACAAAATAATACATTTCTGGATTTCTGACATCCCTAGTCAGTAAACAGGTCATTATAATTATGTAAAGGTCTCCTATCATGCAAAATGCACTTTTTAATGTCCTTTATACATACATAATGTCCCTGTGGGCAAGGAGACTCACAACGTGTCAGAAAACAAAACCCTCTCTCTTTTCCTCCGTACCCAAATCTTTCAGAAACAGTGCACGACGTGTTTTGGCCGTAATATGATCTTTGTTTACATTAGCAAGCATCGCTAACACTCAGAGCTAACTTCTACTTATGATTCTTGGTTGTTTTAAGTAAGTTGAATTTAAATTGTTTCAAAACCTTTTCTAAAAACAATTCACCTGTACTATTTATGTGCATATCAAATGTGAACTTGTTTTAATACTCACAGGTAAAAGTACATTTGTCTATTTTCCAGATTGCCATTTGTTGTATCCCCTACCTGTCAAGTGAAAAACAATTATCTACTAATGTTTGATTTTTTTTCTCAACAGTTTTTCTAGCTTTAGAATTTGCAAAGCCCATGAAGATGTCTAAAGCTAGAAAAACTATTTAAAAAGCTCGAATCATCATGTTTATAATGTATAATAGTAAAACATTGACAGAAAACTATTAATTTCACAGAGATTACTTTGATGTCCTTTCAATGAATTTAGCTAAAACATTAACGAAAATAAAAAGTCACATGTTGTCTATTAAGCTTGTGATCATGCAGGCCCATTAGCCATCATATCATAAACAGTGTCCCTTTCATGTATTCCTTTTGATGCTTCTTTCATGGGGTTCACAAATTGCAAGAGATCACTAAGCAGTGATTCAGATCCATTAGAGTATTAAGCACATTAAATATCCTAATGTTGCTCAAGATAAATGCTTTCTTTGAGAAACAAAAGCAGATTGTTGGGTGTCCAGTCTGAGGTCAAGCAAGAGGCTCAGATCACTGCAGCCAGACAGACAGAGACAAAAGGCCACACATAACTATTCTGATCTCTCATCTTCATCAACAACGTAGGCCGTAAACATAGAAGGAGGAACCAATGTGTCATATCCCTGAAAGACATGCCATTCAGAGAACATTAAAATCTTCTCTGTCATCACTTATTTTTCTATTTTGAGCCAATACGCGGCCAAACACGTCACATCCCTGATAAACATGTCACCCGGAGGATATTTAAGTCTTTCCTTTTCTTCTATTTTGACGCTTGTCGTTCTAACTGGTGTGCACTTTTGAGCCGTACACTCGGCAACACTGTCCTGTCAGACTGTGATTCATAACCCGGGCAAATGTCATGGACTGTCTGAATGTCCACTCCCTAGTGCTGAAATGCATCAGGCTGTCATCACAAAGCTTCCTGGTGGGAATGCTGGTAGCTTCAAGAGCTCTTCCCACACTCTGATTGACACAGTGCTTCCCAGCCCACTGAGTTCAATTTACATTGTGTGATACCAAGTCTGTGCCTTTCCGCAGAGCCTGACTTGCCATCCCCTTTCTTTTTACTTTTTCTGTTATTCCCTCTCTGCTACATTTGAGAAGTGCTTCTCTGACTGCTGTGCTTCTGGCAGGAACTCCATTTCAAGATAGCAACGTTGCTTATTTTTTAAAAACTACATATTTTCCTTTATATCTTGCTCTACTCCCTGAAGGAGACCCTTCTTTCCTTGAAAGTCAGTTTGGTCGGATGATCAGCTGTAGGACAAATTTGCAAATGCCAGTCAACTGGAATGATTAATGTTGCTTCCCCTCCCCCTCCTGTCACATCTCTACTATATGTCACATTCATACTTGGGTGAACAAATTAACTTTCAAAGGACTGCATTTAATAGCAAATCAGTACAGCTCTTATTGTTACTTTTTAAATATATATACAAACACAATAGAAGCTGCTAGTTCTAAAGTCTAAAGTGCACATCTTCTCACTCATTGAAAAAAACATTATGTATGAATATGTACAATATGTTATTGCAAAAGTTTGACTACTGGACATTTAATATCTTTATTCTCTGTGTGAATGCGAAAAGTTTTACTTTTTTTTAAAATGCGTACACGCAAAAAACTGAGATTTAAGGTGGGATAAGAGGATCTTCGGCAAATGAATATGAAAACCTTTAAACTACAAATAAATCATTTTGTAAATGTAATGTTCAATTAAGCTACACATACACATTTGACCATGGAGCGGATTTATTTAAAAGTTTCTGGTTTACTTTTTGCTATTATTGTCTCGTGCATTACAATAAGAAATGATTACATTCATTTTGTTGAAGCTTTTGTCCAATTGCCTCCCAACAGTGAATCAACTTTGATTTACCATCATTTGAAGTGATTAGTGCTTACTTCTTTCCTTGATCACTGTTGGATTACCTCTTAAGTGCACTTTCATTGCATTTTTTGTAATTTGATGGAGTATAGAGTACTAAAGTGCAACTACAAGCCCAGCATCATTGAAAAACTTTCCATTATTGTAAACAAATGTGCCCTTTTGTTTGGCAGCCGGTAACCCTTCTACTAAAACATATTCAACTCAATCATTCAAAATCAGCAATAAATCAAATAGTAAGAAATGTTGAAGCTGATGAAGCTTAGTGCTTTCATGAAATCCCTCTGCTTCAGTTCTCTCCAGATCGATGCCTTTCTGATTGTGTTTGACATTTTCTGCACCGACAGGATGTGGCCTGTTAGACTATAAACAGATGACATGCTGTGGTTTGATTGGGGACATGACAAACCACAGCATTTTTCCAACCCTGTCTCCTAAAAATTACGTTCCCACAGAACTAAACTGCATTCTCAATTACGTTTAGCTAGAAACGTATTTTCTTCTAACAAAGTTACTCTCATGAGCGAGGCAGAAAATAATAGTTTTTAACATGCCAAAAAGCTGCTGTGTCGTTAATTGCACCTCAAACCTTAAAACAAATCCAGAGTTACGTGTTTCTGTACTTCCTCTAAGAAGAAAGAACAGTAACAGAAGATCTCTGTGACGCCAGATGTGGTGTTGTTAATGCGATATGATATCCGAAAAAAAAAAAATCAGTTTAGGATTGCCGAAAACACTACACTACCCATAATCCCCAGCTATTGTTTGGGACTACAGTCCCGTTGACAAACCCCGTGATTAATCTTCAAACTCTGGGATTGGATGTTGAAGTGGCAGTGCGCCAAGGTTACGCCGAGCGTCAAGCTCTTTGAAATGGAACGAAACCACGGCAGACTATTCAAAACTGGACTCGAACGCCCCCCCCCAGAAATACACATGCTGGCTATTGTGTTTCGCAACATGCTCTCTATGGCACGTCTCTACTGGGAATTGTAGTTTTAAAAGAAGTTTTCGTTTTTCCCAAAATTAGAAGTTGACAGTATTAAACTGTGTACAGCCCTGGAGGTTTAGGCGATAGGAAACACATTGGTGTGTACAAATTTAAAACATATAATTACTAAATGGGTGAAAATCGCTTGTATCCATAATGGGCAGCATTAATATATACCCACGTGACAGTTCATTGTTACTTTGTAATTCTACTCCACTACAATTCAGAGGTTAACCTGGTATTTTTACTCCACTACACTTATTTGAGTTACTTTGCAGATTCTGATTAATGATGTGAAATATAAACAACCCTTAAATCAGACTTTAGTTACACCTGAGTCAAATTCAGGGAAAGGTGATTGTCAAGTGCCAACAATCAGGAGTGATATTTGATAGTTGGTGCTTGAGAAGACTAAACATTTATCTGCAGATCTCTATAAAGTATATTAATTACTCGTTATTCTCTACTAATAGTTCATTAAAAACTGTATATTATGGCTATTTTGCACATCCCTTTCAAGATTTCAAGATTTTCTAAGGTTTATTGACATATCATATACACAACTACGGTGTAGTTATGCAATGAATGAAAATCTTGGGTCACAGGTTTCTCAACAGTGCATTACAAGACATCTTTCAATATGTGAGTATACCTCCACCATTAAACTGTCAAATTCTGCACATTTCTTATACTATCTACATACATAAGAGTATAATTAATGTGTATAATATCAGTTAAAATAAGTGCTTCAACATAGTTAACTTTGCAGGAAAGCAATATATTAGACGCTAAGTACTTTGTCAGGCTTAATATTTATCTGTAGATACCCCCAAAGCTTTTTTCTTATTTGAAAGAAGACCTTGTCACGATCTGTCTGTGTTGTGTTTTTGTCATGTCTAGTTCTGTCTTTGGTTTCCTGTCTCTGTGTTCCCCCTCCCGTATTTTCTGTTACTGCTGATTGTGTGCACCTGGTGCCCTGTGTTTTCTCCCCCCCCCCCCGCATCTGTGTCCTGTTCAGTTGATTAGTTTGTGTGGATTTAAGTTCTGGTTTTTCTGTCTGTCTTTGTGGGATTATTGATGTTGTTGGAAGGGTTTTTGTTCAGAGGGATTTTTGTGTTTTTGCCTTGCCTTAGTTTTACTTTGTTGCTAGTTTTGCAACAAAATTATTTTGAATTTGGATATTCTGCATTTGGGTCCTGTGTACCTTGCCCTCCAGCCGTGACAGACCTTAACCTAAAGTATTCTTTAATGTGTTAATAAAGGTTAATTCGTTTTTCTGTTTTGCACATCCTCCTATTAATATCTTTGTACATCCAGCACTAAACTGTTTTATTGTAGAGATCACTTATAGTATCTTCTTGATTTTTTATATTCTATATTGACCTTCTACTTTCCCCCTATGACAGTATGTACTCTTAATATTTTTTTCATCAAATAACATTATTCAACAAAAATAACATTATTCAACAACAATAATTCAATAACGTGCTTTAACCACTAGGCGGTGCACACAAGGTACACACAGCATACTAATAATAACTTTGTATTATTAGTGCAGGACACTTATGTATGTATAACATCTGAAGATGTGTAGTTTTATTCATGTTTTTACATAATTGTACAGGATGTTGCTATACTATTTCTCATGTTTTACTTCTACACATTAATATCTGATTTGTAAAACATCACAGACAGAAAGGCATATCCGTCATTTAATGGTAAGCTATTGAAATTGTGATTCCATAGATGTGTCTCCCATCACCCAAATCCCCTGACTATTCTCTCAACTCAGTATTTACATTCTTATATTCAAAGAAAATCAGTAATATCTTTAAAAACTACAAGTCCCTGTCTATCAGCTGTGCACCGTTATGGTGTAAATATAACCTATCTACCAATTGGATCAAATATAAAAGTCAGCCAAATTGCTATTGATACTGCAAGGAGACGTATTTTGTGAAAAGAAATGCAAGATGTTGTTTAATTGTTGATATATTTATGATCCACGTCACATATTCAGTTTTGGCGGTAGTTCTCCAGTTTGTCTAGAAGTCTTCTCATCAGGGCTCTATAAATAAAGACGGGAAAACAAGTCCGACATTATACGATTTAAAATAAAAACAAATAAATAAAAAGATAAAAGACTGGCATGTAATTTACGTTAGAATAAATAGAATGGTTTTGAATAATAGGAGAGTAAAATCGACGTCACTTTACAGCCCCGCCCACTTTTGGGGAAACCAACGCTGTCATTTGAACGGCGATCAAGCCTGAAGCCACAGAGATCTTCTGTTACTGTCCTTTCTTCTTAGAGGAAGTACAGAAACACGTAACTCTAGATTTGTTTTAATGTTTAAGGTGCAATAAGTGACACAGCAGCTTTTTGGCATGATACAACTATTATTTTCTGCCTCGCTCATGAGAGTAACAGCTGGCGAAATTACAGCCTCGCCTACTGATTTCAAATGTGTGCTCTAAAATGATATTTATAAATGACTATTATCATTATTATAAGCAAGACAATAAATGGCAAAGATATGTAAATAAACGTATATAAGATACGTTCATAAGAAACGTAACGTGGGAGAAAATATATTTCTAGAAGATATGTAGAAAATAAACATATTTAAGATACGTTCAAAACGAATGTAACGTGGGAGAAAATACGTTTCTAGCTAAACGTAATTGAGAATGCAGTTTTTAGGAGACAGGGTTGCATTTTTCACAGCTGAGCCTTTCACAAGCACCAACTTATTCTCCTTAACATCCCCTTAACCTCTGGTTTTGGCAACTAAAACTCAAGTTGTTTGATGGAAAGATTGTGTGTTTGAAGGAAAACCATGATGTTTAATGTTTTATTTATAGGTTGCAGGGTGTCGTTTTCCTGTGTTGAAGGCACAGGACACTTGAATCCCAAGTGGATATTCATTAAAATGTTAACAGGGAGTTGAGCATTAATGCTTTCTAGACGCCTGTCGCAGGCTTTCCTCCTGCATTTGCACTTTGAAACTTACTGGAAATATAGCCAGCAGCAGGTTGTTACAACCCGGCACATAGACTGCCGTAAGACAGTTAAAAAACGTTCTGGCTATCTTCATCCAGACAGCTGCCAACCTATTTGGGAACTTTAAATAGTGAAATAAGTAGGTATTATACAAAAAACAGCTCCTTACAACTTCACATATCAGCGGTTCCTAAATGCAGAATAAACAGAAACATGGCGACTGACAAAGGTTCTTCCCCAGCTGTTGCCTGCAGCCAGTACGGACAATCCAATAGAAAAAGATGCCATCGGAAAGATTTTCTTAGCTGATGCTAGTTCCACATTCAGGACGCAGTCTGAAAACTTTGTGCAAAGATAGATATTCAAAATCGTCAAAGTTTCATTTTCTTGGAAGGAATAAAAAAACAAATCCTTGTTTTTGGCTGACTTTGACAACTGTGTGCATGTCTGTAGTGTTGTTCTACATCCCACCTCATTCACTGGCCAGGAGCTGCACTTACTGTATGTTTGCTTAGGCATGCGTCATGCTACTAAAACAAATCAACACATGTCAACATTTGGTAAACAGATATATAGCTGTGTTGATTGAAAGTTAAAATCATTATTTTTGACACAATAGAAAACCAACAACATTGACTTTATGTAAGTCTTGTATTATGTAGATTCAATCGGCATATCAGGACAAAGATCAACAACATTTCCTTGGTCGCCACATGACCAAGCCTAATGTTTCGCTGGCCTCGCTGCATCCATCCTTTACTGTCAGGCTGAATCTAAAAGTCACATAACATTACAATTATAATGCTCTACAAGGGATGACCATTTACATGCTAAATACTCAGCGAACTTTGTAACAATGTCAACTTTGTTCACAAAAAGGCTACATTTTGAAAATAAACTTGACATATACAGACACCTAAAGGAAGGAGATCTTTGGTTTTAAATGGCTCCACGACCTTCCTAGAGCAGACCCCATAGGCTTTCTGTAGCACATATATTGGCTTTAAAATGGTGAAAGCTGTAGTATTTTGTACTTATGTGTTTGCATCAAGAACATTAGAGAACATTTTAATTTCCAAATAATGTACTTAATGTACACTGAATGCAAAATACAATTTAATTTCACCCTAAATGTTAGGGCATGTATATAATAAGTAACTCTACTCCGTTTAATTAGTATGCATGATTGATGTTCTTTTTTATAAGAGTACATTTTATTTTGTGAACAGTCGGTAAAGATTTCAGAGCTCGCTTATTACTTAAAATAGTCAGATGTGAAAAAACTTGACACTACTCTACTGTAGGTTTACTTAAGATATTTAGATGTTTACACTGCTGAAATATACTGATTCCAAACCTCAAAATATATCAGACAGACCTGTTTGGTTATCTAAAAAAATATATATAATTCACTGGGAAGCAGATTTATTTTTGTTTACTTCCGGAGAGATTTTTGTTATTTAATAAACCATTACATCCTTTTTAATGTGGACATCTGATGCAAATATTTTTATTTATTTTTTGATAGCTGTAAGCTAGTCATAATATTTGTAGGATTTCATTCTAAATTATTTAATTGTTGGAGGGATTACATTACACAAAGCACTGTGCCAGATGGATTTCAGCAAACTCCATGTCCAGGGTCTGTTCCAGATTCAGACTGATTACACTGCAGTTTTAATGCTTCTCTTTTTAAAAGGCAATAGGTGTAAAATATGTTGTACCTGTTTAGGCGTGGCACCCAATATGCAATACCTTGACTAATGATGCCATTTAGTGGATGTGCACTCACTGTAATCACAGCTAATTCATTTGTCATTCAATTGACATTCTTACATAGAATGCATCTAACAAAAGAGACATGCTCGCAGGCTTTATTTTGTGATTAAATCATTATTGCCTTGTTTTTATTGAACAGAATAGATGAAGTAAGTGCTGTTACTGTAGACAGTAGCCTACTCTCAGCAGCGATCTCTCTCGCCTTGAGAAACGCTGCTGTGAGATTTGTATTGTTGAGAGCCAAATGTCGACTCCAATCATCGCAATGTGTAAAAAGCCCTGCTCTTATTTATGCATGCGGCGATCACAATTTCAACTCCTCTGAGCCTTCCTCACTTCTGATAACTGCAGCCAAACAATAGATAATTCTACCAACGTCTCAAGGACAGGTTCATGTTGCGTGGGATGGCCAGCAAGTATGTCTTTTAGTAGTGGAAATGGTACTCCATAATCATATAAGTCTCAACAGATCACAAAGCAGCCTTGAAGAGGACAAAAATAATAGTTGGGGATTAGGGAACAAGGTAATCAAAGGATTAACAAAGATAGCAGCTCTGTGATTTGTCATGTAACACTAGTATGCTATTTTATTGAAGTACATTTCCAACTGCTTGGTGCTCAACTCTCAATGTAAACATTTATATTTGTATGAATGCACTAGCTCACAGGGTTCTCTGCAAACTTTACAGCATGAGTTCACTGAGAATGTCTTTCATATCCAAGCAATTACTACTGAAATATTGTTTCCTGAAATTAGTAGCGATACACAGCCATGGTTACAGCGTTTATATGCATACACTAATGCTCAGATTGGCATGTATTGGAGCTGATAAATCCTTTATTTGCAAGTGTGGGTGAGTTCTGGTCCTGAACATAATTAGAGCACAAAATATCTGCTAATTACAGATGTTTGTGGATAGGATTTTCTAGAATGTTAGCGTATGTCTTTGCATTGCGCTTCAACTGAGGCTGTAATTAGGCAATAGCTTGTAAATGTATCTTGTCGTGAAGCGAAAGTATTTGACGAGGGAAGATTAATACTTAATGTAGGCATCCTTCATGGTACCATGAATGTCTTAAACATAGTTAATGGCACTTATTTTTGAATTCTGTCATGGGATTAAGTATTCGACAAGTGGAAAATTGGACCTGTTGTTGTAATGACACAAACAGTCAGGCGATTCTTTCACACACAGTGACGTCACGAGCTACCCACAATGCAACGCGCGCCATATATATGTATATATATAAATACGCCATTTTCCTGGAGGTGCAAATATCCTGGAGGTGCAAATATAAACAGCTAGCTAACGTAGCCAGGCAGAGCGCACTAGGTTTTTTTTTCTGAATTAACGACCGAAGAAATCGCTGCATGTCTTCGGATTACATCTCTGGACTTGAGGGGTGTGCTCTAGGTCGTTACCAGCGCAAACTAGAGCTGTGTGGGTTGTCGGATTGCCCTTACAGACTGCCTGCAGATGTATGGAAAAACGACCCTCGAAAGTGGCCTTCGTCGATTTTGGCTGCATCTACGTCTAATTTCTGGAAACACCAGGTGAATACCCCACTTGTCATATATGCCATTGCATATATGTGGTATTTTAGAGTTGACTAGATATTGATTAAGGCAATAGACTATGATATTCAGCACAGGAAGTTTAGCAACACCTAGAAGCTGTACGGCTAAACCATCGGCCTGCTTGCACCTTGCGTAAAATGGCAGATACCGGAAGTACGGTGTCGCCCTCGGCCCAATATCCGTATGTGTGTGTGAAATAATCGATTTTTCCTTCGAAGACCATGAATGCTTGTTCCAATTTCACAGCCTCCATACATTTATTTGTTAGCACATTTCAATCTGTGTAGAAACGGCCAACTGTCAATGAAACAGCCAGCTTGGCTAATATTCCTTGCTTTGAGAAAAGTTAAACACGTCAAAAACAACAACACAGTGAAAGCTTCAAATTAGGGTTCTGCTCACCTGTAATTATGTTGTCAAGAAGTGTTGTGGGCATGCAGAAAATCCCAACCAGGAGGTCGCTCACAGCAAGGTTCAAGATGAACAAGTTGGTGACAGTCCGCATGTTTTTGCTCCTCAGCACAATGAAGCACACCACTCCATTTCCCACCATGCACACGAGGAAGATCAGCAGGTAGAACACGATGAAGATGGATGCGGTGGACGGCTGGTGCAGGTAAAATCCAACATAGGTGACGTTGTTCCTCGGTATGAAGGACTCCACCGAGGAGTTGTAAAATGTCCAGTTGTCATAGAGTTGAGTCAAGTTGTCCTCAAGTCCTTTGTTCATTTTAAACCTAAGAAATGAGGGATGGCTTTATGGTCAATCACTTTATTTTCTGAGGCCATATTGAAGACTATTAGAGTATTTAAAGGTGGGGTAGGTAAGTTTGAGAAACCGGCTCGAGATACACTTGTTGTTATATTCCATGGAATGAATATCTTAAGTGCTTTGACAAGAAATCCATAAGAAAATGTCATCTGTGGAAGCCGTAGTACTGTAAAAAGCACGACCAATCATTGTAGCCGGCCCGGCTAAAAGAACTGGATGGCCTACCTGCCTGTCAGCCTTCCATTGGTGCACAAACTTATCTCGTGCCCTCATTGGTCATGTTCGTGTGTGTTGGAGGAGGGGCTCTGTAAGGAAGTGGCAGATTTTTTCCGGCTGTGTATTTTCAAATTCTAGCACACTCGATCTGGTTTCTCCAAAAGTACCTACCCCACCTTTAAGTCAGCTTTAAATAATGAAGAAAAAGACAAAACCCTAAAATTGAACACCAATACATTTTTCTGTAATCATGCTTCGGTGCATACATAAATATGTATATGTAAACGTTTTAGTTGTTTTTCAACACTTGAGGCATCAGAGTCACTCACATATGGGATTTTTGATTTCTCAATGATGTGCCTCTTAGCTCCTCCGGCTTTTGTTCTGCTTTATAATCTCATCACTATTATCTTTAAGAACGTCCCATGTCTTAACATCTATCTCAAGGAGAGAGGAGCAAGAAGGCTCCCAGGAGCAGATATGATCGAGGGATCTAAGTGTTTTTGGCACCTGCATTCAAGATGTATATTTATTTAAATGTGGGATCAAACACTTCCCTTTACTGTCAGCGCTATTCTGACCCAATTCCGTAACATTCCAACTGGATATTACTAAAGCTGTTGAATGCTGCAACAACCAACTCAACTGATGTTCTTGACATGATGTTAAGTGCATATGGCTGCTAAAGTGCAGTTAAAATATCAATAGGAACATTGCTTTGCACTCAGCACTCATTCTTCTTCATGTTGTCATAAAGATAGCAATGTGTTTGTGTGTATATTATAAATCACTCATCAATTTAAATATGTCTTTTAATTGTATAGTATTTTGTTGTAGTGCTTTACCTTAAAGAATATATTAAATAATGTGTGTGATTAAAGTGTGTGTGTGTGCATATATATCATTAAAATAATAAAAAAAAAAAAATATGGCATCCGTAAATTCTTGCCACGTCTATGCTACTTTGTGAATTTAATTATAAGTAAAGATATAAGTTGTCATAAACGCTGTTATGCTAATGTTACAGATCATAACAAACAGCGGTAAAACAATTCAAGGAACGGCCGAAGCAGCTTTGACAAACATATTTAATTAATGTTACTTTAAAACGACGCCTCCGAGACAAAGATGTCTCGTTTTGTTCAATGCTTTTTGCATCCATCTAGGAAGGGAGGATGTACAAACTCAGAAGTGAGCAAGGCCTTGAATCCTCTTTTATACGTTTCATTTGGTAAATGTTTAAGGGAATCTTTCACACAGCTAGAGCAGCCCCATTACTAATAACATTGACCACCTGATGGATTTCAACTGAAATAGTCGCTTTCCTGCAGCTTTGGTTGGGACTACCCATGCTGAGGCAAACTGCAGAGTCCAAAGATGACTCGCCCTTTTCAAATTGCGTGTAGTCATTTGATCCATTGCTAATATTACAATTAAAATCTCTAAAATATTGAGTAGTGCAGCTAATTTTAGTTGTACTTATATTACATAGTCCCATCTTTTCCATTAATATGTAGAGTGTGCATAATTCATCATATCACCAGCACTTGTATGGAAACCAGGCACATCAGCTCTTTCGTGTTTCATAATGAAAAACATATCGTAGGCTACACCTCAGAACGATAATGCCAAAAGTAAAGTCATCAAGTATCCAATCAACTCCCTGACAATCTGACGTATCTTAATTAATGTAAGGCGAAGCCAATTGGTAGAGCACATACAAAAGGGCTATTCAGCTAATCCGACTGCACTGGCTGCTTTATAAGGAGAAGGGGACGTGGCGCGACATATGACGGGCCTACTTACCCTCAGCTGCCCTCATCTACTTTTAATTTGGGTTTTGGTTTTCTAAACTCCCCAAAATGATGTTAAACAGCCCTAAGAGTAGGGGCTTTAGCTACTTGCAGGTGAAGAGAGCAGAGTTAGCAGCAGAGTGAGGTTGTTTGGTCTTGAGAGATTACTGTGAACTCAGAGAGAGCAAAGTCAATGACAGATCCTCAAACAAGAAGGCAGCGACGCATTTGCATCTGTTTTCTCTCTCTTCAGGAACCAGTGCCTTATTCTGTTTTTGGATTGAGTTTTAATGAATGTTCAAATAAAGGGCTGAAACTATGATTTTTATAATATCTTGATCTTTTTTTATTTGTTGCCTGAGCTACAAAATGTCCAAAGCATAAGGTGACAACAAGATATTGAGTCTTTGAAAATGTAATATGAAAAAGTACCAACTCAGTACAATTCAGACATGTTTATAAATTGAAAAGAGAATCTTTGGCATCTTCCCTCGAAAAAAAGACTTGGTTGCCAAGAAATCGATGAAACTTATTCTTTGGTAAAACCATTAGTAAAAAGGTTTTTTTTTATCATTGAATAATCTTTCAGTCTATTTATTAACAATACATGTTTTCTATGGTTTATTGTAATAATTGGGAATCAAATATCATTGGATTCTCGTCCAATTTTTGGTTTAAACAACTTATTTCACACATTCATCTTAAATCAGGTATTTTCTTACATCTTTCTGAGATTACTAAATATTCATCTTCCTCATTCAATACTATGATTCAGAACCATGTAAGTGCCTTAAGACAGACCTCCTACATTCTCCTGTCGGTTTGAATTCATTGGGTTACTTTTTGATCACTTGCATTAGCCTGCAGTTGTCACATGTGTGGAAAAATCAACCATTACCATCTCTCACTTACTGCAAATCAACAAAGGGCGGCTACAGTAAAAATAATCAACATGAAATCTTCTTCAGGAATCCCAAAAGGCTGTTTACATGACCATTTATTTTTTGACAGTATTCTCAGTAGTCCTTGTAAACACCATCTGCTGTCTGACTCCCTTCTAGCACCATTCGGAGGTGACACATACCAGAAAAAAGTAAATGGCTGTTGTTTGCAAGTGGAGAAAAAAATGGGTCCAGAAAGGCAAAACCCATCTCCGTCCCTAACAGCTGTGTACAAGTGTTTTTTAAGTGGAATTAGGGGATGCTGTGAAGTTGATCTGCATCAGCGTAAGTAGCTGTTGTGATTATGAATCCTGCTCATTATGTCTGATTATAAATGTGTGTGATATCCATTGAATTATGGGGATGCTTGAAGACAATAGCAGAAGCTAGATGGAACAAAGTGTGTGTGTTACCTGTCATGCTGACCTTCTGGGTAGACTAATTGCTTTATAGCTCTGTCACTTTTTCTGACAATTTAATCACCCACGGCAATAAATCTCACAGTAGGAAAATCGTTCTTTAAGCTTACTGCTGCTTCCTTTTGTGTGGAGGAGCTGAACACTGAAGAACCAATGGACAAAGGCGTGGGCTAATTAAAGGAAGTGAAGATTTTCAGAGCTCTTAAATGTGCTCACCCGCCATATTAAATGGCTTATTATGGAATGTCAGATGCACTTTGTATTCAAGGATTTTAAGCACGCTGAAAGGAATGTAGACGTTTTTAGGACAACAATTATACTTACTGAGACATTTGATCACAGCTTGTTTACTTTGAGACAAAATACGTTTGCTACATCATGTGGACACAAATGTGTGGTGTTTTTCTGTGTCAATGATTTTCTCCTTGCTTTTTGAAGGAGACTTCGAATGTGTAAGCATCAAGCAGCAGGAGAGAACTTATAAAATTGACATATAGGACTGCCTAATGCTAAAATCTCCAAAGACCCTGAAAAATATCTTTTTAGTATTCATGAGAATGACAAAACGTTTTTATGTAACTGAATGCCTTTATAGAAAAACACAAACAAATATATGTTATGCTGTGTTTGTTTCCAGCAGAGACTACCATTTTTCCAATATGATGCATGAGATTTGTTTTCTTATTTCAGAGAGTAAATGTGTGACTATACCTCGAGGATGTGGAGCGCTCACAGTATTCAATTTGTTTAGTACGTGATGATTGAGAAATTGTGCGGTTTAATCACATGTCACATACTTCCCATTACCTTTTTCCTAAATCTTGATACCTGAGCCCTGCAATGAATCTGGTGTGACGGATAGTTCCATATTACATGTTCACATCAGAAATGAACATCTGTCCTTACATCAAATTTTAAATCTCTATCTTTATCTCCATAAACTCTTGTTGTTGTATGTTTTTTTAAGGTTTAAATAGTGTTCTAGAGCAGCGGTTCTCAAACTGAGGGTACTCCAGGTGGTCCGTGGAAAAAAGCTAAATAAAATCCACTTTTTATTATCAAGGATTTTCGGGGACCACCTCATATGTGGCTAGCTCTATCAAAATCAGTCGCATTGACCCGAAGACACATTTTGAGTTGTATACACTGTCAGGAAAGAGGAGATTCCTAGCTTTCTAATGATATCAGCCAGTGTAGTGGTCGTTGGGTCGTTGGGCTCATCGGACATTTATGAGAGAAAATCTCTAATGTCCAAGTGCAAGTGAATGCACCACAAGACACGAGCCTTGTAACCCCTCCTCCGGCCCTGGCGCGAGCGAAATATTATTGCCGGCGATTTCATTTGAACAGGACGGCGCGAAAAGGAGAAGCATCCGGACCCAAGTACTGTCGACGGAAGGAACAAGGTATTTGCGGTCTACAATGACAGAGAAGAGACTGTCAAGTTTGGCTGCACTCAGCATTGAATCAAAACGCACTAAAGCTTTGGATCTTATTCAGTTTGTGAGGCGTTTTGCTGAACAGAATGGTAATCGCCGCATCATAGTGATTGACAGCTGATAGGAATAATATGATTGTTAATATTATCATATTAATTCAGACAAAACATCGATGAGACAGTTAATTAATGTACTTATTGCAGCAGTCTGCATAGATTTGGTACCCCTGGTCTAAGAGTGAAACAAACTAATTCAGTTATTGTCCAGTTAAAATGCATTCAATTATGTCTGCCATCTTATATATTTCTACTTAAGGCTTTACTGATGTGCCACAATAATGTCACCTATGTTATTGAGTTAAAATATCAATATTGTGGCTTTCCAAGTTAACATTGATTGATATGACTGCGATTAAATCAGCATATACTTCTGCCAGGGCCAGGGATGCCACCCCTCAAAATCTCCTGCCACCCTCTTGCCACCTCATGAATATTTTTCTAGATCCACCTCTGAGTAGGCTATATTTTTCGTTTCGTTTAATAAGTTAATTTCAGGACAACTTTGGGAATTTGGGAGTTTGTTTTGAGATTGATGAAAGTGGAGAGAAAGAGAGAAGCAGCGCTGTCTGCTTAGTAGCAATAATGTAGCTCAAGCCTTTATGCAACTTAGGCCTATACATTGTTTATGTTACTTATATGCCTGTGTGTCCATGGTTTTGAGTCTGTGTGTGTTGAGCGCAGCGCCGTCTGCTTTTTGAAGCACAGTAACTAAAGCATACCGGTAGATTTTTGTAGACCTGTCTGGCCGTTTTGTGCACGTGCGTGCGTGCGCACTTGTGACATTGTTTGGGATGACCTAATTAAAATACCGTCCTCCGTCCTCTTTGAGAAACATACACAACGCAGACACCGGTCACAAAAGTATCAGATAGGCTTCAATTTACTTTTGATTGTCTATGATTAACTATATCTGCGTTTTAACACTACGTTTATATATGTACTTATTTGTATGGTTTGCATATGAGGTGGTCCGCGAAAACCCTTGATAATAAATAGTGGTCCGCATAAACAAAAAGTTTGAGAACCCCTGCTCTAGAGTTTATGTGCCTGTGAGTGCTTTTGTGTATTTGTATGCATTAGGCAACTCTATCGTTTACTTAAGAATAATTACTCATTAAGCAGAATGGCTCTTTTGAAAGTGTTATATTATTATAGTATATATATATATATATATATATATATATATATATATATATATATATATGTTTTTATCACAAACGAATACATTTAAGGTTTTGTTATGTTAAAATGTGTCAATGTAGAACATAATTTGAATACTTGTTGGCCCCTGTTGCCCTCCCCTAGAACCGCCCCTGGGGTAAATTAGTGTGTCTGTGTATATATAAACACACTATACGATATATATATATATATTGTAAAACATGTTATTTATGTGAAAGAGAAGCTAGTAACTTCAACTGTCAAATTGGAGTACTGTACAAGTAAAACTAAAATAAAATACTTAAGTGAGGTATAGAACCTAGAAATTCTACTTAAGTACACAGCATTTATCATAAAAAATACTTAATTACTTTCCACCACTGCTTTCCGTCTCACTAAACATTGATTTAATGTCCTGTGTAGCACAGTCTGGCACATTTTGATTATGAAATCTGTAAATGGATGAGTAATGACTTATTTCTTAGTATCCATTAATAACAAGAGAAGGGCATCCACCCTCCCCTGATGGATGTTGTTGTTTCGCTCAGTGTATTTGCATTATTTGTTTAGCCGGATAGTAATTGTAGTCGTGTGCGTTTATGCCCCTGCAGCTAATTTGAGTCATTTTGAGATTTGAATGGAAGTCATTAGTAATAAAGGTCTGAAGGTGGTGGGAGAGGCATGAGGGAAATTACATTCTCAGGGGACAGATGCTAATCTAAATGGAAATGTTTAATCTTCAGCAGAATTATCAAGATTTCTATGATAATCTTGATTTGTAGCAAAAATCTGGAATGAAATAGTGGAAGAGCCATGTAAACTGAACATGTTAAATGGCATCATAACCACTGAGGAAAATGTGTTTAGAAATAGTGCTTAATATCCAAATACTATCGGAGATACTTGCTGAACAATGATTGCACTGAAGTTGACCCAGCTATCTACAATTGCAAACAGTGCTGGTTCACAACGGTCCACAGAAACCATGTTCTGCAAAATATCACAAATATGAAATGTTACCTTTTTTGGAAGTGCTGTTTTTCTCTTACGAGATATGTATAAGCATGATATACTTTAAAGGGACACAAACCAATAATAACCTCGGGATGCAACAATCGATATTTTTCATTACCAAATATGTATTTGACTTATCAATAATTGATTTAAATAAACCTCAATTAACATATCAGGGGGAAATGCAGACTGCATGAATCTGCTAGAATAAGGTATACAAACCCATATTTTTCCACTTTAAATAAATATTTTCTTTGTTACAGTGTGGTTTTACTTAATATCTCAGACAATCTCCTTCCCTTGCAGCATGCATGGAAAAAAAATGTGTGCGTGTGTGCGCGTGTTTTCAGCGAGCCTCTCTTCAGCTTCCAGTTGAACAACCTGCATCTCTCACAATGGAAACGGTCAAATGCCAGTTGACGTTTACAGGATAAATGTATAAAATATACATTGCAATGTCTAGGTCAAGTCACACGATAAAAAAAAAACACAACACAAGGTGACAATATTCCTGTTCATCACGGCCTCAACTCTTAGCCTCCAGCCCCCAGTGACCGACATGTGCTGCAGCTATGCCAATTCACATCAACCTGCTCCGGCAGACAGGACCACACTGTGTGCCAACATTGCACGTCTAACAGTCGCTGCACTTCTCATGCGCCCGTTGGAAATAACAGTACCCAGGGCTGTTGTTCCGATGTTAGTTCTCCTCTGCTGTCACCTTTGCGCGTACATTTGCAAAGGATGCAAACATGAGAATTTGACTGTGCGCAAAAGATAACTCACACGACTGACCACTTCTGGACAAAGAGGTTGCTGTCCCGTGTCCAAATGATCTGTGCACCGAAGCGGAGAAAACTGGCAGGATGGAGAACAGGACGCTACTGTATGACCTGAAAGCCGTGCGCCTCGATAACCTATAACAATCACTTCACGATGATTGTACAATGAGTACCGTTCAAACTTTAGGGAAAAAAATCGAATCTTCAAAGACAAATATCCACAGTTTTAACACAAAATACTGTTGAACTAACTCGTCTTACCTTGGTTGGTTTCAAATCTGGAGACAGGCTGCGCACTCCGAAGAAAAGAAAAGTAAAAAATGTCTACTTCCCTCTTAATGAAACATACGTGGATGAAAGGGAAAGAAACACACAGACAGAGCATTTAAAAAAAGAGTATGAGTATGAGTCCGGTGTCGCGTGCGTCGCTGCGAAGCGCTTCATGGATGTGTTACAGGATGCGCTCAGCCAGCCGCTCAGAGCGCGAGTGGAGGATTTTCAGCCAGAGACGTCCGATGTTGATGCCATGACGTCGGGAGTGAAAGGGGTGGGATGAGAAGTAGATGAATAGACTATGGTTGAATGATACAACCCCCCCCCCCCCTCCATCTGTCTCCTAAAATGTCAAGAGTCTGCCATCAAAATAGTCTAATGTAACGATTGTGAGACGGGCAGGGCCACAGGAGCACTGCTGCTGCATTTTACTGACTATAACAACACATAAACACACACACGCACACACAGAGACATTATTACACTATCAAAATGTAAAACATGTGAGGGTCAAACCTGTGTGATAATAGTCTTTCTCTGTAGTATTGAGCTACTGAATGAAAAAAAACATTAATATGAAATATAACCTAATGCAAGTGAAACGCACGAATGTTCATGTAACTTTGATTTGATTTTTCATGCATTGAATGCATTTCCCCATTGTTTTTGATAAAACATTCTTAACTGAACATCATGATGATCTCGATCAGTCTATCTGAATTTGAAGTGATGCATTGACTAGTCTTCTTCCTCTTCAACACAAAGTTTTATCTGCTGCAGCTGTCATTTGATGTACTGCTCGTCAACACAGCAGAGGACACTTTAGAATGAAGCTGCACAGAGAGAAGTGGGCAGTAGCTGGGAAGTTTGAAGGGTGTAAAAGTGCCGATGATAATTGGCCACATGCAGGCGGCAGCGTGTTGCAGTGAACTTCTAATTTGAAGATAACCTCACTCTGCTTTTACTGCTTTTGGCTTCTTCTTTCTGGTTGCTGTCTCATTGAGGGGTTTTATATATGACTCCCCAGACCCCTAGATTTATGAAATGGCTCAATGAAAATAACTTAATTAACATTTAAAAAAGAAAACTTAAAAAGGACTCCTGATGTCAGATTTAAATCTACGAGCATAGTCACAAATTAGAGGTTCTGAAGCTGATGGAAATGGTAAAGCTTATCAAAAATCTTAACTTCACATCAAGGTCCAAGAAAATGACAATTATTATGGCCCTCATAGTAAGTACATCACTGAAAATTCGCATAAATGTCCTTAATCACCACCTTACAAGCATTTCACTCTTTTTTACAGTTAGTGAGATGAACGGCGCTGCATGGAGTCCACCATAGAGGTGTATGCTGGAGTCAACAAGTCCTCCAACTCATACGACCAAATGGGCCGATTATTCAAGCCCTTATTACGACCAAATAGGTTGTTTGTTCAAGCGCTTAATACGACCTATAACTACGTTTTAAAGTTTTCGCCCAGTGCTCCCGTTGAATGCTAACGTTACAGATGGTCGTTTATTCACAAATAACCCTCTCTGGAAAATCCTAAATTGTAGGATAGTTTGGCCATTAAAACGCTTTTTGATTAGATTTCTCGCGAGAAGTATATATTGTACTTTTAGAATCCACGTCCAGTCGATATGTAGGATCTATAGTTTGATAGATATTACGAAGATGATTTGAGGTGTGCCTTTACATGGCAGCTTCCATGTAAAGTTACAGGTTGAAAACAGTATTTCCGGTCTCGACGTTTTCATAATAAAACCAATGATCAAATGATTTAACACTACTCATCAACTAAAAAACATCAGTTTATCCTTGTTAATTATACGACATTAATTGGTTTAAATTGTGTACAATGCTTTTGTGTTTTTCCCATAGGTTTTTGTCTTTAGATTCTGAGAGACAACTTTCTTTTTTCAGAGGTTTTGATAGGCTAAAACATTGATTGTTTTAGCCGCAATGCATGTCGGGATATGGTGTTAATAAGATATGAAATCGGAAAACAATTTTTTAAAATATAATAATACTTTATTCCGAGTGTTCCTGCTTTTTTCTTTGGAAGTCATCACATAACGGCATTGTAATACACGGTTCGGCTGCATTAAATATTGCAGTATCAACACTAATTTGGCTGCCTTTTATATTTGATCCAATTGGTAGATAGGTTATATTTACACCATAACGGTGCACAGCTGATAGAAAGGGATTTTTTTGTAGATATTATTTACTGAACTACCTTTCCAACTCCTCATGCAGTTGACTGTTACAGGTCTATACAGGTTCATGGTACAATGCATAAACTTCAAATCGAGAGACTGAAACTGTATTTTCCTTTACCGTCTGTCTTAATTTCACAATAAAGTTAATAGTCATATTATGTTTGATATTATTATGTGTTATTAACTACACCACTGTTTTTTTAACCCGCACCGCCTAGTGGTTAAAGCACGTTATTGAATTTAGTTGTTGAATATGTTATATTTGATGAAAACATTTAAATATTAAGAGTAGCCTACATACACAATTGGAGGAAAGTAGAAGGTCAATGATAGAAATATAGAATAGAAAATATCAAGAAGATACTGTAGTGATCTCTACAATAAAACAGTTTAGTGCAGGACGTCCAAAGATATTAATAGGAGGATGTGCAAAACAGACACACTAATAAGGCTTTATTTAAACATTAAAGAATACTTTAAGTTAAGGTCTTCTTTTGAATAAGAAACAAACGTTGGGGGTATCTACATATAAATATGAAGTCTGACAAAGTACTTAGCGTCTAATATATTGCATAGTTTATTTTGGCACTTGACAATCACCTTCCCTGAATTTGACTCATGTGTAACTAAGGTCTGATTTAAGGGTTGTTTATATTTGACATCATTAATCAGAATCTGCGAAGTAACTAAAATAAATGTAGTGGAGTAAAAATACCAGGTTAACCTCTGAATTGTAGTAGAACAAAGTAGTACATGCTGCTGTAACAAAAACATTTCCCAACTTGGGATCAATAAAGTATATTTTATCTTATCTTATCTTAAGATTATCAATGGCTACTGCCATATTTGCAAAATGTGCCTCTGAACCTTGACAAGTGCATGTTTCAGGCTTATCAATGAACAACAGGAGGGGTCACAGACATAAGACCAGCTGTTAAACAAAGCTCTTCTGACCTTAGGTGTCATGTGGGTATATTAATTCACCCATTTATTAATTATATGTTTTAAATTTGATAACACCACTGTGTTTCGTATCCCCTAAACCTCCAGAGTGTACACAGTTTAAAACTGGCAACTTCTAATTGTGGGAAATACGAAAACGTCGTATAAAGAGACGTGCCATAGAACATGTAGCGAAACACACAAGATCCAGCATGTGTAGTTCTGGGGACGGGGGGGGACTGGACCCGTCCAATTCCAGTTTTGGATAGTCTCCCGTGGTTCCCTTCCATTTCATAGAGCTGTTTGACGCTCAGCGTAACCTTGTCGCACTGCCACTCCAACATCCAATCACAGGGCTTGATGACTAATCACGGGGTTTGTAAAGCAAGGCGGATGTTGTAGTCCCAAACGATAGCTGGGGATTATGGGTAGTGTAGTGTCTCTGGAAACTGTAGTGTCTAAATTCCGAAAAAACTATTTGTTTCTCTGAATCGAAGGTTAAAAACACAAAAGCATTCTACACAATTTAAACAAATCAATATTGTGTAATTAACAAGGATAAGCTGATGTTTTTTAGTGGATGAGTAATGGAGATATCACTGTGTAATCATTTGACAGTGAGGGGAATATATCCGGTTTTATTATGAAAACTTCGAGACCGGAAAAACTGTTTTCACCCACGCTAACTTTACATGGAAGCTGCCCCATATACAGTACACGTTCTCCTGGCGAGACCTCAAATCATCTTGGTAATATCTATCAAGCTGTAGATCCTACACATCGACTGGACGTGGATTCTAAGAGTACAATATACACTTCTCGCTAGAAATCGAATGAAAAAGCATTTTAATGGCCAAACTATTCCACAATTTAGGGTTTTCCAGAGAGGGTTATTTGTGAATAAACGTCCCTCCGGAGCGTTTGCAATGAACAGGCCGGGAGTATGTTGTTTCTTACACGACCACTAGAGCACCTCTAATGGTCGTGTAAGAAACAACATACACTTTAAAGGAGACATGTCATGGTCATTTCCACTGATCATAATTCCATTGTTGAGGTCTACTAGAATAGATTTATATTGTGCAATTTTCCAAACTCACATTGGATTCTCAAACAGCATCTCTGTAAACTACGTGTATTCACTGAATTTCACTCTCTGCCTTTAACGGCTCGTTGTAGCTCCAGTAGCTCCAGCCCCCACCCTCCCTGTGAGCACAGTTGGTCGGGACGTTGTGAATCGCGCTGAGCTCCATGGAGGTGTTGTTTCCTTGTTTAGCGATACACAGCGAAACACAGCCACACTCATCCTGAGCACACACAAACTCAACCGTCTCTCGCGTTCGCTTGGTCAAATCAGCAGCTATTCATTTTTGAGTGCGCCTTTATGGTAATCGCTGTACAAGAGTAAAATAATGCATGTTTCTTTCTGCTTTATTTGCAATACAAGTCATTTGTACCATAGGTTCTTAATACAACTGACACTGTTTGACTCAGTCCTAGTTTGACTGCTACAATAAAATGAAGTTTTTACTGTGTACTTTTTGGGTAATACTCTCTCAAAGTCCCCTCCTGAGAACAAAATCATGCCACTTCTGCATTGAGTCAGTGTTGTGGTGCTGTTGCTTTGGTCTGGATCTGTGAGCTAACCACGCCCCGGTCATTTGCATATAAGAAATGGAAATGTGTCATTATGAACAAACAAGTCCCCTGAAATAAAAAAATGTGTCATTATGAAATACAAGTCTCTTGAAATAAATAAATGTGTATTTAAATGTACATGTATACATATTTATTGCCTCGTTTATTTATTTCATAGGCATATTTATATATATATGTATTTATTTAATTATTTATGTGTTTTTTTGTTTTTTTTTACATTTTGGCTTAAATGGCATTCCATAATAATCGTGCCAGAGAAAAATGTCAGAGGATACTAAAGATTGAAAAAATCCTCCTAATTCTGATATTAAAGGTGGGGTATGTAATTTATTTCAGAAACACTTTTTGTTATATTCCATGGAATACTCTTAACATCCCGATAGCAATGAATATATTAAATGCTTTGACAATAAATACCTAAAAATATGTCATCTGTGGAAGCCGTAGTAATGTAAAAAGCACGACCAATCATTTTAGCCGGCCCGGCTAAAGTAACTGGATGGCCTACCTGCCTGTCAGCCTTCCATCTGTGCACAAACTTATCTCGTGCCCTCATTGGTCATGTGCACGTTCGTGTGTGTTGGAGGAGGGGCTCTGTAAGGAAGTCTGAAGGAAGAGGCAGATTTTTTCCGGTTGTGTACTTTCAAATTCTAGCGCACTCGATCTGGTTTCTCCAAAATGACATACCCCACCTTTAATGACATGGCATCAATCCACGTTCACGTCAGGTTTTGCCAACTAAAAGATTGTTTGGTTTGTTTGGTTGGAAAAGAAACTCCATTCAGTTCAGTTTTGCTCCACATGCAGTAGGCCTAAACGATGATAGATGGGTTTAGACTTTGCTTCTTTGTTCAACCCGTATGGCTCCAGGCTCTTTAAGGACACTGTGTGGTTTCATTTGAGGAGTGTTTCTATCATTGTATTTCATTTTTCATAAGAATCCGTGACTGAGCTCCGAGGTCCAAGCCCTTGAAATGTTGTCATGGACTGCAGCTTTGAACTGGCAGATGAGAGGTTGGATTAACATATGGCCTCAGCAGCACCCAAAATGAATACTACTTCTGCAGTTACACCAGAACTATCCTTCAATATAACTCTGCTGAGGTTTAGCTGAATTAAATGTTAAACCCATGATGTAACTTGGGTACAGCTGAGTGCATGGGGGGTTCTTAATAGAAGGAAGCAAATGGACTTTGTATTTATGTCTTAGCTTGCCAGCAGTATGCTGGGAGCAAATCAGCCCGTGGCAAGGATCAGAAAGGAAGAAAACGAAAAGGATTTAATAAATTAAAAACGTCTATGTCTTTTTCCTGAAACACAAGGTGCATGCAGGGGGTCTGGGAGAGAAACTCCCTCTGGAGGGAACTTTGGGATTTTAGTCTTTGTAGATCATTTACCTGCACAAAACCTTATAACACACTACAGGAAATGGAGAGCCACAAAAAGCATAATAGAGCATCTTTGAATATATATTTGTATATATTATTATATATATATTGTTTAGTTTAAACTGTTTATGAATCGTGATCAATCAAAACATGTTGAAAAAGTTCTGTGAAATTAAAAACATGTGTGTTATCTTTACATGTAAATGAGACACAAGAAAGCTAAATCAACCATTGGTTTTTACAGAAATTCCTTAGAAAATTAATAAATCATTCTTACTGTCAGTACATCATTTGTGTATTCTGTTGATGTGAGACAAGCAACTTGTTTTTCTATCAAATCATTTTCAGTGTTTCTGGAGTTGATTTGAAAACTTTGTGAAAACATTTTTCATTATCAACCACTGCAAACTGTAGAATATGTACAGGTAAAACACATACAAACAACATATAGCAACTTATTTATTATCAAAGAACCTTGAACCTTGTACTTTTAAATCAATAACCCTTTAGGTTTACTCCTTAGTTCTCTTCCTAATTATATGTACCATTATTTCTGTTATTTGTAAATAATCTTCTGTCAGATTTAACCTGTGAAGACATGTGTTTGTTAGTTGGTTATGTCTTTGGACCAATCACTTTTGGCCAAAGATATGATTTCAAAAGAATAGTTATTGTTGTTATGAGAGACCAGCGTTTGCACACAATTGTTGTAACTGCTATATATAACAGATATTATGGATTATTATCATTTACAAAAGAGCGTTGCAGTGATGATGTATTTTTGCAATTGGCAGAAATAGGAAGATAACGTAACTCTAAACAAACAACATCATGATTGCTTGGCTGCGCAACACCACCACTAAGCTGGGCTCCTGTCAGGAAGATGACGTTCTGTAGTTTTAGTTAGTCATTTGTTAGAACGTTTTTATCACACATAGAAGCTTGTGACATCTAGAGCCCCACTAGATGATATTGACTTATTTTATGTTGTGGAACAAAATCTCTTCAGCTTGTGTCAACCACAGACCTTATTTCAGGCTTCTAACCAAAAACAAGTTAAAAAATGTTGATTTTATGTCAAGGGAACCATAAGTGCTGTAATGTTAAGTCTTTTCCGGGTCCTGGACTCATCACTGCACCACTCCATAATGGAGGGAACACCAGAGGGAACAGCAACAAAAACTAATAAGGACTGTCAGAGTAACAGAGAACTGAAAATAATAATTGGACAACGTTGTTGTGAAGGCAGGAATTTCTTTAAATGGGAAATATGATGCAACCACACTAAAAGCACGAGTGTCTAGAACCGTGTCGTAATGATAAGAGTTTTGTGAAGGTTATATTTTATGACAGTTTAAACTTTGGAAAACGGTTTTAGGTGACTCATATCTCCTCTGATCAGTTGAAGAAAACCTTGTGTGAACCTCTGAGTCTCAAGTGTTTAAGGGGATCTGTGGCCTGTCTTTATTAGATTGTTGTTTTTTCACACCTGAATAGAGTCTGAAAACGAATTCCAGTGCCACAGTATTCCACAGGGAGCAGGACAAAACAAGTTATTAAGTGTGTTCTCTGAACTGTGAATGACACCTTTACCTGGAGGAGTCAAGTCAAGTGCATAGTTATAAAACGGTTATACAAGAACTCCGGTTTATGTTTTGCAAGTAAATGAAACATCTAATGTTATGGCTATTTTTTAGCTTGGTCATTATGCAGCTGTGATTGTTGAAAAGATGACGCACTTACAATAGATTGTGTTGTTTGAAGAAAGGATGTGATGTGCCTGCAGGTTATTCAAAGGCTGAGATTTCAAACTTTTCTGTGAATTTGAATGCAAATGTAAGCGCACCTTTAGTTGTTCTCACACTTCTTTCGTCTAGTATAATGAAGATGGTGTGAAGAATAAAGCAGAATTAGGCCCATAAAAAAAAGACAACTTTAGGTTTGGTTCAGATCCAACTTCACGCTTAACTTCATCTTCCTCAACAATGTCAACTTTATCTTTCATATCTATTCATTATCCTTTCCCTGCTTTTCCCATCATGATGTATTTCCTTTCTGTCATACCCACTATTTTCTATTGCCTTCCATCTTTGTATTCCTTTGTATCAGTGACAGGTATAATGTTTTTTTTTTATGCAATATCTCAGAAACACCAGGAGGAAATGTCTGGCTCCAATTGGACTTAAGGATGTACTGATTTGATGTTGGTGGTCAGAGGTCAAGGGCACTTTGTGTTCATGTCCATCCTGTTCTCATGAATCCGTTTTTTCCCCAAAATATTATTGAGGGAAAGTCTTAAAAACGTCAAAATTCTTGGTTTATTTCTTTATTTGATGTATTGCTTTGGAACAGAAGGGGAGAAAGTGACCATATTTCACATTTGGTCAGATACTGAACTCTTGACACCAATCTTTGTTTTCTCCAGGGTCTTCACAATCTGTACAGCAAACATCCTCCTCTATCTTTAGACCTTCGGGGGGGAACAACTCCCAGGCAAATCTGCCATGGCTTGATATAAAGAGGTGCAGAATGGTTATTGAAAATAGCTTTGAATTTGTCCCTTGTTCCCTTATTCATCGCAGCCTTAAAAACCTTGCTGCCAGATTTGGGGTGTTGGGCATTTTTTTGTTCCTGCCTCTTTGAAAAGAACCCAATTAACAAACTATCAAACTGCACTCAGACCATTGATGTAGTATTAACAAGCTGATCTTATACTTGACATTTTGGTGGAGGTCACACTCGCGCTACAGTGACTATCTACAGCGATAGTGTTATTACAAGTCAAGACAGGCCGGAGATAGTCAGTTCGCAATTTAATTTCAATAGAGATCACTACAACATAATAAAATACATTTTGACATAACATCAACGATGTAACATTTTCAATTATTTTGATAATGTGAGCTTGTTTTATTTAATGTTTTAAACAAAAATTCTGGCTAAATGTTGAACAATTGTGTCTTTTACAGTGAATTCCATAAAATTCCTGTGTGTGCCTGTGTGATGCGTTCTTAGTTCACTTGAAGATCATTTGGCCATAACATAGATTCACCAGCCACACAATATTTCAGAGGGTCTAAACCAGCAAAGACACCCTGCTGGGACAACACCAACAGTTAGATTTGAGGATTTTGTCTGCAACCGGACAGATAGGGGAGAGTGGGGTAACATGAGCCAGTTGGTAAGTTGACCCACCCCCTTTATCTGGGGAACTGTGCACATTTGTTGTCATGTGACCATACATTCAGGAAGCATCCATCATGTATATGTGGCTGTGATGGAGAGAAGCACATGGTAAAGTGGTTAATGTGAGTTGTTCACACTAAACCATGTGCTGCTTGTCAAAGTACATTTTCAACACTGGATGGATGGATGTAATTACTGTTATGTCAAAGCGAAATGATCAAGGTCTGGAGATATGTATCATACATGTTGGTTATTTATCAAGGTGTAAAACCTTGTGAATGATTTAGCTAAAGATAAGTGTGTATGAAGGACAAAACTACACCGTCTCTTTCCAGAAAAGTGGCTGTGGGGTAAAGTGAGCCATTGGTTCAACGTAGCCTTCCATGAGCTACCGAAGTCAAGTTAGTTCTCTGTAGTATAAAATAGTATTTCAATGTAGTTTTACACAACTAATTTGTTTTTTTATGTTTTAAACATTGTAGAAACAACAACATTCCTGAACCAAACAACTGCAAAGAGAAATGTTTAGCAGGTAGGGTGTGCACGAGATCACGTGATTTAGTTGGTCAGCTAAGGGTGACTGGTCTTGTGTAGCTTAATACAATATCTTGATAGAATGAATTCTATTATTTTATGTCTAGATTTGTTTAATCATTTTAAGGCATGCCACAATCTTTCCTGCCATATGCCTGAAGCAACATCTTTAGGAAGGTCTACAGCCTTCAATAAAACTACAGGGGAGCAGTTATTTGACATTCTGACTAAAATAAAAGACAGATGAGAATTGATAACATGAATAACTATCAATGACTAGCCTATATAAATCAGTAATGTACAACAGACTGGTACACGTGTTTACTTATCAGCTATATTTACAAGAATGTCTATTTAGGGCTGTTTAGTTCATTCTGAATCTGATCTGCCTCATTCATGTTTATTTTACTTGCATGAATTCCCTCCAACCATGATTTATAATGTTGACGAGGTGTCACTACAGCGCAGACACCAAAACAGGTAGTGGAAGAGAAAGAATGATATTTTGTTGTAACTTATGTTCAGGTTAAACTTGAAAAAGTAAATTGGTCAATTTACCCCCAGATGACCCAATTTACCCCATGACGTGGATCAACTTACCCCTTAGATGGGGAAAGTTAAGCCACAAGACCTTTGAGGAGTCATATTTTCATGGCCCTTTTTTTTTAGATACATTATTTTCATTATGATTGACAGAAGACATCCTGAAATAAAGGTTGTTGTTGTCATTTGACATCCATCTAATTTCTCCTTGCCTAGAGGACAACCAGTCCTTTATGTGCAGTGTGGTGTTCATTATGAATAAAAGAAAAGCATAACATTGTAAACATTTTTAAATATGATATACTCATCATAATGCAGTTAATGATGTACACTGCACTTTACCATTATCTTAGGTTTATGACTACTTTACCTCCATATATTTTTTACAGAACACTAGTTACCCAAAGGGATTAAATATTGTAATTCTTAGATTAGTTATTTCCCAAAGTAGTTTTCCACGAAATAAAATAAATGCTAAAGTTTAAAAATTGAGGCTTGGACACCAGATGTGAAATTTAAATAAGAATATTTGTTTAAATTAAAGGTTCAGTTTCTGGAAATGATGTAACTTAAACCTGTCAGTTGTACATGTATTTAATCAACCCTCATAAAGCCTTTCCGTAGTCAAGCTGTTAAAACTCCTAGTTAAGGCACAAATATTGTTTTTAAATTCTAGTTTAAGCGCTTATGAAAGTCACCATGGTAACAACAAGGACGTCTGCCACTGTGGGTGACAGACTTTCTGCATTGTCAACAGGTACTTCTGAACATAGCCTGAGAATAGAGTGGGGATGGTTTGAACAGCTGGGATTTATGTAAAAAGTGTCAACAAAAATGGTGACTACGGGGGCTCTTTGTGGGTGTTTGTCACGGATATATTCACTTTGGGATGCATGGCCTATGGTTTGTGACCTAGCTTTTTCTAGGGTTAATTAGAAATGTACTGAACTGTTAAGACAAAGACTCTCATTATATTGTTCTTGCCAAAAGTAAAAAAATCCATTAAATGTTCTGTTCTGTCCCTCAGCCCAACATATGTTTTCAACCCAACTGGATTGAAAGGGTTTCATAAACAGAAAGTATAATCCAGGCATGAGCAGGACCTCATTTAGGAACAACCTACATTTAATTATCAGAACAAAAATAATGACCCAGTCTCAAATAAATGCCAGTCATTGTTTTTTAACAAAAGTTGATTCCATAAAAAGAGGAAAAAAACGAATGGAATTAGAAAAACAATGCGTGTCTCTTATAGTAGCCTTGAGGTACAGCCAACTTCCAAAATTCCATTTATTTTGACTTTGTTACCGCTGACCTTTCGACGCGCAACCAAACATAATGAGCTGTTTTACATCATGGCTCTGCGCCTAAGCTGAGCAAAGACAAAATGGTGTATCATGTGGATGAAGCTATGGATTTTACAACTTTACATTGCAATCTGAGGAGCTACTGTTATGATTATTTAAGTAATGGAGTATTCTATTCCTTCAATTAATCGGATAAATAATACTTTCGCTTTGTTAAAGAGCAATAATAAATTGCAAAAAAAGAGAAAATAAGACGGAACAATTTCGGAAAAGTTTCCTTTTTAGAAACAAGCATTACCTTTTTAATGCTTGAATTACAAACAATAATATTAGCTGTCTAAACTTAATCCATGTAATTCAATTGGAGTATATTACATTCAATAATGGTCTAGACAAACCTTTTCACCACCGTCCTGGTTAATTAAAGTTTGTATTGTCATCTTTAGTGGTTATTTGTAAAAATACAACAACACATAGTTCAAATTATACAACTAAAGTTAACATTTTATACAAACAGTTCCGGACATACGTGGGGATCCTTATCTAAAAAGTTAACTTTTCAGTCATTTTAATGGTGTACTTAAAGCTCCTAAGAACTAATGTAAGGAAGTTTTGAAGGCCGGTGCCAGTTGACGGGACTCATTTGAAGTTTGATTACGTGTAACTATCCAACTAATCTGACTGAAATGTAGTTGGTAATGAGTATTTCTTTTCACAGTTACAGTCATAATCCAGGGCGGTCAGCGGGAGATCTTATTAACTAACATACAGTTACGCAGCAGTAGAGGCTACTGTGACTAACATGACAGAGAAAGATCAGCGGGAAGGCGATATAACGAGCCTACCAGAGCAGTAAGATGATCTCCTGTTTTCACGATGGCAGTATATAGACTTAGAATGATAAGTACTTAACACTATGTCAAATATCTTGTTTCACTTTCTTAACAGTTCATGTTAAGACATAAACCGATGATTTTCAGTGAGAAACAAAATCTATTTTATGTAGTTTTTGTCTTACATGAGTGTGCAATTGTTGCTTTAAAGGTTCCTAAAGCAGTGGCACATGTCACCCGGCTCTCATGTATGAGTCATTGCAGTTAATATCTTCTTGTCACTAACAGAAGAGTGGAGATGTATTTTGTTGCAGTGAAAAATATATTTATTAAAGAAAATAATAATAACTTAAGATGCTACAGTTATTTTCCTTTGTGCTTCCCTTCACATAATCTGATATAAAAACATTTTTACTGCAGAAGATGTGCAGTTTGTGCCACCTAGACCAAATCCAATCAGTTTAATTTATTTCCTGAGCAGCCTCTTAGCTCCGGAATCCGGTTCATTTCGAGCACCAAAAAATTGTTCGGCTAGAGCAAAAGCACCGCATACGTCACGCTTACGTTGGGGCAGGGGCGGGATCAACTCCTGAACAACAACAAAAAGCATTTTATCCAGTTTGTACACAACGATGGAGAAACTTAACAAGCAGCAGTGGTCCACTGAAGAGACCAGCTACCTACTGGGAATCAGGGGGGTATACTACGAAGCAGGATTTTCGCTTAGCCGGCTAACTTCAGGGAAAACTCGGGGTTTCCGGTCCTACGAAGCTGGTTCTCTTTTTAGCAGGCTAGATCTCCATGGTAACTTATGCTGTGCGGCTAACCTGGTCGGGACCAGGTTAGGTTGCAGGCTAAGAGATCAACTCAGTGAAAGCACTGCCTGCTGACCAATCAGAGCACAGTGTGCGGAGTTTAAAGCGATGAAGTCATATTACAGGAGAAAGGAAATACAGAAAAGCTGCCATTGCAGGAAAGACGGCCGGCAAAAATCACCGACTGTGTGAACGTGAACATTAATAGAATATCACCTCCCATCTTCGGAGCAATCTGACTATTATAACATTAGCGTTAAGAAAGCTTACTTAAATATCTGCCACAACATAAGTAACCGGATCAGAGTAACATTAAGTATGTCCACGACATATTACATCATAATGTATCATATATTTCCTTATCTGAGTCAGCTGAGCCGTATCTGGCCGTGCAACACTTACAGTGTCACGTACTGTATGCAGAAGTATTATTTTAAGCAACACATGAAGTTGACAAAACACTTGAGACAAATGTAATTAAAATCAGATCGTGTTTTAGACGAGGCAGTGATATCATAAACCTGTTAATGTACGCATTCAAACACTTTTTCTTTTACCAGCTGTAATCACCTTGCAGGTGCAGCTATGTGACTTTGATCCTGGATAAAGTGTTTAAGTCATGGATGTTTAAAGTTTAACGTCTTCATATTTGTCTAATTATATAGTTGACTTTTCATTCAGGAAGTATGACGCTGCGCTGTCAGTGCGCTTCTCCATGTTTGTGATTGGTCGAATGCTCCAAATACCACCCCTTTCATGTGAACGCGCACCTAACTAGATAGGACACGGCTGACTTGAGCGATCCACTTGATAACCCACGTCGTAGTACCGTTTAGCGAGAGTGCGTATGTTTTGGATTAGGCCAACTGGCTAACTCAAACATATCCAGGTTAGGTTGAACCAGCTTCGTAGTATACCCCCCTGGTCTTCTGAATAGGTACAGAGGAAGCTGGAGCACAATCGGCCATTGTTGTTGTTGTCGGTGTGAGCTGTGAGCATAAACTGTATGGCTGTGGGGTTTCCGCACGGTTTGGCTTTATGAAGCAGGCACGCAAACGGTTACGTCATGACGCAAATAATGACGCAATGACGCAGCACCAGTCGGACTCTGGGCAGTGTGAAAAGAGCCGGAGCTAAACCGAAGAACCGGTTCTGAACCTGAAAAGCTCTAGCACGGAGCTTGAACCGGAGTTGCGTTGGTGTGAATGAGGTATTAGAGTCTGGTTTGAGATATATAGTTGTAAACTGTATATCACAATTAATGTTCTCAAGAGCCAAAATAACACAAATTACACTCAATAATTGGAATGACGTCACTGGCCATTTTATTAGCTGGAGCTAGCCAGTAACTCAGTGAGTTTTTTCAATAGTGTCAAAGGTTCCTATTATGTTAACAATTACTTCATATATGACATGATATGAGACTGTGGCTGAAATTATATTTCCCAGGTAAAAGGACAGCAATCCTCAACATTGGACTCAAAAGAGTGGATGAGTCTGGCAAACTCTTGAGTGACTGGAATGTCATCTTGGCTAGTGTTAGCTTTAACACAGTGACAGTGACATGTATGACCGGTTAAGGTGTATGATTTATCACAAAAAAGAATGTGGCTAGCTAAGTGCCAACTCTTGGACTGAGTAATACATCACCTTTTGGTTTGTCGACTGCCATTTTTGAGGCCTTGATTTTACCATCTTGGTTTCTGTGTCTTTCACAAACTGAAAACACAATGTAAAAAAGGGTTTTATTCCTAAAACAAAAACGGTAACTAAACCCTAACAACTTACCATGCTTTATTGTTTGTTTTACTCAAAGTAGGACATTAATTTACTAGATGAACTTTGTCTTGTATTTAACTTTATTGAGACCAAAAACGAATTAGCTTCATGTTTACTGAGGTAAAAATGTAAGTTAAAAGTAGGGACACTTTCTTATGGACCTCTATGCAATCAGATTTATATTGCAGCTAATGAGATCGTCCCCTGCTGGTTAATAGTTAGAAACTACAACTATGTTGGGGATTTTAAGGATTTTATAGATTATTGACTTTATTCAAAGTTAAAACATTTAGAGTCATGTTCCAACATCTTCACTCGTTTATATATTACATTACATTGCTTATAGTTGCATGGCTTGCCAACATGTTGGTTTAAACCATATCACATTATTCAGTATAACTATAATCATAGAACATAATCAACTTTATTCATTTGAGCACTTTTTGTTCATCCGTTAGTGTTGGCTCTTGCAACTGATGCATGAATATGCAAGAGCCTGGAAGAACTCTGGGATCTTCTCCAACTCAGCCACAAGAGCATGAGTGAAGTCCAACACTGATGTTGGGTGATGAGGCCTTGCTGGCAGTTGGCATTTCAGTTTATCCCAAAGGGTGTGTATGGGGTTGATGTTGGAGCTTGTACAGACCATGCATAACTAGCAAAACATTCATTATGGACCTCACTTTGTTCTTTTGGGCATTGTCATGTCAAAACAGAAACAACCCAAAAAACCTTGGAAGTTGGAAAATGCTACTGTCCGAAATATTATTATAAATTATTAAGCTTTACTAACAATTGAACTGGGTCATATATTGGACATAACACATAATGGTAGCTTTTATTTAGAGCATATTTTCTTCTGTAATGTGATGTAATTGAGATGTTACGGTGCATACAGTATTTGATTGGGAATAGTTAGAAGAGACATTTAAATGACATCCTACTAATTTGGCTGGTCCAGATGTGGGTGTGTGTACAGGACTACTTAGCTAGAGAGCACTTTTGGACTCCACCCCCTGACCAATTTATAAATATATATATTGTGGCTTAAGCCGACACCCTATGTCGCATGTCTCTCAAAGGGAATCATCAATGGTGGCTGTGTGGCAGGTTATAAATGGCTTTATTGGTTGTCCTGCTCTTAAACAAATCTGTTGCATTTGGAATTCCCAATCTATTTGACCTATTTATCTATTCTTATCCGCTTAACAGGTCATGTGACCCAATATGTAATCAAAATGACTCCGGGGGGGTGGGTGCTGAGGAGTAGCTGGATAAATTCAGAGTAGAAATAAAACCTGGATTCTGATTCAGAGAGACGTCAACGTTGAGTTCAACAAAGCTGCCTTCCTCTCAATACCTGAGAATCCGTTCGCTCAGGGCCACAGGTTCATCAGCATCACAAGTGTATGTATCTATATCTGCCCAGGCTAGAAGACATGGGCTCCATTTGTGTTGTTAAACCTTTCTTGAGCCACAACTGAAGGAAATTACTACAATGTTAGTGTGTCACATAAAGCAGAAGTAAATAACTGATTTTAAATATTCAAATCATTAAAAAAAAGCACTACTAGCAGCTTAAACCTACAAATATAAGATGTCCAAAAGGAGTCCAACTTGAATGCTTTATTATTTGTACTTCCCCGGTCTGGCATGGGGATTAATACACATGCGGTGCTCTAGTGAGTATTTGGGGCAGCAGGAGGGTTTTTGTGGGATTAAGTCAAATCAAAAGTGTGTGCATGTGTGTTCATGGTGATGAAGGAAACTGTCACCAAGTGTAACAGTGTGGCGCATTGTTGTTTTTTATACTTTATTATAAATGGTTAGCATTATGGAACATTAGGGAAAGATACATCAGGCTTTAGATAAACTGATAATTAATGTTAGAAGGAGAGGTCATTGTCGTTTTATCTATTTTTTTGATTTATTAACATGAGAGAAAATACAGTTTATCCCTAGAGTTCACATTAATAGACAGAACTATACTGTACAGTATGTGTGCCCTTGGGGCTCATATGAGGTTTCTTCCTTAGAAAAACACTTCTGACTTTCTCCTGGGAATCCATTCCCCCAAACTTTGTTACGCTGCCATCAGCCAGAAACATCGAAAATATTGACTTGCTTTATCTTACTTACATCCCATAAACCCAAAGGGAATTGGATTGAACTCAAATCATAATAATAAAATGAGCACGTTTCATTTGAATATATCAGAAATAATGGTGGCTATATGAATAGTACATCATGAAATTGGCCTGAAATTGACTCTCTTATCTTTCTTACAGTGCAGACGCTTTTCTGCTTGCTCCTGCCTCTGCTTACTTTTTATGCTGATTTTCCTATTCTTATTCTCTGAAAACTTCGAGCAGCGGCTCCTGGACATTAACTTATCACTGGGACAGTTCATCTTCGTAAATTGACGGAGGGTTTCAGCCATATTTCAACATTTTTACGACGACCTCAGTCTTACAGTAGCGTGGCCTAGCAACAGCTAAAGCCTGGTAGGCTACTGCATGCTAGTTGGTAGCAAAATGCCTCCGTTCTCTACAGATGACTTCCACAAACTTATACAGAAGATGGCTGTGTTGGAAATGAAAATGCAACGGTTGGAAGTTAACGTGGAAGTGAATGGACTATGTTGTGGGAATGACACCACTTTACCAGTGTTGCAAAATAATGGAGAAGGGTATGCTAACTCACAGCTAGTTAGCAGCTACAAGGATTCCAAGGAACAGGGGGCCTGTGTACTGGGTAATAAATCTACAAGTGGTAGTCCTCCCTGGAACTCTCTGGGTGCAAAGCCGAAGAGTAAATCATTTCCATGGGATTTGGGAGGACGGATAACAGGCAGAGCCCAGTGCTCTGAAATCTGTGATGCGACCGGCTGGCCTGCATTGTTATCACCCAGGAAGAGCGCCTCTTCAACCCCTGTTCCAACCAGGAAAACGCAGTGGAGAGCTGCTAAAGGGAGAATTACAAACAATCCTCCTAAACCACCAAGTGTGCCAATCCAGAACAGATACGCTCCGCTGACCGAGAACCGGAGATCTCTTTCTGATGACCTGTCCTCTTCACACAGCAGGGTAAGAACCAATAGCTCCAAAAGTAAAAGGCTAGAGGGAAAGCTAACGACTGGGCCTGAAACTCTGATTGTGGGTGACTCTGCTGTAAGAGATGTAAAAGGTCTGTGTAATAAGAACAACACCAAAGTACTCTGTTTTCCCAAGGATATGGTCTCTGACTTGGCTGAGAAGATCCTGCATATTGGGGCAAAACATCCGAATGTGAAGAATGTGGTACTACACATTGGAACAAATGATGTTGTGAAACAAGAGTCAGAAGTGCTGAAAGAAGACTTTAAATGTTTGTTGGAAACTGTCAGCTCTCTAAATGCGGAGGTGTTCATCAGTGGCCCTCTACCGCCAGTCAGAAGAGGAGTGGAGAGATTCACCAGATTGTTTGCACTGAACACCTGGCTTTCAACTGTCTGTACTGACCATTCTGTCCATTTTATTGACAATTTTAACTTTTTCTGGGATCGCAGACATCTTTTCAAGGCAAATGGAGTTTGCTTGAACAAGTCAGGAGTGAAATTGTTTATCTCTAACATTTTCAACTGCCTGCGTCATCAATCTGTTCCCTCTGCCAAGGACAAGCAACAAGAGGAATCAAAACAGGAGAAAGACACAACACATCGCGCAGAAAACCCTGAAGAATTATCACTGCACCCGCCTGAGGAATGTTCTGATTATGGGAGACCTATGACACACATGGAGGACTCTCCGCTGCCCGTCACCCCCCCCCCCTGACAACGCCTTTGAACACATGAAGGCGATACAGAGGGTTGGCACCGATTCCTTCCTGGATCTCAATAACCAAACAAAGGCGATACGCAGGGCTGGCAGCATGTCCTTTACCCCCGCTCCTCAACGACGCCCACCAAAATCACCGCGGAGACGGGCACCATCTCCCCCGTCTGCATCACGGAGCCTACGTCAACCACCTCCCCCCCCTGGCAGCATGTCTTCTACCCCCGCACCATCTCCCACGTCTCCATCACCGTGCCTACGTCAACCACCTCCCGTTCCTTCTAGAAAGCATCTGCAGTCTCCGAAGCCTGATAAGGATGTGTGTGTACAAAATGCTTACTGAAGTGTGCTGGGTCCAGGCTCAAGGGCGTATGGCACTCTCAACTCTTTCCAGGACATGCCAGGGCCCTGCCTGCCTATAGCTTTGCCGATATCTGTGTTGATAGGTAATAGATTAAGAGCGGTGAATCATCTTAGATACAGGAAGCGCTCAAACGTTTGTGTGAGTTTATCACATTTAGCTGTGATTCCATGTCAGCCACAGCTTGTTACAAAAAACATGACTGATAGTGTGTTTAACAAACTTAAACTAGCTTTATTAAATGTCAGGTCTTTGGCAGGAAAAAACATTTTTAATCAATGATTTTATCACTGAGCACAATCTCGATTTTATGTTTTTAACAGAAACTTGGATTGAACAAAATAACAGTGCAGCTGTTCTTATCGAATCAACCCCTCCCAACTTTAGTTTTATGAGTCAGGAAAGAATGCATAAGAAAGGGGGTGGAGTTGCTATTCTGTTCAATGATTCCCTTCAATGCAGGAAGACATCTTATGGGAACTTTGCTTCTTTTGAATATGTGGCCCTTCAGCTGAAATGCTCCTCTCGAGCTCTGTTCCTAAATATCTATAGACCACCCAAATACTGTGCAAGCTTTTATGATGACTTTACTGAACTGCTGTCTATAGTGTGTATTGACTTTGACCGTTTAGTCATTGTTGGTGATTTTAACATCCATGTTGACAACCCTCAGGACAGAGGGGCAAAAGAACTGTTTTGTATTCTTGATAGCCATGGACTGACTCAGCATGTGACGGAGCCCACGCACAATAAGGGGCACACTCTGGACTTAATTATCTCAAAGGGTTTGAATATCTCTAAGTTTGTGGTGACTGATGTTGCGCTCTCTGATCATTCCTGTGTTTTCTTTGAGAGCTCTATTTCTGTTCACAAAAATGTTCAAAAAGAGGTAACCACAAAGCGATATTTAACTGAAAATACTAGGGAAATGTTTACTCAGAATTTTTCTTCCACACTTGCCCCTGCTAACATCTCAGTAAATGAGCTAGTAGATCATTTTAATTCAAAAATTAAAAATATTATAGATGCCATTGCTCCAACTAAAGTAAAGGAAGTGACTGGGAAGAAAATACCTCCATGGAGAAAGGCCATGACCGTGAGAGCAGAAAAAAGAGAGTGTCGAAAAGCTGAACGCAGGTGGCGAAAAACAAATCTCCAGGTTCACTTTGAAATCTATAAAGAGAGACTTGGCCTTTATAATTTGGAATTGAAAAACGCACGACAATCGTTCTTCTCTGACATCATTACCAAAAACAAAAACAACGCACGTGCCTTGTTTGCTACCGTCGACAGACTAACTAACCCCCCAGTGTCAGTAGCCTCTGAATTTCTATCCACCAGAGCGTGCAATAATTTTGCCTCCTTCTTCACAGACAAAATTCAGAAAATAAGACAAGCAGTCAGTGCCTCTGCATCAGGAACAGCAAATGTGTTGTCTCTGTGTCCACTTAACATCAATTCAAACACCATGACACAATTCCATCAGATTAATGATAAAAACCTAGAGGACATTATTCAACTTCTGAAATCCTCCTCCTGCTGCCTTGATATTATTCCAACGGGATTTTTTAAAGATGTTTTGCCTTGCATGGCCTCAGATCTACTTCATATAGTAAACAAATCTCTTCACTCAGGTATTTTTCCACAGGCCCTGAAAACTGCAGTCATTAAACCACTCTTAAAAAATAATAATCTAGATGCTTCAGTAATGAACAATTACAGGCCCATATCAAACCTGCCATTTCTAGGTAAAATCATTGAAAAAGTTGTTTTTCAACAGCTGAGTAATTTTTTGCATTTAAATGACTGTTTCGATGTGTTCCAGTCAGGCTTTCGTCCAAACCACAGTACTGAGACTGCTCTTGTAAAGGTCTTTAATGACATCCACTTAAACACAGACAGTGGCAGAACTTCAGTGTTAGTATTATTAGATCTCAGTGCTGCATTTGACACTGTTGACCACAGCATATTACTAGACCGACTGGAAAACTGGGTGGGACTTTCGGAAACCGTCCTAAATTGGTTTGAATCCTACTTAAAGGACAGAAACAACTTTGTTTCTATTGGTAAATACACATCTGAGTTGACAAATATGACATGTGGGGTTCCTCAAGGCTCCATCTTGGGGCCTCTTCTCTTTAACATCTACATGCTACCACTGGCTCAGATAATGAAAAACAACAAAATAAGTTACCATAGCTATGCAGATGACACACAAATTTACGTAACAGTTTCAACAGGAGACTATGCTCCAATTCAAACACTGAGTAAGTGCATTGAACAAATCAATGACTGGATGGGTCAGAACTTTCTCCAATTAAACAAAGATAAAACTGAGGTAATGGTTTTTGGAGCCAAGGCAGAACGTATAAAAGTTAGCGCTGAGCTTCAGTCTGCAATGTTCAAAACAACAGATAAAGCCAGAAATCTAGGTGTAGTAATGGACTCTGACCTGAGTTTCAACAGCCACATTAAAACAGTTACTAAATCAGCCTACTATCACCTAAAGAACATATCTAGGATTAAAAGACTAATGTCACAGCAGGATTTGGAAAAACTTGTCCATGCTTTTATCTTCAGTAGACTGGACTACTGCAATGGTGTCTTCACAGGTCTCACTAAAACATCTATTAGAAAGCTGCAGCTGATTCAGAACGCCGCTGCTCGAGTCCTCACTAACACTAAGAAAGTGGATCACATCACTCCTGTTCTGAAGTCTTTACACTGGCTTCCTGTGTGTCAAAGAATAGATTTCAAAATACTGCTGCTGGTTTATAAAGCTTTGAATGGTTTAGGCCCAAAATACATTTCTGATCTACTGCTAAATTATGAACCATCCAGATCTCTCAGGTCTTCAGGGACTGGTCAGCTTTCTGTCCCCAGAGTCAGAACTAAACATGGTAAAGCAGCATTCAGTTATTATGCTCCAAATATCTGGAACAAACTCCCAGAAACCTGCAGGTCCGCTGCAACTCTGACTACTTTTAAATCCAGGCTGAAGACTTTTCTTTTTGTCGCTGCTTTTAATTGAATTATTCATATCTTAGACTGCACTGTAACTTTTATCCATGCATTTTTTCTTTTAATGTTTATCCATGTATTTCTTCTTTTAATGTTTATTTTATTAGCTTTTCTTTTTAATGACTGATTTTAAATGCCATGTTCTTAATGTCTTTCATTTGTTGTAAAGCACTTTGAATTGCCTTGTGTTGAAAAGTGCTCTATAAATAAACTTGCCTTGCCTTGCCTTGCCTTGCCTTTTATGTACCTGTATTATAGAAAAAGGTTCATCAGTACATTGAGGTACATGAGGTCTAGTGAGTGCACTTTTCTTGGATCTTAAGAATCTGCAAATAAGAGGGGAAAAACTCAAAATAACTTCATGCTATTGTTGATGCAATTAATGCCATACGTCTGTTTGGAAGCAGAGGGATAATCGGATATGTCGCTTGCAGGTTGTTTGAAGTTGAATCTGCTATATCTGTATTCAGCAGTATAACGACGATAGCCAACCCTCAGGCCAAGCTGCAAACAGTGAAAATGATGATGGCTCGGATTGAATTGCTGTCCAGATGCAATCCAGATGATTTCACAGTTTATCCGGCAGGAATCAGGAACAGCTGAGATCCTTTTGAAGTGGAAATTAAAAAAAAAAGAAATCCAGGAGACAAAATAATTAGTACGAGCTGTTTCACATGAGGCACCTCAGTCCCACAGGAAGCCCCCCTCTTCTTTGATATCTAATCTCGCAGGAGGATTTTTTATCAATCTCTTTTTTAAATGTATGCTCAGATTAGATGAGCGTATGTGGACAAAAAAAGTAATAATATGAAGGTTATTTTTTGTGTCAGCTTTTAAAGGTGTTTCAAAAATTGCTGCTGTCAAACAACACAAACGTTAACGTTTAAAATAATCCAACTGTCAGTCTTGAATAAATGGTTACATAACAATTAACAAAGTTAAGCAGCAGTGAGGCAGTCTAGAAAATGCCTGTTAACAAGGAAATGGTTCCATATTCAAGAAGGCCGGAGGAGTCACATTCACCTTTGGGATTTTTGGTCAAGACATTTGGGACAAGCACCATGCTTGAGGATTTAATCCGTGTCCCGGGATGTAATGGTTTGAGAGGACGTGTTCTCGGTCAGTGACAGTGACTTCAGGCTGTATACATTCAGCTGAGAGAAAGACACAAAAATAGGGACTGTGACATGTAGTTGCAAAAGTGCACTGTCTAAAAAAACACTTAACAAATCACTCCAAGGAAGCTTTGCTTAGAAATCTAGTGGCATATATATATATGTATATATGTATATATATATATATAATATAATAAACCCTTGTAAAATATATATCATTTAAAAACGCAGCGGCAAATCAAAACTATATTATCAAAATAAACATTCACAAACCAAAGTTGCACAAGATTAAAGTGAAACATCTAGCAGAAAAAAAAAGTAGCTTAAATGTCACACACGTTTGTTAATGGAAGTTGTGAGGATCAAAGTGCTGTTTATGTTCCATCCTGTTTGCCTTTATGGTTCCTCCAAGCCATACTGTGTTTGGCATCAACATTTCCTCAGAAAATCAATGTTTACCAATTCCTGATACGTGTTGATAGCTGTGTCAGGGAGGGTCGAAATATTCATAATTTTCCTCTGTGAGTAGTGAGGCTCTGCTTTTCCTCGCAGACTAACAATCCTCTGGTGGTTTTGGTCGGATAGTTTGTTTGCAGGAAACTTTCTGTCTATTGATTCTCTGGGGGCATTTTGTACAGCGTGGCTCATTCCAGCTGCGAAGCACACTCACAAATGCTGCTCTTGTTGACGGTGAGAAAGATGATGAGTATTTCTTTTTCCTAAGTTTGCCACTACCTGGTTTGTTTTGGTCCACCACCATCTTCTTTCTCCTCAATGGATGTTTTGTTTTACTTTAGAATGTATTTGCTTAGTCTTTTCCTATTGTACAATATGCTTCTGACACACCACCTTTTCAAACTCACCCAAGAGGAAAAACCTCAAAAGGAATGTTCAGCCTTTCCTCTGGTTCTCAAGAAACTTTCTAACTCAAGTGAGTACAATTGAATGAACTTTTCGGGATTATGCAATCATTTCAGTTGAAGCCTAATATGTGAATGATTCATTAGAATAAGAGCAACCAACCGGGCAGTAGCCAGCAGTGAAAATCACCCCTCAGACTGTTCAGTACTTTGAATAAATCAGACCTGATGACATCCTGCTGGTTCAGGGGAATGGTGAAGTGACAGATTGGCTCTGTCAGCGCTAGCCGGACATGAGGCAAACGTAACAGAGGCATTCATTGTCACCCTTTACATTACACCTGAATGAGCACTTAACTGTATGTGATGTGTGAGGGTTTAAGAACGTTTGATGTATGTTGCTCGCTAATCAACTGTCAACTAAGTGTTCCTTATTTTAATCGTTGTTTTGACAGATCTGACAAGTCTGTAATGTCGTCATGTTGTACAATGTCATTTCTAATGGCAATTAATTCCAGGTGGGAAAAAACGAGGATTTGACTTAAAGCTGACTTTTATTGCTTCCTTTAGAACAGTGAGACGTGTCCAAGCAGCAATAGTTTCGATAACTGAGATAAACACATAGCATTTCTCAGCCAAAATAAAATGGAAGATAATGGTAGGAAAACACGTTACAACGTATCTCAGAGCAATGCAATTCAAGGTAAAATAACGACCAAATGGATTTTTGCGCAGAGTAATGAAAGCTTAAACCGAGCGGAATTGAGAGAGGCATTGCTTCATGGCGTGTTGCATTTCATATCTGAGAGGACACTGATTTTCCAAAAGACAGGTCATTATTGCCTGGCGAGCTGCTTTCCACACCACAAATCCTGAGAATATTTGCTTTTATTTGATAAAGAGGACCACACACATGGTTATTTAATAAAGACGAGCCACCGTTGCCTGAAATGAATTGAAGACTGTGATATGTATTTTATAAAGCTGCTTAGTTCACAGCTATAAATAAGGTTTCCTCCCAGGAGAGCGGTATGTTCAGTAGGTATGGGTCATAACGCTATACTTACGCACATCTGCTGAATTTTAATATTTAACTGAGCTCGTTTGATGCCCCTGTCAGATGCAGGTTTATTTAAAGTCAGTCGCTCATGGTGGATTTCAACACTGTCAGTCAACCGTTTCCTCTCGTTAGTGCGGCTCATCATCGTTTCAGGCTGTGTTGAAGAGCTAAACAAGGTATTTTTTTTGTAACTGTCTACTCTGGCACTAATGCTCTTCAAGTTGAGAGCCGTTACTGCAATAACTTCTTTTTAGACACTGATTGTGTTACGGTTTGGGAAAGGTAGGACACAAAAGCAGACTACAAAAAAAGGTAAGTTGGTCTAGAAAACAAAAACGAGCTTTATTGTAAAAGCTGATGGCAAAAACACAAAGGAAGCACAAGGAAGATATAATACAAAAAGCTGACGATGACTGACATGGAGAGTGACGGGAAAAACAAACAATGAACCGACACTGAACACAGGAAGAGACAATACTAAATAAATACAGGGAGGGGTAATCACGAGACGAGAAACAGCCGGGCAGGGAAGGAGAAACACAAGGGCAACAGGTGAACACAATCAGACACACCAGGGAAACTAACGACAGGGAGGAAAAACACAGGGAGAGGGACCAGACAATACACAAGGACAGAAAAGCAAAATAACCCCACAACAAAACTCAAACCCTGACAGATTGAAACCAGGAGGCTTTTTTTCCCTCTTATTTTAACTTTGATAATGCTAGACTATATTTCTCAGAAGACTAGGGAACATCAGAGAGCCAGGGTTATCTTTAAAGATCCTTTAAGATTCAAGAATACATTTAATTGTGCAGCATACTGATCTGCTATTGCATTTGCATACTTAAGGTTACCTAGAGAAATATATGTGTTATCAAAAGGAATAATTATACATGATGTATTCCAGCACTCCTCCTACTATTACATGTTACAACTTTTGAACATGGCAGTATGTTAGGTAGATATATGACCTTTATTTAATCAGGGGGAACAAACAATATTGCCCTGGTAATAACAAGTTGTACAATTAAAATGGGAAATCAACAGTCTAATGTAAAACATTAAAACAACAAAAACAAATAATAAAACTAGGATGTGTTCCACTGGGCAAAGCCGATACATTTGGCTAAACAGGAGCGTTCATTATATAAAAGCTTAAATATGTGTCTCACTTCAGTGAGTCCTGAAGATGAATCCTCCTATTAAGTGAAGTCAGTCAGACGGTGTGCTCTGTATAGCCCTAACCTTAAAAGCTTCAGTATAAGCTCATTGTGTCTCTTTGATGCTATTTGCCGAGTTGTAAATCAAACACATATAAAATACAGGCCCAGTTGCCTTGTTCTTTTCCTCTGACGTGACTTAACTGCAAAAATAAGCTGACTCACTATAGTTTTAAGGCATTGTGAGGTATTAAAATCAGGGTTGCCAACTTTGAGTACCTGGCTGGAGTGAGATTTTGATGGGTTTAATTACACATATGCGCACTAAATGACTGCTATCGTGTCAGCAGCGGGACCTTAGCATATAGGATATATATACAAATACACAATATTGGATACAGACTATAAAGGGCACAAAGTTTCATTCACTAATGAAAGTCAAACACATGCTTGTTTCCACTGTTTTATTAGGCCTGTCGCGATAAGCAATTCATTGACTTATCGTACGATAAATAAAAATTAACTCGATAAATTTCCATTTACATGAGGATGTGACTAGCAGTTTGAAAGGATGTACTTGAATTATTATTATATATTATCATTATTATATTATTATAGATTATCATTATGTCAGTGGTCTAAAATGGTCATACAACGGTGTCAACAATATTATCGTTTATCGCAATAATTTCCGGGAAAATGTATCCAACAAAATTAATTAGAGAGTCCTATACATGAAACACACACACACAAACAAATCTAGACTTACTTCAAACTGCCAAATATATTAATTAACACACTCTCACTCTCATATACTCTTTGACTCTATTTTGGCCGAGTAGAACAATAAGCAGCAGACTTTTACTTTGTTATAATTTCTACTGGATCTTAGATCTGCGCATGCGCAATACGGGTCGGGGAATGACCAACCGTCTCCCACTGCTCTGCTGTCTGTTAACGTTGTTAAGAGTGGTGGGGGCGGGGAGGGAGCGGATCGACAGCTTGAGCAGCTGTCAACTCAACATTGTAAATAACTAACCAAAAATGATCGCCAGTCCATCTTGTTTTTGGTGTGAGAATAGTTTGGGCAGCGTGAGAGAGTGAGATTGAGAGTGAAAGCGTGTGTCACACGCCAGATGCGTGAGAGTTGGCAACCCTGTTAAAATGCATAAAAAAACTGCAAAGGAAAATAAAAAGACAGTCAAGAAAAATGTTATGTAATTTGAGGACAGAAATTAGTTCAATATTAGGGACAATATAGTAATGGGATCACACTGCCAACTTCTACTTGTTTAGCTAGCATAAACTCAACAAAGCTAGCGTTAGCTGGCTAACTGACGTTATTTTGCCGCTAAACTGCACGATATAAAACGGTGGTCTTCAAAGCGGATTTAATCCTCAATCACAATAATAATATTCAAAGTAATACTGGGCAAGTAATGGGAAAAACTTACCGTTGATTGACGCGCCATGTCAGCGGACTGGTAGCGACACGAACCGTTAGCCCCGCAGTCTACAGTCCCGAGCCTCGTCATTCTGATAGTTCCGCCCCTTCGCTCCAACCCCCCTCCCTCCCCCCACATCTACAGGTGAAAATTACTTTTGCGACACATTTATCACCCGAGCCTCGTCATTCTGATAGCTCCGCCCCTTCTCTCCAACCCCCCTCCCTCCCCCCACATCTACAGGGGAAAATTACTTTTGCGACACATTTATCGCAAGAAGTGTAACAAAAGTCAAGACCGCAGATTCGTCGATTTATACTGCCACAGAGCAGATTCGTCAAGTTGTAATGACTGATTTGAGAGGTTGTAATAACCAAGTTGCAGTTGTAATGGAAAATATATTTTAAAAATATGTATTTTTCTGCAAGTGAACATTTCATCACGTTCAAGTTCATTTTTTTTCAACAAGCTACACAACTTTTTTTGTTCTTCTGTGACTTCAAATTTGGTTCACAGTTACATGGATATTTTATACAAGTGTAAATTTGGTTCACAGTTACGTGGATATTTTATTAAGTGTAAATGTATGCACACAAGCTCAGATTTTTTTTCTGCAAGTGCTCACATCAGCTTTTACACGCTCTCGCATTTTGCACCATATCTACCTTCATAGCTCCCCTGAAGGCCGACTTTGAGATGAATAGGGGCAGTCCAAAAAAATCGTGCATATTTGTGTCACACAGATTAGAAATGTTGAGTTTCTGTAAATAAAAGTTCTTGAAATAAATAATAGTCATTGTTCATTACAGTTTCTGAATATTTGTTTTATATTTGTGAATATTTCTGGGTGTTGCCATCTGTACGTGGCGGTGCTGCATTCTTTACGCTACTTACATTGCTATGGTTACGACGGCGAGGCCGGCGCGTTATTTGAAATGTTCATATTGATATGTTCTCATTCATAACACTCCGTTCGATGTCTCACTATGGGATGCGCCTCAACGCGTATGCAAATAGAAGCATCAATCTCATTACGCCAATCCTGATTGGCTGGTGATCTTGACGTCAACGTCAGGGAATCCACCCACCCTTTAAGTAGCTTGCGCTACGACGCAGCGTCATTCAAACACCTCTTCTCGCTTCAGAGCACATCTCGATTTATCAGTAACCGGGCTAGCTTAACGGTCCACAGACTGAATCCAAAGCTAACATTAGGTTGACGGGCGCTTGCCGGTTACTTTTTTGCTTTGCAAGAAGACTGAGCAATATTAACACACCAGTTAATATTGTAATCTGCCTCGCCGTTCTTTCTGTCGAAATAACGGTAAGGTTTGATTTTTTCTTCAAGCTAGTAACATACCTGTTGCTAGTTTGTTCTTCCCTCCACACCGACACCACGGTAAAGAGGACGTTCTCTTTTCTCTCTCGGACCAGAAGAGACAGAGATAAAAAAAAGGTATTAACACACCAGTTAATATTCTTTAACGAATAAAATCTACACCGTCGCCTTTTTTCCTTTCGGACTAACGGCAAGGTTGGATTTTTTCTCAGTAACGTACCTGTTACTAGCGTGTCCACTCCACGCCGACACCCCAGCGCTCGAAGATGGACCCTTCTCTCCCTCACACCAGAGGAGTCAGGGACTCGGAGGCTCGGCTATGCCGCTGCGGGTTTAGGACTCACACCAGGTCTGCTCGTCCTGCCTCGGGCCGGAACATGCCCGGGAGGCTATCGATAATCCCGGCTCGTGCGGGCATTGTACCCGCTTTACCATGAAGAGCCTCCGCCGACGGTTAGCACGCCAAGCTAGCTTGTCGGGACAGGACCCCCTCATGTCCGCTGATTCACCGTCCGGCAATCATGACATGGTGGCGTCCGCCGCAGAGATTGAGCCCCGCGCTGTGTCAGACTGGGGCTCAACAACAGCGACAGCCGCTGAACCGGAGCCCCACGCCGTTTCAGGCTGGGACCCGGTGGCGGCAAGAGCCGCGAGAGCGGAGCCCCGCACTGTGTCAAGCTGGGGCTCCCAATTGGACCTCACCATGGTTCCACCCGCGGAGGATGTCCTGGAGTTGGACTACATGGAGGACGAAGAGGATACCTCTGAGTTCCTCCTGTCTGACTCGGATGGGGATGACATCTTCGTTTCATCGGCTCAGGCTGCAAAGCCGGGAGCGATGTCCGCTCCCCCGGGCGAGAGCACACCAGCTTCGCCCGTCCTAAGCATGGACTTGCAGGCCGTGTGTCAACGCGCTGCGTCCAGGCTGGACATTCCATGGCCTGAAGTGGCCAAGGAGACCTCCAGATCTCGCTACGAGGGGAAGAACTTGCCCCAAGCAGCGAGGACGAAGAGGCAGCTCCTTCCAGTCTTTCCGGAGATGCTGGACGAGGTGTCGGTCTCATGGAGAGACTGTCCCTTCAGCAACAAGTCCCCAATCCAGGGTGCCTCCTCCCTGGACTGTGACGGTATGGAGAGGCTAGGCCTGCTCCGCATGCCGCCCATGGAACCGCTGGTGGCAGCCCACCTCCAACCGAGGCTGGCTTCGACACCAAGCAGGAACCCCATGCTACCGGCAAAGGCAGACCGGTTCCAGTCAGAGATGACCGAACGGGCCTATAAAGCCGCAGCATTGTCCGCCAGGGCTCTCAACGTCTCCTCGCTGCTGACCGCCTACCAGGCGGAGCTTTGCGAGGACATGTCGAGCAGACCTGAGCCTGCCGTGTGGGAAAAAATCGCAGCGATCACGGACACTTGCCTCCGTGTGCAGCGCTGCGCAGTCCAAGCCACGGGCAAAGCACTGGGAATGATGGTGGGACAGGAGAGAGCCAGGTGGCTCAACCTGACCAACCTTCCAGACCGGGAAAAAGAGGATGTTCTGGACATGCCTATTGTTCCCGAGGGCATATTTGGCTCCGCTCTAGCTTCAATGCAGCTGAGGTGCGAGTCAAAAAGGAAGGGAGACGAGGCTCTCCAGCTCTGTCTCCCCCGAAGGGTCCAGCCGCCACCTCATATGGTCCCGCGGCAGGCCTTCGCCCAAGCTCTCTCACGTCCTGCCCGGTTCAAAATACCGAAGCAGCAGAGACCGCAGCCCGTCCCGGGTCTCCAGCCCAGGCACGAGGCAAGAGGGAGCTGGCCAAGAAAATCTCCGGTCCCGGCAGCTGCCGCTCAAGCGCAGCCGACCCAGGTTTTCAGCCACGAGGCGAGGAAGAAGAAGCGGGCGGCCTGACAGCCTCCTCTCCTCTCCTCGATGAAGGAGCTGGAAGTTCCCTGTTCCCCAGCTCCAGAGCACGTTCCAGTGTTAGATGCTCATGTGTTTTCGGGGTGCCACCATGCCCCCGTCTTCCCGCCGCCTCGAGTGATGCCAGAACGTCATCCTCAAGTTCGCGCCATCAGGGAAATGGACTTAACATCAAAGACAGCAAGTTCCGCTGCCTGTTTAAGTCACACAAACACATGTCATCATTGTTGTTTCAAAATAAATCATTTTCCACTGTCGTTTCCAGGCTTGAAGCCAAGGGCGCAGTCAATAAAAATGAAAAGAAAAACAATAAACAGTCTGTCGTCTGCCCCTCTTTTGAGAGCGGCTACAGCCTCTCTCAAAAGGCGGACAAGAGACGGGATTGTGAAGGCACCACCATCACGCGCATGCGAAGTGTCGGCCGGGGTTGTCAACCTGGGGTACCACCGTGTTCAGACACTAGAGGGCCACATAACACAACAAATAGAGACACTGAGGGCAGACGACAGAGCTGTGACATCTCCGCTCGCTTTGAAAAGTGAAAAGTGGAGGATGCTCACAGATTCTGCTTGGGTTTTCAAGACAGTAACACAGAGCTACAGGCTCCAATTCGCTGTCACCCCCCCCCTCACTTCTCGGGCATTCTGTATTCACGGGCCCGGGGAGAGTCGGCCCATATTCTAGAGCAAGAGATTTTCTCGCTACTAGAAAAGAAGGCTATATCGATAATACCCGCCAAACAGAGTCAGAGCGGCTTTTATTCCAAGTATTTCCTCGTTCCCAAACGGGGAGGGAACGGAATTCGGCCTATACTAGATTTGAGAGCTCTGAACAAATATCTCAAAAGATACAAATTCAGAACGCTCACTCACACATCTCTGTTGCGTCTCGTGCGCCAAAACGACTGGTTCACATCAGTCGACCTGAAAGATGCGTATTTCCACATCCCAGTATATTACCCACACAGGATATATCTGAGGTTCGCCTTTCAGGGTGTCTGTTACGAGTACAGAGTACTTCCCTTCGGTCTGTCTCTCAGCCCGCGAGTGTTTGTACAGTGTACGGAAGCCGCGATAGCCCCGTTAAGACAACAGGGTATTCGCCTGGCAACTTATCTGGACGATTGGCTCCTCCTCGCACAGTCGGAGCAAGAGGCTATTACTCAGACGAATGTTCTCGTAAAACACCTGCTCGACCTGGGTTTTGTAATAAACACAGAAAAGAGCATGTTGTCTCCAGCTCAGACTGTACTCTTCCTGGGCCTACGCCTGAATTCGGTGCCCTTTACAGCCCGCTTGTCAGCAGAGAGAGTGAAAGCCTTCAGGGCTTGCCTCACTCATTTTCAGCCACGCAAATATGTTCTCTTCAGATCATGTCTGCGGTTGCTGGGGCTCATGGCGACAGCCATTCTGGTGGTACGACTGGGACGCTTACACATGAGGGAGTTTCAGCGCTGGGTAGCTGCCCTCAGATTGGACCCCGCACGTCATGGCACGCGGAGAGTGATGGTCACTATGAAATGCGTAATGGCTCTGTGCCACTGGCTACACCCGACTTTTCTAGTATGGGGCGTGCCTATGGGTGCTGTCCTATCGCGGAAGGTGGTCACCACGGACGCATGTCTGACGGGCTGGGGGGGTATATACGAAGGTCAACCTGTGAGGGGATCTCTGGAGCAGAGACCTCCAACGGTCACACATAAATTATCTGGAGCTTTTAGCGATGTTCCTCACCCTGAAACGGTTTCTGCCTTTTCTCAGAGGACATCATGTCCTCGTGAGGACAGACAACACGACCACAATATCGTATATAAACCGCCAAGGGGGTTTGCGTTCTCTCCAGTTACACATGCTGGCACGCAAACTGATCTTATGGAGCTGCGGACGTCTCCTCTCTCTGAGAGCGACGCACGTACCAGGAGTGATGAACCTCGGGGCGGATCTGCTGTCCAGAGGTGCACCACTATATGCAGACTGGACTCTACATCCAATGATTGTGAGTCAGCTGTGGGTGCGTTACGGCCGAGCCACGGTAGATCTGTTCGCATTAAAAAAAAGCTCAATGTCAGCTGTTCTTTTCAATGCGCGATTTAAACGCACCGTTAGGCGTGGATGCGCTCGCGCACGTTTGGCCTCCAGTCCTTCTGTACGCGTTCCCACCCCTGGCTCTGATACCCCCAACTCTGGCCAGAGTGAGAGAACAACGCCACACACTTATCCTGATAGCTCCGCACTGGCCTGCAATGTACTGGCTGGCGGAGATATATCAGCTGCTGTGCGGGCAGCCGTGGCAGCTCCCACTACGCAGGGACATATTGTCTCAGGCGGGGGGGGCGATCTTTCACCCACATCCAGAGCGCTTGGCACTATGGGCCTGGCCCGTGAGTGGTACAATCTGAATACAGTGGGGCTCCCTCAGAAGGTGATAAACACTATTCAGAGTGCAAGAGCTTCCTCCACCAGGTCTCTCTATGACTGTAAGTGGAGGGTGTTTGAGGAGTGGTGCCTTCAACAAGGACACATCTCTTTTCAATGTCCTGTCGGGGTGATTTTATCATTTCTACAGGACTTAATTGATAAACACAGAGCTTTCTCTACGATCAAAGTGTACCTGGCTGCTATTGCTGCATGCCATGTGGGCTTTGAGGGAAAGACGGCTAGCCAACATCCTTTGGTCTGCCGTTTTATGAAAGGGGCTCGCAGGCTTCTCCCTGTTTCCAGGTCACTGGTGCCCTTATGGGACTTGGCAGTGGTTTTAGATGGGCTCACTCTACCTCCATTTGAACCCCTGGAAGAAGCTGACATGAAACACCTGTCACTGAAGACAGTGCTGTTACTGGCTCTGGCATCTGACAAGCGAGTCAGTGACATTCATGCACTCTCTGTACATCCTTCATGCACTCAGTTTGCCCCGGCGCAAACGAGAGTGTTGCTGAAGCCCAACCCTGCCTTTATACCTAAGGTGGTTGGCTCATGTACCCCCATTGACATTGTGGCATTTCCTCCGCCGCTGTGTTCCTCTGAGGAACAGCGGCCAAATTTGCTGTGTCCAGTGCGTGCTTTACGCATCTATATGGACAGGTCAAAAGAGTTTTGTTGTAATGACCAACTCTTTGTATCCTGAGCTAACCTTCAGAAGGGCAAGCCCGTTACCAGGCAACGGCTCTCCCACTGGATTGTGGAAGCGATTGCTCTGGCTTATACGAGTCATGGTTTGCAGGCACCAACGGGCCTGCATGCTCATTCTACTTCTGGACTGGCTACATCCTGGGCTTTGTTCAAGGGTGTTTCCATCCAAGACATTTGTGCAGCAGCGAGCTGGTCCTCGCCGCTCACTTTTGTCCGCTTTTACAGGCTAGATGTCTCTGCTCCAAGTGTGGCCCGCGCAGTGCTGGGTCCCGTGTTGAGACAGAGTTCTACCTGTTAAGTTCTGGTTGTTTTTGGTGATTTTCGAGATAAGCATGTCTAGCAATACGGGAGTTTCAATATCCCATAGTGAGACATCGAACGGAGTGTTATGAATGAGAACTATAGGTTACTTACTTAACCCCAGTTCTCAGAGTAACATGAAGTGAGATGTCTCACCAGACGGCCCTTCTTGATAAGGCGAAGCGAGAAGAGGTGCTTATTTTGAATGACGCTGCATCGTAGCGCAAGCTACTTAAAGGGTGGGTGGATTCCCTGACGTTGACATCAAGATCACCAGCCAATCAGGATTGGCGTAATGAGATTGATGCTTCTGTTTGCATACGCGTTGAGGCGCATCCCATAGTGAGACATCTCACTTCATGTTCATGAACTGGGGTTACGTAAGTATCCTATAGTTTTTACTCTGGCTTTGTAATAAAAAATATGGTGAAACGAAAACAGCCAAGCCTTGCAGCTTTTGGATTCACAAGCAAAGAAGCGAAGGAGTCTAAAAATGACAACGTGAACGGAACAACTTTTAGTTGGCCGGCTGTAAGCGGCGTTAGGGTCGAGTTTGACAGCTCTACACTGAGGGCCCTGAAAAAAAGCAACATTTCAAACTTTTATTCATGCAGGTGAATTCCATTGAGATCATTGTTCTCTTCTTCAAGGGTGACCTGCTGCATGTAGGTTCCACATGAATACATATAAAACAGAAAACAACAAAAAAGACATCATACAGCATATTTACAGCGACTAAAGTTTACATAGCTAGTGACATTTACAGTTTCCGATTGGATAGCATCTATCCGTGCTTTAAAAACATTTAGTGGAACCAAATTGCTCAGTTTGCATTCCTTTTGCAGACTGTTCCAAGTTAGTGGAGCTGCGCATCTAAAAGCTTTTTTCCCTAAGTCAGTCCTAGCACTTGGCACATTTAACAAAATCACATCATGAGATCTCAGGCAATAGCTACTTTCAATTCGTCGAGAGATCAGAGAGCAGATGTAAGAAGGTAGTTTATCCAACATGACTTTGTAGATGAACATGTTATTTCATCTACATGACTGAGCCTCCGTACAGTTAGTGAAGGCAGACCTGCCCTGGCATACAGGGTACAGTGATGAGTTAATACTTTACAGTTAGTCACAAATCTCAGTTTAGCGTCGAGTTTCAACTATCAGGGAGTCCCATTGACTTGCATAGAGCTCCCTGAACGTTGGTAATAGACGAGTTGGGATCGCGGCAACAATGCTCTCCGCAGATCCATTCTCACAGCGTTTATCAACCTTTTTCTTACTCAATATCAAGCCACACTTATTGTTTTTACTTCTTTATTTTAATTGAATAATGTAGGACTTTTGTTGCTGTCAGTTATGGGGAGAGTAGGGGCTCAGAATACTGAAATCTGTATTGTTTCATCGTTTTTTCCTTCTAATTTTGTATTCTTTTCTAAACCACACACTGTTATTTACTCAACAATAACACACAATTATCCTTGTGGTTATTCATTTGTTTGATTAATAAACACAAGTTGGAGTCCGTCAGGACCGAGGGTCGGAGCAGCTCATAGTTGTTGCTTTACAGAATATTACACCCGGAAGTAAGTATTCTCTACGCTTCGCTTGACAAACCCCGTGATTAGTCCTCAAGCTCTGTGATTGGATGTTTGAGTGTGCGCCAAGGGTTACGCCGAGCGTTAAACAGCACTTTGAAATGGGATGGAACCACGGCAGACTGTCCAAAACTGGATTTGAACGGGGCCACCCCCTAACCCCCTCCCCCACCCCCTCCCCAGAACTACACATGCTGGCTATTGTGTGTTTCGCAACATGTTTCTATGGCACGTCTCTACTGGGAGTTGTAGTTTTAAAAGACGTTTTCATATTTCCCATAATAAGAAGTTGCCAGTATTAAACTGTGTATATCCCTGGAGGTTTAGGGGATAGGAAACACTCAAATTTAAAACATATAATTAATAAATCTCTCCACAGCATATTCCTTCTCCCATACACCCAGACCCACTGGCAGAGGAGGTGGCACTGGTCTCCTGCTCTCTCCCAAATGGAGCTTTAGTTAGTGTGTGGGCCACCCACACACTAACCTCCTTTTCCCCTCTCTCTCCAAGTGAGGTTCTTACCCTCATTACCTCTGCCCGCCCTACCACCTGTCCTCTGGACCCTATCCCTTCAAACCTCCTTCAGACTATCGCTCCTGATATTCTACCGTTTCTCACCCATTTCATCAACACTTCTCTAACTTCTGGTCACTTTCCAAATAGTCTTAAGGAGGCAAGAGTAAACCCTCTCCTAAAGAAACCCACTCTCAACCCGTCTGATGTTATAAACTACAGGCCTGTCTCTCTCCTCCCGTTCGTGTCTAAAACACTTGAACGCGCTGTCTTTAAACAACTCTCCTGTTATCTCCATCAGAACAACCTTCTGGATCCGCACCAGTCTGGTTTCAATGCAGGTCACTCCACAGAAACTGCTCTCATTGCTGTCACTGAGGAACTGCACACTGCCAAAGCAGCATCCCTCTCCACTGTCATCATCCTGTTGGACCTGTTTGCTGCATTCGACACGGTGAACCATCAGATCCTCCTTCGCACTCTCCAAGAACTTGGAGTTTCAGGCTCTGCACTTTCCCTCCTCACCTCATACCTCAAAGACCGTACCTACAGAGTAACTTGGAGAGGGTCCGAGTCCGACCCTTGTCAATTAACTACAGGGGTCCCTCAGGGCTCTGTTCTTGGTCCCCTCCTCTTCTCCCTGTACACAAACTCGCTCGGATCAGTCATTAGCCCGCATGGTTTTTCATACCACTGCTACACTGACGACATCCAATTAATTATGTCCTTTCCCCACTCAGAGACCCAGGTCGTCGCACGCATCTCTGCTTGTCTATCTGACATCTCTCAGTGGATGTCTGCTCATCACCTCAAGCTCAACCTTGACAAGACTGAACTGCTTTTCCTTCCGGGAAAAGATTGTCCCACTCTTGACCTGACAATCAACATCGGCACCTCTGTTGTTTCCCCGACTCAGACTGCAAGTAATCTGGGTGTGATCCTAGATAACAACCTGTCCTTCACTGCAAACATCGCTGCTACAACCCGTTGCTGCAGATACACGCTTTACAACATCAGGAAGATACGTCCCCAGCTGACCCAGAAAGCCACGCAGGTTCTGGTCCAGGCTCTCGTCACCTCACGCCTAGACTACTGCAACTCCCTCCTGGCTGGTCTACCCGCATGTGCATCCGACCTCTGCAGCTCATCCAGAATGCAGCGGGTCATCTGGTCTTCAACCTTCCTACATTTTCCAACACCGCTCCGCTCCTCCGCTCCCTTCACTGGCCTCCGGTAACTGCTAGAATTCACTTCAAGACAATGGTACTTGCGTACCATGCTGCGAATGGATCTGGCCCTTCCTACATCCAGGACATGGTTAAACTGTACACCCCAGCGCGTGCACTATGCTCTGCATCAGCCAAACGACTCGCTGCACCCTCGCTGCGAGGGGGACCCAAGTTCCCATCAGCAAAAACACGTGGGTTTGCTATCCTGCCTCCAAAATGGTGGAATGAGCTCCCCATTGACATCAGGACAGCAGAAAGCTTACAAACCTTCCGGCGCAGACTGAAAACTCATCTCTTTCGACTCCACTGCGAGTGATAGAATTACTAACAATGAACTGCTAACAGAGCCCTTATATACTAATAAAGGACTGGCTTATCTATAGCCAGTTGAGTAGCACTTGAAATGTTTGGCTCTATGAAACCATAGAAACCTCTATGAAAGCTTTGGATAAAAGCGTCAGCCAAATGCAATGTAATGTAATGTAATGTAATGTAATAAATGGGTGAAAATTGCTTATATATATATACCCACGTGACAGCTAAGGTCAGAAGAACTTTATTTAACAGCTGGTCTTATGTCTGTGACCTCTCCTGTTGTTCATTGATAAGCCTGAAACATGCACTTGTCAAGGTTCAGAGGCACATTTTGCAAATATGGCAGTAGCCATCGATCATCTTAACATAAGATATACTTTATTGATCCCAAGTTGGAAACATTTGCATTACATCAGCATGTGTAACAGTTGTAAATATGCAGTGGTGTTTATTTGTAAATCATTTAGTATAATCACACAAATTCTGTGTTTTATATTTAACAATTCTGTGTTCTTTATTTATTGAATGTTCAATACCTGACAAGGCCGGAGATGAAAAACTTGGGTCGCAGGTTCCTCAACAGTGCATTACAAGATGTGTGTATACCTCCACCATTAAACTGTCATATTCTGCACATTTCTTATACTATCTACCAGAGGTGGGAGTAAGTCCTACATGTGCAAGTCATGAGCAAGTCTCAAGTCTTGACCTACAAGTATCAAGCAAGTCCCAAGTCACTGTGGTGAGAGTCAAGCAAGTCAAGTCAAGTCATTGCTCAGGTCAAGCAAGTCAAATCAAGTCATACAACATTCTGATGAATAAGCCCAGTTTCCACATTTAAATCAGTTAAAAGACAGTGGTTATGAAAATGGATTCAACCCACACTATGATCTTCATTACATACACAGTTAATCATTTGAAATCTAATTTAGAACGATGACAATCATATTAGTATTAACCCTAGAACTGCAGACAATATAGCTAGGACTCAATCAAAAAGTCTGTTCAAAAAGGCAGAATTCCAGGTAAGAAAATCATATATGGCATTTGCCATTACACATATTTAATTTAAATGTCTGTTAACACTAGAACCACCAACAGCGTCAGCACCTACATAGATATCATTTTCAAATCATTTAATTTGTTCCTCTTCATCATTTCCTTATAAACTAAGTAGGACGATTTAAAACTCACTTAATTGGGTTAATTTAGAAATTGCTTCAGTTTATCATCATCACAGATCAAAAAGTTCAGATGCATTTTTACAATAAATCAAAGAATGATGCACTTCTACAAACAAAAACAACATAATTAAAACATTTAAACAAACTACTAAAAGTAGATGAACTACATTATTCAAAGGTTTACAGTAACTTCTGATAATAACACAGGGGAAATACACGAGGCATCTCTGTCTTTCTCACTATGTAACACTAGTGCTTCTACTGGCTATTGCTCTGAAACATTGTATGTGATAAGCTACGGGCGTGACATCTCTAAACATTTGATCAATCAGAGCAAACTCAGTCCCAGTGGGAGGACAAAATACAATTAAGAACCTGAAAATGAACACAATATGTCTTCTTTAAGATAAGCACTAATGGCCATACAGAGTGGTGAATGGGGAAATGATCAACTGTCTTTAGAGTCGTTGATAAGTGAAGCACATTTATAAGGAGGGTCTGCTCAAACTCATTAATGTTGGGATGCAGTGGGAAGATGTGACCAATAACAAGGTTATTATATCAACAAATTAATAAATACGATACGATATGATATTACTTTATTTGTCAGATCAAGTCTGAAATTTCCCATCTGTCCAATCCAAACAGGCTTTCAACTGTTCCCTACTTTCATTTGTCCATGTCCTTATTACTTTCTTTTCCGGTTTACTTCTCTTCAGTTTGGTCTTATACACTGGTATCATATTCACAACATTATGATCAGAGTTTAGTATTGGTGGTCTACATTTAGTCACAGGATATTGTATTTTCTGGTGTGATCATTAACATACTGCTGGAACCCAGGTAACGCAGTCTCTAGGCGACATTGGTTCTTGTCCCCGAGCACTATTGCCGGTGCATCGGGGTGGCTGAGTTGCAGCTCGTGAACAGCGATGGAGCCGGCCGCCAGTGACGCTCTGCCGCTGGGAGGCACGTAAATAACAAACAGTAAAAGACACCCGAATTCTCTAGGCAGATAAAAGGGTCTTAACGTCATGCCGTGGATTTCTACATTGGGATTGCAGGTTTTACATTTGACAGAGTATGATCGGCACTACAGGTCATTAATATACACGCAAATACCGCCTCCTCTGGTTTTCCCCGAGTTTGCATCCCTGTCTGCTCGAACAAGGGTGAATCCGGGTACTTCAAAGAGAGATTCAGGCATCGTAGATTGTAGCCAACTTTCAGTGAGACATAGTAAAGAGGCCTCACGAAATTCATGACAGTACCTTGTGTATGTCCTTAGTGTGTCTACTTTGTTGCTCAATGAGCGCAGATTTGTCAGAATGATGGATGGAAGTGGTGGCCGGCTAAATCTCCGCCGTAGGCGATTCCGAACGCCTCTCCTCCATCCTCGTCTCTTTTTCCTGATGTTTCTAAGCAGCTCCCAAGGGATGTCATCCAATAACGAAGAACACAGGTGGCTTCCGTCTCCATTCTGTTCCGAATCCTTGTCTAACCTCGGCTGTTTCCTGTCTATTCTCTTTTGTCCATTCTTCCTTTGGGAAGTTTGAATTAAAGTTGCACTCTGCCAAGCCCCACCTGACAAGACCCCTGGCTCGTGCATTAGCCTGAGGCACATACAAATAACAAATGGCACTCAGTTGCAAAACTTTACTGGCAATATGTTTTGTGATTCAGACCATTAGACGAGGCAGGTAGCGTTTGAAGAAGATGCCTGATTTGTAGATCCTTTCAGCCATAATCCATTAAAGATGAATATGTGCTTTTGAGTATATGGATGCTTCTGTTTGATCAGAAAGAGTTCAAAACATTTTGAACATAAGGACATAGATATTCTTTCCAGCTCTTTATATTTATAAATTAAACTCAGAACTGAAGATTAGGACATTAGGATGTCCACATCGCTGTTGAAAAAAACAAGCATGAATAGTGTTGCGTTAAGAATTAAGAATCATACTGAAAATACTCCTCCATAAATCGTGCTATGTAAAAGTGTGTTAGTATTATCAGAAACATTTAAGTGTTTTATAATTATACATTATGTTTCTGGATTACTATTACTGCTACCTTGATGTACATGTTGCATTATACTGTTTTAGAAGTGTAATCTTTTGTACGTTTTAACTCATTTATATACTGAGTAGTTGTATCTACAGCAATGCATCATATTCTCAAAGATCATGATATGGGTGTAGATTTGTCACTCTCCGGTAGTAATTTTTTCGTGCGTTCCTCAGAAAAACAAACCTGTTTTCTTTGTATATGTTGGCAAGGCATTTTCCAGCGGATGCATGATGCTTTTCAAATACTTTATTTAGCTTAAGAAGTAGGAGAGTTTTTCAACACATGTGTCCTTTAGTTTCATACAAACATTCACACAGTGTTCAGATTGATCAAATCTCTGTGATTTGATTCTGACCTTAGACTACAGAATCATGTGATATTCAAGACCCCTGGCATGTCAATTCCCCACAATTAAAACACAACAGACTACTCATATGATGGTTTCCCACCAGTTGTTCCCAATTGGGGTGAAAAGTTGTTCACACCTCCGGGGACATTTACAATGACACGGGTCTCCGCTCATTGCTTGATCTCAAAGACTGATATAATAATAATAATAATATATTTAATTTCTATAGTGCTTTTCTTGAACCCAAAGACGCTTTACATTTGGGAGGGAGAGTAGACAAACAAAACAAAAACAAAGACAATGCCTCACAGGCATCTCTTTCTTTCTATCTTTATATTCTCTAGGGTTTATGGGGTCCCGTTTCACAAACTCCTCATTATAACAGAACCTCCAAGGGATTTTCTATATGTATGGTGCTTGCTTACTTTGATTCTTTTAGAGGGAACTTCCTTTTCATACTATAAAAGATGTCTGGTGGCAACAGACATCAGAAAGCTTAAACATCTTCCGCCGCAGACTGAAAACTCATCTCTTTCGACTCCACTTCGAGCGATAGAATTACTAACACAGAATTGCTAACAAAGCACTTATATACTAATAAAGGACTGGCTTATCTATAGCCAGTTGAGTAGCACTTGAAATGTTTGGCTCTATGAAACCTGATGTACTTATATGATTCTGTTTTCTTCAAGTTTGTGTCTTCCTGGTCGAATGTACTTATTGTAAGTCGCTTTGGATAAAAGCGTCAGCTAAATGCAATGTAATGTAATGTAACAAGTCAGAGACCAGACCTCACCCCCAGAAGGCTGCACTTGATGGGTCCCATTGATAAAATAAATTGAGGTAGCGGATCGAGCCATGTTCATGTTCCGGACATACTACTGAATAGAAAGTGAGCTATTGTTGTTTGTTCTTGTCCCTTGGTTTGGTCCTGCTGTTAGTTTGCTCTCATCGTTTAAGGCTGTTACTTATTGTGGCTTGAGTAATATTGTTGATGGATGTACATTGTCTTTTTCTAAAAATAAAACAAAAGGTACATTTTCATTGCCTCCAAATGCCTAGCTTCCTCTGCACCATGATCCACTTAATTATTTCCAAGTAGGAGCTCACCATTTTCCAAACATTCAACTTTTTTATTAACAACAAAAAAGTGTGCTAATTATTCCGTGCTTTAGGAGTCTAACAAAAAAAAAATGCAAAAAAAGCCATCGTCCTCAGGGTCAACTCTTATTGTCAACTTTTTGTGATTTTAAACTGTTCATTGTTGTGGTCTTCGAGGGTTTGATTACTTATTTCCATGAAGACAAGGGTATACGACTCTTCCTTTCCTCTGTTCTTAACTAATGTAGTGTGGATATGTAGCACATTAACATATAAATAGCACTTAATGACTGACTGAATGGAAATGACAATAAATGAAAATGTAAAACGAAAAAAGCGATCATGAAAATGTTTCCAAAAAATAAATAAAATGATTTTTGACCACTTTGTTGTTCAGATATATCACATATTTGTAACTAAATGATACATTAATTGAAACAAAACACGGTATAAACTGAGGAGTGACTCCCGTGAGGTTCATGTATTTTCTTCACTCTGCTCTCATGTCAAGAAGCATCAGATCAGTGCATGCGCTGCATCGTCCAATCAGTGAGCGATACACAGTAAGGGGCTGGGCGATTGTCTGAGGATTTCATCGAAGGACGGTCTGGTGGTTCCTCGGTTATCGCTCCTCGATCTTCGGTCCTCCGGCAAAAATAAGGCCATTGGGACGCTACTCAAGATGGCGCAGACAAATCAACTTCCGGTGAGACCGAGGAGCGAGGAAATTAAAAATAAGAGAAGTGAGAAGGGCCCCTAGTGTTTATATATATATATATATCTATGATGACAACCATGCTCCGGGGTCTTCTTCGCTGCTTTTGGTGTATTTTGTGGCGGCAGCAGCGCCACTTACAGGCCTGGCATATGTACTACAGCGTTTCCAGCATTTCCAGCGGTCTAGTGTGAACGGACACGTTAATGAATCAAATGGGTATGAACGGAAGACTTGTTTGCGTATGCGTTTTACTGTATGCGTCCTCGTGGTGCCGGGGTCTAAGCCAAACTATATCTGGTCCCAGAGATCTGCTATTTTAAAGTACGGTCAACACATATCGACCCTAAATATAGTCTATATTAAGAACCAGAAAAGTCTTAACATATATATCGTTTTTTGTAAACATATGACAAATGTGTGAGGGTGATGACGTCAGAGCATCGTCCTATGTGCCGGGCTTAGCCCCGGACAGCCCCAGCCCAATTTAACCCCTGGGTATTTGTGAGGGAGCTCCTATATGGCATTACCCCGCTGAAGCTCACCAAAGTTTAATATATTTCATAGTTCAAAGTTTTGTCAATTGTTTTGTTTATTGGTCAAATACTGGTTTCTGAGTAGTTCTACTGGAATGAAAGAGCACAGAGTACAGAAGCTACAAAGCAGCATACTACATTAAACCTGACCTTCACAGAGAGGTTGAAGTTCATGTGGAGAGGAGGCTTCAGTAGTTTGTCTGCACTCTATTTAGTTGTGCTATCTTACAATCAATATAGTAAATGTGAGGTAAAGTGTGTAACCGGTTAGAACTCGAAGTTGCGATGAGGTCTTAAAATGTATGGAAAGGGTCTTAAAAAAGGTCTTAAAAGGTATTAAATTTGACTTCAGGATTCCTGCATATACCCTGTCCATGACATATGGCTTAGCTATAGCTGTAGCTCGAGCCAGACAGAAAGAGAGTAGAGTTAGGATAGGAAAGAAAAAAGAAATGCATAAATACATGGATGAAAATAAATAAATGTAAGACATATTGGAGCCCTCTTAATTTACCAACTTCTATTCATGCATTTATGTACTTGATTTATGTATATATTCATGAATTACTCATGTATTTATGCTTTATTTTACTATTAATTTAGTATTTATTATTTTTCTTCCAATTTGTCTTCATTCTTTCAAGTATTTATTTACTCCTGCAATTATTTATACTATTAATTATTTCCCTATTCCCTCTTATAGTTATTTGAGCATTCATTTCATTTAGTGATTATTTGATTGATTTATTGATGTTTGTCATGTTGTTGTCCTCCATACTAGGGTTGGTGTGAATAATCAAATATGACATAATACTAATTAATTAGTGATTAAAAACCGACATTTTCTACCAAGTAGCATCATTTTTAAATCAAGCTGCTGCTCTACATCACAGAAATCCAGCAGAGGCCTTATTTATGTACATAATATTTCAATATCTGGCTAGTTTGCTGCATTGTTCTACAATGCCAAGGAATAGCTTATTCCTCACCTTTGGAAACTAACCGTGTGCTATTTTTGTTATAGATCTAGGAGCTAAATCAACATTGTGGATGGGCAACCTCTATATAGGTAAGTAATTTGAACGTGATGCAATAATTTCATTTCTTATACTTGATAGCATTGAGAAGTTTTTGAAACTTGAATTTTTTTAAAAAAAAATGTAGGTGTAATATGTGAATGGGCGTGTGGCAAGTAGATACGAGCTGCTTAAACATGGCAAATTAAAACATCATGGGAACAGGTTCCGGCATCCTTGCCCATACACTAATTGCCCCTGCACATTTAGATTGTGGAACAGTCTTTTGAGTAATATATACCGTAGTCATAAAACCCAAACATCTCCAAAGCCATCTGAGTTGTCTACATTTTCATGTCAGTTGTGTGCTTGTCCTGAGCTTTCAAATGAACAACCTTATTTCAGTCATGTAAATGAACATCTACGGAGAAATGAAACTGTAACATGCATGTTTAAAGATTGTGTTTTTAAAACTAACATCTACAATACATTTCATACTCATAAATACAGGAAACATAATCCCCATATTTTAAGTGATTTCAAAGCTGAGGTTGTTACTGTAGTTGTTGGATTAATTGAATCTGACAATTCTGTTATTGATGGTGCTGCAGATGCAGATGCAGAATCTGATACTTGTATAGAGGCACATGGTTGTTTTGATACTGAAGATCTACCCAAGGTTATTGAGCAGAAAATTGCCTCTGTTTTACTGAAATTAGAACACATTTTGTTTGTACCGGCAACTGCAATTGACGAATTATTGCAGGAATTACACTTTTTGTTAAGCTTCTCATCTGTTCTGATAACCTTTAACGGCCTATCGGACATTTTTAAAAACCACTGTGTTGAAATTGATGAGTCCATTGTCAAAGAGCTTGCTCAAGAAGTGTGTAAATCTAATTCCTTGACCAAAGCCTTTGCAAAAGACGGCCCCCTCGCTACATCTTTCAAAAGACAAAAGTATTACAAAGAATATTTCAGTGTGGTAAATCCAGTTGAGTACATCCTTGATCCTAAGAGTAAAAGAACATATCAGTATATTCCTATATTGCGTTCTTTGCAGCATCTGTTAAGTAACAGTGACATACTAAAAAGTGTAATTCACACACACGAGACACAGAAAAGTACACTGTGTTTAGGGCAGTATAAGTCGATAAGAGATGGAATTTACTCAAAAGAAAATGGCCTTTTTACTGGGGAGGATTTGAAATGATCATTATCACTATATGTTGATGACTTTGAGGTGTGTAACCCCATAGGTACGTCCAGAAAAACTCATAAACTTTGTGGTGTGTATTGGATTTTGAATAATTTACCACCTGGATCTCACTCAGCTCTTTCTTCCATCTACTTAGCTGTATTATGCAAGACTATTGATGTGAAAGAGTACGGATATGAACACATTTTAGATCCCCTTTTACAAGACTTGGTCATTCTAGAGACACATGGTGTTTTTATTTCAGGTCTTGGAGCGTCTGTGAAAGGCACTGTCCAGTCGGTCATTGCAGACAACCTAGGAGGCCACGGGATAGCAGGGTTCATTGAAAGCTTTTCTGGTGTCTACTTCTGCAGATTTTGTACAGGTACAAGAGCAGACATTCAGACTAAAACGGTTCAGGCAGGTTATTTTGAAAATCGTACAAAAGACTTGCATCACAAGCACATTACATTTGCAAGAGAGAATGCCACCATCTGTTGTGGGGTAAAGAGAGAGTGTGTTTTTACAAAAAGATGATCTTATTTTCACGTTACTCGGGGCTACCCTCCTGACATTGCACACAACTTATTTGAGGGTGTTGTTCCAGTTGAGATTGCCCTTTGCATTGGTTTGTTTATTTCCAAGAAATATCTATCTCTTAACACTTTAAATGAGCTTATTCTGAGCTTTCCATACAAGTGGGGGGACAGAACTAACAAACCTCATACCATACCGCGTACTTTTGCCGCTTCCAAGACCATTGGAGGAAACGCCCACGAAAATTGGAATCTGTTAAGGTTGTTGCCATTTATAATTGGAGACTTGATACCAGAGGCAGAGCCTGCTTGGCATGTTTTGCTTGATTTAAAAGAAATTGTTGAACTCTCTGTCGCCCCTCTTCATAATCAAGAAACTATTGCCTACCTGGACTGTAAAATCGTAGAACACAGAGATAGATTTTTGGAGCTTTTCCCTACAAAACTGTTACCAAAACATCACTATATTGAGCATTATCCTCACATGATTGAACGTTTTGGACCGTTAGTTGGGCAATGGACCATGAGGTTTGAGGCAAAGCACAGTTTCTTCAAGCAAGTTGCTCGTCACACAAATTGCTTCAGGAATGTACCACTCACATTGGCATTCAAACATCAGCAAATGATTGCATATCATATCACTGCATCCCACCTTAAATCCACATTGGAAGTTTCAAATGTTTCCATGCTTCCTGTGGATGTACTGAACCAGGAAGTAGTGTTACACCTCAGGCAAAAATACCCCACTATTAACGAGGTACATTTTGCAAAGCACGCAACCCTTAAAGGAATCTCCTACAGAGCTGGCATGCTCATTCCTTATGGCTCAACTGGTGGTCTGCCTGATTTTGCTGAAATAATTCAAATATGCATTGTTGAAAACAGTGTGAGCTTTGTTGTAAGGGTATTGTGTGCATGGTATCACGAGCACTTCAGAGCGTATGAGTTGACCATATCTCCGAATACAGAGGTTGACCTCGTTGATGTTGAACACCTGCTCGATGCTTATCCACTCTGTGACTACACTGTCGGTGTAAGGCGAATGGTTACCCTGAAAAGGCATATCATTGTTTAAGGTTGGTCTGAATGTGACTTAAACAGCTGTGAATGAAAGCTTAATACTCTGTTGATATTTCTTTATTAAAAAGGGACAATGCACATTAACATGAACAACGTCCATCATGTAAAGGTGCCAGATTTAGCCATATGTGCCAAATTTCACCTGCAGTCTCTAGCAGGATGATTGCATTTGAGAAAACATTAGAAAGCATACAAAAACACGACATGTAAGCGTAAAACATGAGCACATGCGCATATAAAAAAGTAACAACCACTATTCCATGCCATTACAGCTATCCCTGTGTAAGCACAACACAAGCATAAAATAACAATTAATTACGTAAATGTTACAAGTTAATATTTAGTGATGGTTTAGTACTTGTCCTAACTTTGTTTCCCTGTATTTGTTTCCTAGAATACATTGAGGGGAAAAATGTCATGTCCTGTCCACCTGCGAGTTATTCTTGGTGTAGATGACGCAAGAAAACTTACCCTCAAGTCAGGAATGCCATCATCTGTGGATCAACTTGTCCTTGAGATAAAGACTTATTTTGGACTTGAACAACAGTTCAGGCACCAATACAAGGATCTCGACTTTGGAAATGAGTATTTTAATCTTGAGTCAATCAGTGACATTGAAGACAAGGCTACTGTAAAAGTGATATTTGTTTCATGTGAAGAAACTAGCTCCAGCATTCCAGAGACATCACTACCTTGCAGCACCAGCACACCATTAACTTCACCCATGACATGCAACAGCTCTGTGATCCTAACCCTAACCTCTGTAAATGCGCTTCATACTACATCCGGCTTGTCTTCTCAGCACTCATTTGACAGTGGAGACGCTGTCATTCTAGATCCAGCTCCAGAGACAAGAACCTCCTCCTGGCCACCAATCTTCTTTGTTCCCCGCTTTTCATATTTTGCTGAATTTCAGCTCCAAAGAGCAACTGCTGATTTCAGAGCAAATGGCACTCTTCTTACCCCTTCTCCTAAACTGGGAATGGATATCCTTGAAGGCATGGCTGAAGAAATATTCAAATACACAGCATATCCCAGTGATTCCCAAATCGAAGAGGCTGCTACAGTCCTTGTGCATATCCATCCATGCTTGAAGGAGAGAGGAACTCGTGCTGGTCATGAGGGATGGAAGCAGTATCTAAAAACAAAGGTTGCCAATTTCCGCACAAAACTAAACAAGATTGGACACCCTGAGGTCAGTGTAAACTCTCTCAAGAACAAGCGCAAAGGAAAAGAACAAGCAGCTGCAAATATCAAAAAGCCAAGAAAGGCAGAAGTTAACTTCCTCCCACCACTCCCTAGTGGTGAAACAAGAGACAGTCTTGAGAAAGAAAGGGTAGTGCTCCTGACCGAGGTGACAAAGAAAAACAACGACGCTGTAGTCAAAAAGAAGATGCAGAAGACCTTCGCCTACAGACGCCAAGAGATTGTCCAGGATGCTCCTGTGGTGGCTGAACTTGTAAACAAGTGGCCTGCCTTGTTTACAGTGAGTGAAGTGAGTATTGTTAATAATGATATTTTGATATTAATATTGCTCTGCTGATGTAGAGCATACTCACACTGTTTAGTGCAAATATAATTGAAGAACAGGACGTTTATTTAATTGTTTGTCTCAGATAAATGCAGAATCCATGCGAATCACAACTTTGCCACTCCAAGCCAAGTTCCTGGCAGAGCTTGACAGATACTCGCCTAACCTACTGAAGGTCTTCCACAATAGTGGAAGAGATGCTGGAAGGAAGATCCGGCTTCTCATGGCGCCGACAGCTAGGGTAAGTGCATTGTGCATTACATCCTTACATTATCTAGCCTTATGAGCATCTTTTTGCCATCCAACACTGGTTTTAACAAGTTTAAAAAAATCCTTGAAAATATATAGGTTTGTTTTGTACAGTTCATGTAAACAGGTTAGCACTGCCACTTCACCAATGAAGAGCAATCTGAAGTGCAGCTCATTTTAAAAGTTGTCCTTATTTTTACCACAACATGAAGGTTTCTTGAGATGATAGTTTTAAAAATAGATCAACACAATCAAGTAATATGTGTATGTCCTATTAAAGGGAAGCTCAATGTAGAAAGATTAGAGAGAAAGGTGTCCCAAGTATTTTCAGATTGAAAATATTTCTTTTCTTAAAACTATTTGGATGTTTAAAAGTATTCAGTATGTTCAATCTACATTAATACATTGTTTGTCGTATCTAAACTCAATTGCTATCGTATGTGGGTGGTTATAGGATCCTTTGTAAAGGCTAAATACATTTTTCACACATACCAAGCGGTTTATATATGATATGAATAAATGTAACAACATTCTGATATTAAAAACTACATTTGAGTTTAAAGCACAAGTATTTTGATCAGACTTACATGTGTCAACCTTCTTCTCGCATGTTTTTTACATTAACAATAACTAATATAATTGTGCATACATTTTTTGTGCAAAGTCTTGAAATATTGAATATGCCTTGTTTTTATAGAGTGAGGACATTGAGCTCAAAAGAGACTCTGTCCTGAAAAGTCTGTGTGCCTACCAGGGTTTCCGCTAGGATTTTTTCTCGCTGGTCAAATGTCCGAACAGAATTTATTTTACCGGACACATTTGAAACTTACCGGTCATGTTTCAATAATAATAATAAGAATTGTGTAGCAGAGTTTCCGTTAGCATGTAATCACCGGACTAGGACCGGATATGCTGATGTTTAAAACGCAGTTAATGGGGCTCGTTTTTATATTGCTTCAGTTTATAATCGTAACAGATCGAAAAGTTCAGATTCATTTTTCAATAAATGATTCCACAAACAACATCATTATTACATTCAAAGAAACGACTTGTAGTAGATAAAGTACATTATTCAAACGTTTACATTAACTTTGAATAATAACACGGGAGAAACGGATGCTCTCTTTTCCCCTCTCCCTCTCTCCCTCCCTCTCTCTCTCTCTCTCTCTCTCTCTCTCTCTCCTGACACCCCGTCAGTTTCTTCATGCAGCGCGCTAAACAGTGGGCGGGGCTTCAGGTCAGACTCAGCAGCTGATCTGATCTCTCTCTCGCGCCCGGTTACACTTCACTCGCGTTTATGTCCATATCGATCAGATCCAGCTCTCCTGATCGGCCTTTAGAGAGCACAGATCAAGCTATTAAGAGTGAATATCGGCCGATAATGATCGGCGGCCAATCGATCGGAGCATCGGACATTTTGACCGGCAGATTTTGAATTTACCGGTTTTTATTCAATTTGACCAGCTAAAAATCGGTAATTACCGGCTAACGGAAACCCTGGTGCCTACCTGAAGGAGGACAGCAACAGTCTCATCAAGGAGTACCTGGTAAGTAATTTGACTGTAACTTTTTTGTATTAAAGGTACATAACAATGTGTTAAGTGTATAATGGCTTAAACTTAAGTTTTTTTTATTTGTATTACCCTAGAATTATCGTTTTTGTTGTCTACATAGGAGCGGGTACGTGCCGCCATGTTTCTACACTAGCACAGAACGGACAAACTTAATACACATTTGTATACATAGTAGGTGCCTGCTAGAAAAGCCTTAGTTATTGAGCTATAACATATAGTACTATAGATAAATAACCAAGTCCATCTTCAGCACACTTGATCCTGAAAGGCTTGAGGCAGTGGTGGATGATGTCATCTTCAGTTACTAAATTACTGTCCTTGAAGGCCACCATACTTTCTGAACATTTTCCCATAGGGAGGGTGGAGTAAGGGAGCTTTGCTATCTCCGATATTACGCACTGAACCTTTTAAACTTACTATGTCTACTTTTTCAAAATAGTCATCTTGTTTTCTTGCTTTTTTTAGAATGTCAGGAGTGAGGAAGCCGAGAGTGCAATCCCACAGACTACCATGGGACTTTATGTGATCCGCAATGAGGGCGCTCAGGAAGAGGACGGGCCAGAGGATGTCGGTGTGATCATCGAAGGTGTGGAACTGCTATCCAATCTGCGAAGTATTTCATTAGGATGGGCCATGCTTTTTGGGTTGATTTACACTCTCAACTTGAGCTATCCACAGGAACTCAAGTTCACTTTCGAGTTTTTACAGAAAGTGTTGATGAACTTGGATGGCAACAAGCTGTCACCAAAGGTCCAAAGCCTTAAAATCAAGATGCTTCAGTGAGCCCATCATTTCAGGGCTGGACAATCAAGCTGTGACAAGAATTTTTCTTGTTGGACAATATACGTTTGATGACTACATACTACTTAAGGCGGTTCAAGTAAAGAAATATTGAACTCTGGGACAGTTATTTTTTGGCACATTCATTCTGTTTGAACTTTAATGGACCATTTTAGTGGAGAAAACAGTTCTTTGACATGTACATTTTTCGATGAGATTGCATAATCTTTTGTTGCAATAGATGAGAACGAGCGATGGAGATCCCTTTTTTTTATCGCCATAAACATCTCATGGACTCGCCACTTAAAAAGCTACAATGCCAAGTGAGATTACTCTGTGAAAGTCAGTCTGGAAATGTTTACAATGGACAATTGTGATGTTCTTAAAAGTTGCAAGGTGTTGAATTTGAACACTTCTGTGTTAATACCTAATGGAGTGGTGCAGTGATGATGCATTTTTGTAGGACGACCCTGAAGTAAGCTGCGCAAGGGTTCCCTCGACAAAAAAGCAATGGGATTTCTCTGTGGGTCTGTGGAAAACGAACCCGTTTGATAAATGCACATTTTGTTCAGCCGGATAATCTCCACGTCTACCTACTTTTATAATTTGTATTATTATAATTGTAATTATTATAAAAGTAGGTAGACGTGGATTTGTGCATTTATCAAACGGGTTCGTTTTCCACAGACCCACAGAGAAATCCCATTGCTTTTTTGTCGAGGGAACCCTTGCACAGCTTACTTCAGGGTCGGCCTACACAAATACATCATCACTGCACCACTCCATATTTAAAAATGTTGCACTTGAATTTGATTCCAACGCTTTCTGAAAGCGTCAGGAATGGAGCAGCTCAAGGTAGCTTAATGGGTTACAAAGGGGACAGTTGCCTCCTGTTTATTCCAGACCATTATATTTTATTAACTGTGAATAAAGTACTCATGCTGTGAAAACAAAGCTGACTGTTCAGTGTTTGCAATGTGGTTGTGAAAATATTGTGAAATATGTGTGGTTTAAGGTTTAGTGAACAGCACTAGGTTGAAGAAAATACCATCATAGTTTGAGCTCAAAGTAATGAATGTTTGGTCTTTGGAAGTCAATCTGGAAATGTGACAAATTGACAGATTTGATGATGAAAGGATGTGAGCAGATGTTGAAAAAGTTCCATTGTGAATTAAACCTTGGAAAACTATTTTTGTATGTGCATATATGATATAGCTGCACAATGACGCATATGAAAAGCATTTAAAATATCCCTTAACCTTTATGTGCAGTAAGTGAATCAACACATTAGGTTTATTTAAAACATCCCTTAACCTTTATGTGCAGTCAGTGAATCAACACATTAGGTTTATTTAAAACATCCCTTAACCTTTATGTGCAGTCAGTGAATCAATACATACATTTTATGTAAAAGTTGGCATTAATTTTATCAATTAATTTATTTTATTAATTAATCCGATCTAAAAGTTACTTAAGTCAACGTAATGGAAAAACTTAGCATTGAAGTGAGTATTTACATTAAACATACATGATAAAATTGAATGTAAAATGTATATGTAATTAAAACACTTAAAGTCAACGCTTTTGGCTTAATTATTTTTTTGAGTGTAGATGCAGTGTTGCTGGCGTTTAGTGGTGGTTGCTTTAACCATTTTTGTATACATGATTATCCACAGATGTGTGTCACTGCTGTGGAAACACTGTGGAAAATGATGCACGCGCAGCGGAGCAAGTCACGCGCACCTGACACAATTTGTTGTTTGTATTTTTCGCTCCGTTCTCTTTTTTGAATAGAGGGTGCACAACATTCAACTGGGGGTGCAATGCATGCCTATGCACCCCCGAAGATCCCGACGTGAAGCCTGAAGTGTAAACACCTTTATATATACAGTCTATGGCAGTGGTTCTCAACTGGTGGGTCGCGACCCAACCCGTTTGGAGTGGGTCGCGGATTTGTGAGTGAAGAAAAAAGTCAAACTTTTATTTTGAAGGCCCGATTTTCTAACGCTGTGCATGCAGTCGGCGTTGGACTGGAATCACCGGAGACCATAAACGGTTTTGAAAACTTCTGTCACGTAGTGATCATCTTCTCAATAAAATATCTTTGCTGATGTTTTTTCGAGTCTTCTGGCCAATCAGAATCAAGATTGTTGCCGGAAGTCCCCACGGAGAATAACTTTGCGGTAGAACTCTTCTTTATACATCCAACTTCAGATAAAAATGAACACATAATGAAATATGACCCACGGTCTGATGACTGACAGGTCACAGAACAATGGGAGCTATCTACCCTAACCCACAATTTAAAGTAAGTCACACAGACTATCTCCTCTTTCCTCTTCTCGCAGCAAGATGTCAGAACAAAGTGAAAAACAAACAATGGCATAAAATATTATTAACATGTCGGGTAGTAATACATCTATTTATTTTCTTCTCAGAGTGTACCAGAATGCATAGTTTATGTTAGTATTTCTAAAAATCTCCTGGGGGAGAATCCCCCCAGACCCCCCTGCTGGGGTTGGGTTTTCAACATGTGTGCCTTTTTATACAGTTCAGCTTTGATTCCATCATCTCATGAAACTTTTTTTAAAAGCATACTTTAGTTCTGTGAAGGGATATAAGGGATATATGCACTGTGCTTCACTTTTATTAATATTGTATGCTGAAAAGCGTATATATTACAGCACGTGTTTTTGTTGAATAGATTTGAGTGCTTCAAAATGTTGGGTCGCAATGTATTGACCAAGTAAAAAGTGGGTCCCGAGGCCTGACCAGTTGAGAACCACTGGTCTATGTTAAACACCAGGGGCCTCATTTATAACGCTGTGCATAGGATTCACGTGGGAAGGTTGCTTACGTAGTAGAAATCCAAAAAATAGGTACAGACATTTTCCGCCATTTTCCGATTCACCAAACATTGTGTACCGGCGAGGAAAGTGCGTACGGCACTTCCTACGCCGGTTCCTCTTTATAAATCACAATCGACTCGAAAATGCGGTGCAGCTTTTGCGGGCTTCACGTCACGCCATTTGCCTATAAATAGTCAAAGAAACGCCCATTCATTCATTCATTCATTTTGACTGACTGCATGAAGAAGATCGCAGGAAATGATGACAGAACAGCTAAAAAAGACATCTCACACCGTGTCAGATTTTTGTTATTTTGGGGAGGTCGAGATAAATCATATTGTTTGGTGGATGCAGTTTGAACCAGAGTAGCAGCATGGAGGTCGGATCGTCACCAAAATAAATAAATAAGTGGTCCGAAAAAGGTTCATGACAAAAAAAATTCACATAGCCTTCCTCAGGCAGTGTGTAAGAAATGATCGGGGAATCCCTCTGGAGTGGAGTCATGACGACTGGATCTGAATTATGTTTTTGTATTTGGTGGTTTGTGTCCCAGCTGTCGATCAGCTGTGCGCAGCGTCTGCACTGCAGCAACTCTATATCCACCAGTTAAAGGAAATACAACTAATGTGTTGTGTTATATTAGCTGTACAATTTACCACATATGGTGTTCTTAGTTTCCATACCTCCATAAACGCCTGTTTGAGACTCTTCGTCTCAAACAGGCGTTTGTTTAATCATTTTAAGATTGGCTTTAATCAATGTTTGAAAATGAATTCTTCATATATGATAACTGAGAGGTAACATTTTATTTATGGTATTATTTCCACATATTTCTCTCCATTCTTCCTTCTGCCAATGGTGCCGCAGTTTCTCGTCTGTCACGTTTTTGTGCTTAGTGCGTAAGCATGGTTAGAGTTTGCGTGGAGTACCGCACGTTTTCCCGTCAAGTAAGTATTTTATAAATCGCAAACATTGCGTAGAAACTGGCGTACGCCATTTTTTGAGCGTATATCCCTTTATAAATGAGGCCCCAGGTTTACTAATCTAACCGCACAATTTTTCTCTGGTGTCGGAATGTCTCGCTATGTTAGTACATTCTTAAAAAACAAAACACCATTTCATTTCGGGTTAAAATGTGTTGTAACTGCGTTACTGAGCATTGTAACGGGTAATATATTACCTAAATTCCATTAGTAATGCATTACATTACTTCGTTACAGCAAAAAGTAATATATTACTGTAACTCTGTTACTTTTGTAAGGCGTTACACCCAACACTGGTAGCCTACTAACCCTGTGTCTCCTGTGTAGTTCTAAGTGCCTGCCTGTCAGCCTGCCAGTTCCAGCTCTCTCCCTCAACTTCTCAGCTCCAATGTGCCTCTCATCCACCTCGTTCCTCCTGGCTTGCCCTCCCTGGTTCCCACTCCCCTGAATCCCCTCAGTTCTCACTTTCTTGATCCACTGGTTTCCCTCTTGGAAGCTTAACTGACTTTGCCAGCCATTATTTGCTTTTAGTGTGTCAAAAATATAAGAAAAGGCAATGCAATGCAAGGCAAGGCAAGTTTATTTATATAGCAACTTTCAACACAAGGCAATTCAAAGTGCTTTACAAAGATGAAAAACATTAAGAAAATGGCATTTAAAATCAGTCATTAAAAAGCAAAGATAATAAAAGAAACATTTAAAAGAAAAAATACATGGATAAAAGTTACACTGCAGTTTAAGATATGAATAGTTCAATTAAAAGCAGCGGCAAAAAGAAAAGTCTTCAGCCTAGACTTAAAAGTAGTCAGAGTTGCTCGAACTCCAGGAGGGGGGGGCGAGTGTGAAAGGGTGAGCGGAGAAAAGAGAGCGCTGGGGGATGAAGGAAGAGTATCCTTAAAGGTATATATAGGGGGGGTGAAGGACGATGGAGACTCCTCCATTTGTGTCATAAGTCTCCCATAATCAAGACATTCCTCAGGCGGGTGCAGTGATACTTCTTAAAGGTTTTCTGCGCGATGTGTTTTGTCTTTCTCTTGTTTTGATTCCTCTTGCCTCTTGTCCTTGGTAGAGGGAACAGATAGATGATGCAGCCAGTTGAATATGTTAGAGATAAACAATTTCACTCCTGACTTGTTCAGACAAACTCCATCTGCCTTAAAAATATGTCTGCGGTCCCAGAAAAAGTTAAAATTGTCAATAAAATGGAATAGTCAGTACAGGCAGTTGAAAGCCAGGTGTTCAGTGCAAACAATCTGCTGAATCTCTGCACTCCTCTTCTGACTGGCGGTAGAGGGCCACTGATGAACACCTCCGCATTTAGAGAGCTGACAGCTTCCAACAGACATTTAAAGTCTTTTTTTAGCACTTCTGACTGTTGTTTCACAACATAATTTGTTCCAATGTACAGTATCACATTTTTCACAGTCGGATGTTCAGCCCCAATATACAGGATCTTCTCAGCCAAGTCAGAGACCATATTCTTGGGAAAACACTTGCAAACACAAAGTACTTTGGTGTTGTTCTTACTACACAGACTTTTTACATCTCTTACAGCAGAGTCACCCACAATCAGAGTTTCAGGCCCTGTCGTTAGCTTTCCCATTGTTGTTTGTTTGGTTTGGCTCATCTTAACTCTCCTGTCATTTCAGATCCCGCCTTCCTCCAGGCCCTTGTAATCAGCTCACTTCCCTCACCTGGTCTTCCCAGCCCTTCCCCTCATCTGTTACTCATTCCCTCATCACCCCACAGTATTTATACCACCTCACTATCACTTGTCCTTTGCCAAATTGGGAGTTTCTGCCAAGCTCTCCAGTGTGTTATTCTCTATCCTAGATTCTTGTCCTGCCCGGATTTTGACCCCTGCCTGCCTGTATTCGGATCTCGAGTTCCTGCTTGCTCCCTGTTTGGATTTGGGTGCCTTTCTGACGGATTTCCTGGTTTTGACCCTGCCTGTCCCTGACCTGAATAAACTGAACATTGCAAAACACTGGTTGTATCTGTGTCGTGCTATTGGGTTCCGATCTGTACCTGTGATCGTGAAACTAACACTGTATAAACATCACTCTATTTGGTGTTATTCAATTAATAAGACATAGTAGCTAAATAGACTAATGCCACACATTGATTTAGCCTGTGATGTGTATTTTCAGACATGCTTATCATTTGAAGGACCCCCTGCAGGAGCTCAGGGGACCCCCTAGTGAAGGCCCATGGATTGAGTCTTTGATCAAGTAGAAAATGGCAAACATTCACCAGTTCCAGCTTCATAAATGTGAACACGATAGCTGTTTGTTACTGAATTATTTTGCAATAAAAAGATTAAGTTCATTTTCAATTAATGCTTTTATCCTGTTCACTAGAGTAATTATCATCCAATGAGATGTTGACTTCCATAGAAGTTGCTTTGTAAGAATGATGTGTTGCTGTTTCAAAAGCCTACAGTCACTCTAGTGCAGTGGTTCTCAAACTTTTTTCTGTCAGGCCCCCCCCCTTTGGAGAAAAAAATAAGTCGCCCCCCCCCCCCCCCCCAACACAAATAGTTAGGCTCAGTGGCGGCGCCAGATATTTATTCTGGGGTGCTGTGGGGTCGCTTGACGTTTCATAGAGGGTGCTCAAACATTTAGAGTATCCCATTAATGTACCAGTTGCTACAGTGGAATTTTCTACTTCAACAATCCCCACAGTGCTATTTTTATAGGTTGTGTGGACCTCACATAGGGGGGTCCGGGGGCAAGCTCCCCCGGGAAGATTTTTAAATATTGAAGTTAAATGCATCAATCTGGCGCACTTTGAGAGCAAAATGAAGAGATCTATGGATACATCTCTCAACACCCATATGAAACAGAACTGTAAACAGATTTACTATTTCTTTATGGATATTTTACAAATCACTCCCCTTTTAAACTTTATTCATTTTTTAATGTCATTTAGTATTTCATACTTGTTTTTAATTTATTATCTTATTTTTTTATAACTATAATGATCATATAAACGTGTGCCTCGGAAATAATTGTTTACATTAATGGTGACCATAACGTTTGAGACCCACTGAGATAACACTGAGAGAGTCCTTTAGCTCACTGAGTCTCTCAGTCTGACAGGAGAGGACTCTCCTCCACTTTGTTGTTGAAAAAACTCCTTATATCCATTAGCGTAGCTCGCTAGCACCAGAAGCTAACATCAACGATCTCCGGTACCGGTGCGCTCCCTCTCGCGCGCACGCACACAAAATGGCTCGTTCCACACACACACAGAGCCGAGCTTTAATGAAACACAGAGACCCAGACGTAATAGTACTGTACTGTATGATATTATTTTCGAATCAATAATTTTTAAAAATATACATATATTTTTTTTGTTATCTTTTTTTTTTTTTTAATAACCATTTTTCCTCCTGAGGCCTGTACTACGAAGCAGGATTTTCGCTTAGCCGGCTAACTTCAGGGAAAACTCCGGCTTTCCGGTCCTACGACGCTGGTTCTCTTTGTAGCGAGCTAGATCTCCATGGTAACTTATGCTGTGCGGCTAACCAGAGCAGGTTAGGTTGCAGGCTAAGAGATCAACTCAGTGAAAGCACCGCCTGCTGACCAATCAGAGCTCAGTGTGCGGAGTTTAAAGCGATCAAGTCATATTACAGGTGAAAGGAAATACAGAAAAACTGCCGTTGCAGGAAAGACGGCCGGCAAAAATCACCGACTGTGTGAACGTGAAAATGAATAGAATATCACCTCCCATCTTCAGAGCAATCTTACTATTATAACATTATCGTTAAGAAAGCTTACTTAAATATCTGCCACAACATAAGTACACTGAGTGCAGACGTCGATGTGTCCCATTATCATTCATATCACATCATATCACATCATAATGTATCATATATCTCCTTATCTGAGTCAGCTTCTTGAGCCATATCTGGCCGTGCAACACTCACAGTGTCACAAACTGTATGCAGAAGTATTATTTTAAGCAACACATTAAGTTGACGAAACACTCGATACAAATGTAATTAAAGTCAGATCGTGTTTTAGACGGGGCAGTGATATCATAAACCTGTTAATGTACGCATTCAAACACTTTTTCTTTTGCCAGCTGTATTGACCTTGCAGGTGCAGCTATGTGGCTTTTATCCTGGATAAAGTGTTTAAGTCATGGATGTTTAAAGTTTAACTTCTTCATATTTGACTAGTATTAAAGTTCACTTTTCATTCAGGAAGTATGACGCTGTGCTGTCAGTGCGCTTCTCCATGTTTGTGATTGGTCGAATGCTCCAAATACCACCCCTTTAATGTGAACGCGCACCTAACTAGATAGGACACGGCTGGCTTGAGCGATCCACTTGATAACCAGCGTCGTAGTACACCTTAGCGACAGCGTGTATGTTTTGGATTAGGCCAACCGGCTAACTCAAACATATCCAGGTTAGGAAAATCCAGCTTCGTAGTACAGGCCTCTGGTCTCTCGCGCCCCCCCTGTCATGCCTCTGCGCTCCCCTGGGGGGGCGCGCCCCCCACTTTGAGAACCACTGCTCTAGTGGGACTCAAGGGAAGGCGGGATTGCTGATTCCTGCACTAAACACTTACTTGCCCTTGGAGAACACTATAATGAAAGTACTTCCTTGTTTACCTCACGTCCTCCAAAACAAGCGTGTTGACCTCTGTGAATTCTACTGAAGACGCTTCAGAAAACAAATGCATCGTTATTTCCCCTTGCTTTACGTTACATTGTTGTTATCATGTCCTTGTAGACAAGTGGCAAATCCCTGAAAGCTTTCCAGATGTCATCAAAACAAATACATTACATTATTGTGAAATAACAACATGAATCAGTGCCTGCCTGCCAGTCAGGTTTGGACTGCTGTCACATGACGTCAGTGAGCGAGCATACACTGTTTAAGATACAGCTGCAGCCCTCAGTGGGAGTGCCTCCATGTTGCTCTAGCATTTCTATTTTCATTTATATTCAAACGATTAATTATCTTGGGCTTCCACAGTAGATCCTCGCTTCACACATAATTGATTCAAGTTGCAATTATGTTGTTTTCACTTAATTCTTCTTATTGAAAGAGCAATATTTGTCTTTTGTTTCAATAATTATTCTCTGATGTAAAAATGACAGAATTAGATACGTGCTTAAACTGTTCTTAGTGTTTAAAAAGGTGAACGTTGAATATTTTCTTTAAAAAAAGAGGCTACTTTGGCCCCACTGTCACCCATTTCAGTTCAATGGTTCAAGCAAAGACTGTTTACCTCTAGGAATTTAAATAATGTGTGAAAATTAAATGATATCCTTGTATATAATTATAATGGTAAGTCGATATATAAAACATCAAAACATTTCATAATCTAGTGACTTAGTTTACAGCTGTGCTAGAAGCTCTTTACTGTATGTTGAGCTAAATGCTAAAGTCAATGCTAACAATGATTATACTTGTAGGCTGATGTTATGCAGTACTATATAGTGTTTACCATAAAACATTTTAGTTTAGCTAACGTCTGCTAATGAGCCCAATAAAAAATACAGCTGAGGCTTTTGGACATTCACATTTTGACCCGTTAATGGCGCTAGAGAAAACTAAACCGATCACCTAAGTAGTATTACTGATACCCTTTTCGTCTCATTAGTATGCATGAAAAAAAACAGGTGACACGCCCCCGATTATGCAAATGAGCGAAGTCCCGCCTCCCATTGTTCGAGATCCTTTGATGTGAGTGGGTACAATTATGATAATGAGCTAAGTCCCGCCTCCCTTTGTTCGAGATCCTTTGATGTGAGGGGGTGAGGTGTTATAACAGGTAGGTGTGAAAAGCCCCCCTGTGTAGTGCCTTTGTTGTCTAATCCTTTGATGTGTTGATTAAGGCAGTCTCTTTGAAGTTATGTTGTCTGGGCCCCTGTCCCCTCACACCCCTTTGTAGTCTAATCCTTTGATGTGAGGGGTTGAGGTGATATAACAGGTAGGTGTGAAAAAAGCCTCTGATGTTAATCTCGGTGTTGATTAAGGCAGTCTCTTTGAAGTTATGCAAAGATTAATTAATTGTTAATTGTTAATTGTTTTGTCTGACCCCTGTCCCCTCAGAGTTGTCTAATCTAATTAGCCTTTGATGTTTGCCCTTTGATGTGAGGATTGAGGTGTTATAACAGTGTGTTATAAGATGCTGATGTTAATCTAGGTGTCTCTTTGAAGTTATGCATGAGACTGTCTAGCCCCCGCCCCCTCACAGCCCAGGCCTCTCCCCTTTCTCCACCCCTTCCTTTGGCTATGAGGCCAGCAGATAGTGGGGGGTGGAATTAGGTGAAAATAGAAATACGCTCAAACTAAATAAAAAGACAGTAATTTCCACTCACCAAGTCACCTTTCAAAAAAGAAAAATGGCCAAAAGACGCCTCGATATGGGTTTAATCGGCGAGACGCCTGTGACAACTTACCGCCATCCGTCCGGAGCGCCAGTCAAGAAACGAATGCAGCATCTGTGCGGGGGTCAGACGCCTACAGTCGAAGATCTGTCCACAAACTTATCTCGTGCCCTCTTTTGGTCATGTGAGCGTGTTCATGTGTGCTGGAGGAGGGGCTCTGTGAGGAAGTGGCAGATTTTCCCCCGGTTGTGTACTTTTCAAATACGTAAAGAGGGAAATAATAAAATATCCTATTCCCCCCATGATCTTTGTCTTTTTTATAATTACTTCACACAACTATAAGGAAACCCAATATGAAGTTATATGAGGTTGTATGGGTGTAATATTAGAATTTGTTGTATGCAACAAAAAAGGTTTGACTGCAAAAGACTCTCACTTTTTACAGAGGGCTCCTCATGTTTCTTTTTAAGTTTTTGTGAAACTGTTAACTACAAGGAAGTATCTGTTTGCAAAGAGGGTATACATATTAATTTAAAAAGATCTTATTTAGATTTTTAATAGTGATACCTAAGGATATTCTCTTTAGTTGTATGGATTGTGAACTAAAGTGTAATTACTTTATTAACTATAAGAAAGTCTCTCTGAAGAGGGAAATAATATTTTAAAATATCCTATTGCCCCCCATGGTCTTTGTCCTTTTTATAATTACTTCACACAACTATAAGGAAACCCAATATGAAATTATGTGAGGTTGTATGGGTGTAATATTAGAATTTGCTGTATGCAACAAAAAAGGTTTGACTGGTGAAAAAGACTCACTTTTACAGAGGGCTCCACCTCCCACTCAACATAACAAGTCCCGCCCTCCTCACCAGATCATTTAAAAGTAAGGGGGTGGAAATAGATGAAAAAATAAATACGCTCAAACTAAATAACAAGCCAGTCATTTACACTCACCAAGTCACCTTTCAAAAAAGAAAAATGGCCAAGAGACGCCTTGATATGGGTTTAATCAGCGAGACGCCTGTGACAACTTACCGCCATCCGTCCGGAGCACCAATCAAGAAACGAATGCAGTATCTGTGCCGGGTTCAGATGCCTCCAGCCGAAGAACTTCATGAAGAATGGACTCTGAAAAATGGCGATGTTTGGGGTTATGTATTCAACTATATGTGACCTGCTCCATCGAAATCAGTCGCATTGACCCGAAGACACATTTTGAGTTGTATACACTGTTGGAAAGAGGATATTCCTAGCTTTCTAATGATATCATGATTGTTGTTGTACTCCAAATATTAAGCGAAATATGTCACATTATATAATGACTGTCACCGAGTCATCATTTTGAGTAAAAGGCCTTCAAAGTTTTCTCTTCTCTGGAATCCATCGATCTGATTGATTATTAGCGGAGCAATTTTCGTTTGGAGGGGAAGCTCACGAGTGTGTGTGTATATGTGTGTGTGTGTATTTGTGTAATTTTGCGTTTGTGAGTATTGTGTTTGTTTCCCGGGGAAAACACTCACGAGAAACACCGGCTGTTGTTATGCCTGCAATGACGTTAAGTTACTCCGTTCTCCGCTTGTAATTATGCCGTTACAAGCTTCAAAGTTGTATTATTCCTCTGAATTTGCCGAAACAAGTTTGATATTCTGAAAGCCAAGACTTTGTTTAATTGAAATCAGATGAAAACAAACTGTAACGGACCCTGCCGTGTTATCTATGATTACTATACTCTTACATTCATAATGTCAGCCGGAGGGAGGGGGGGCGGCGCTGCGGAAGAGCAGATTGCGAGTCCCTTTACAAGCTTCAAAAATGTATTTATCCTGTGATTTTGGAAATAAAAGTTTCATATTCTGAAAGCCAAAACTTTGTTTGTTTAAAATCAAACAAAACAGCCGAACCCCGAAAAAATAGTTTTTTACGTAAATCCACGTTTATTTTGAAATGAGCCGTTGCGACTTCCGACTGATTTCGATAGAGCGGGTCACATATGGTGAATGAACTGCATTTCTACAATCTGAAGAATGGAGAAACGTATATGGACCCCGTAGTGTTAAAGCAACACTGACCTCAACAGATTGGGCTGTGTTAACTCTGGTGTCTTCCAGAGATCTCCACGCAACCACTGTATCGGAAGAAGTAGTGCATCAAGAAACCATAGTGGAACCAGCGGTGTACAAGATATTTGCAAAGAAAAGCAAAGAAACGCAGACAGCATGCGAGATCAAAGAAGAGTTTTCACCGCTGCCCCTCAATGTGGAGGAAGAAGAAGGAGATATCCCCCCGCCGCCAGAAGTGAGAAGAGTCCTGACAAGCACCGTCTGGGAAACTAAAAGCGGACCATCGGGGCGATGGTATTACCGCGCAAGCCGTTTGGTGACCCCTCTGATGATTTTGTTTTGGAGTATTTCAACTCTACATGCAGGGTTTTTCAGACATCCTTGCGGGTGCCTCTGACTGCTTGGCTGAAAATGATTGATGGACAAGCTACAAAGCTTAAAGAACTTTTTAAACAGAGTCAGACATCGATGGATATTATACTGGTGAAAAAGACTCTCACTTTTGCAGAGGACTCCGCCTCCCACTCAAAATAACAAGTCACACCCTCCTCACCAGATCATTTAAAACTAAGGACCCCTCAAAGAAAAGCATTGTGTTTTCTACCTATGTAAAAGGTCTTAGGAAAATGTGTTATCTCTGTATCAAGATGATGTGTTTAAAAATGAATTTTGTGAAAAATACCAACGGTGTGAGAGATGTCATAAAGACACTCATTTTAACCACAGTGTTTGTTCTCTACAAATGTTTAAAGATTGTTACAAAATGTAAAAAATAAAAAAGGTATGGAGACAAAATTAATTCAGGTGACTGTCTTTTATTAGGAAAACAAAAATATAATACAAATGGTTTAGGGGGTAAAATGTAACCATCTTGGACTTAATATTCTAACAAAATACTTTATCTGAATACATTTTCTTTTAAACGCACTTTTTTAAAATTATTTATTTATTATTTCAGTGGAACAATCCAGTTTTTGTTAACATCAATGCTTTTTTCTCTTTTCTTGTGTTACTAAGATACTTTTAGACACACTGTGGCGTATGCAACACTTAACAACTGGTAGAATATGAAGTACTTTGGAAGGAATTTGGTTTCTTTTAATGGCAGGTTTTTTTTTTTAAAAACACCATCCATCCATCCATCTTCTTCCGCTTATCCGTGGTCGGGTCGCGGGGGTAGCAGTTCTAGCAGAGAGCCCCAAACTTCCTTTTCCCTGGCGACATCAACCAGCTCTGACTGGGGTTTCCCAAGGCGCTCCCAGGCCAGCGAAGAGATGTAATCCCTCCACCTGGTCCTAGATCTACCCCTTGGTCTCTTCCCAGCTGGACGTGCCTGGAACACCTCCCTAGGGAGGCGCCCAGGTGGCATCCTAACTAGGTGCCCGAACCACCTCAACTGGCTCCTTTCGACGCGAAGGAGCGGCTCAACTACGAGTCCCACCCGGATGACCGAACTTCTCACCTTATCCCTAAGGGAGACACCAACCACCCTGCGGAGAAAACCCATCTCGGCCGCTTGTATCCGCGATTTCGTTCTTTCGAGCATGACCCATCCTTCATGACCATAGGTGAGGGTAGGAACAAAAATGGCCCGGTAGACAGAGAGCTTTGCCTTCTGGCTCAGCTCCCTTTTAGTCACAACGGTGCGGTAAAGTGACTGCGGTACCGCTCCCGCTGCTCCGATTCTCCGGCCCATCTCACGCTCCATTGTTCCCTCACTCGAGAACAAGACCCCGAGATACTTGAACTCCTTCACTTGGGGTAAGGACTCATTCCCTACTTGGAGTGGACAGTCCATCGGTTTCCTGCTGAGAACCATGGCCTCAGATTTGGAAGTACTGATCCTCATCCCAGCCACTTCACACTCGGTTGCGAACCGATCCAGTGAGTGCTGAAGGTCGCAGACCGATGAAGCCATCAGAACCACATAATCTGCAAAAAGCAGTGGTGCAATCCTTAGTCCACCGAACTGCAGACCCCCTCCCCATGACTACGTCTCGAAATCCGATCCATGTATATTACAAACAGGATTGGTGACAAAGCGCAGCCCTGGCGGAGGCCAACCCTCACCAGAAATGGGTCCGACTTACTGTAGAGGACCCGGACACAGCTCTCGCTTTGGGAGTACAGAGATTGGATGGCCCTGAGTTGAGACCCCCTCACCCCATACTCCCGCAGCACCTCCCACAGTAACTCCCTGGGAACACGGTCATACGCCTTCTCCAAGTCCACAAAACACATGTAGACCGGATAAGCGTACTCCCAGGCCCCCTCCAGGATCCTTGCGAGAGTAAAAAGCTGATCCGTCGTTCCACGACCAGGACGGAATCCGCATTGTTCCTCCTCAATCTGAGGTTCGACAATCGGCCTGACCCTCCTTTCGAGTACCTTAGAGTAAACTTTCCCGGGGAGGCTGAGTAGTGTGATGCCTCTGTAATTGGCAGACACCCTCTGACCCCCCTTTTTAAAAAGGGGAACCACCACCCCGGTCTGCCACTCCTTCGGTACTGTTTCCGACTTCCACGCAATGTTGATGAGACGTGTCAACCATGACAGTCCCTCAACACCCAGAGCCTTCAGCATTTCTGGGCTGATCTCATCCACCCCCGGGGCTTTGCCACTGTGGAGTTCTTTAACAACCTCAGTGACCTCCCCCCGGGAGATTGGTGTTGATCCCCCATCATACTCCAGCTCTGCCTCTAACATAGAGGGTGGAGTTGTCGGGTTCAGGAGTTCCTCAAAGTGTTCCTTCCAACGCCCTAACACTCCATCAGTTGAGGTCAACAACATCCCATCCTTACTGTACACAGCTTGAATGGTTCCCTGCTTCCCCCTCCTGAGGTGTCGGACAGTTTTCCAGAACAACTTTGGTGCCGCCCCGAAAGTCCTTCTCCATGTCTTCTCCGAACGTCTCCCACACCCGCTGCTTTGCCTCGGCCACGGATGAGGCTGCTGCCCTTCGGGCCTGTCGGTACCTTGCAACTGCCTCGGGAGTCCCCTGGGATAACAAATCCCTGAAGGCCTCCTTCTTCAGTCGGACGGCTTCCCTGACCACCGGTGTCCACCAGGAGGTTCGAGGGTTACCGCCCCTTGAGGCACCTAGGACCTTGAGACCACAGCTCCCCGCCGCGGCTTCGGCAATAGAGATTTTGAACACCGACCACTCTGGTTCAATGTCCCCAACCTCCACAGGAATGCCTGAAAAGCTCCGCCGGAGGTGTGAGTTGAAGGCCTCCTGAACTTGGGCCTCCTCCAGACGTTCCCAGTTCACCCGAACTACACGTTTGGGCTTACCAGGTCTATCCAGAGGCTTCCCCTGCCACTCGACCCAACTCACCACCAGATGGTGATCAGTTGACAACTCCGCCCCTCTCTTTACCCGAGTGTCCAAAACATATGGCCTCAGGTCCGATGATACGATAACGAAATCAATCATGGACCTTCTGCCTAGGGTGCTCTGGTACCACGTACACTTATGAGCATCCTTATGTTCGAACATGGTGTTTGTTATGGCCAATCCATGACTAGCACAGAAGTCCAGTAATAAACCACCACTCCGGTTCAGATCAGGGGGGCCGTTCCTCCCAATCACGCCCCTCCAAGTGTCTCCATCATTGCCCACATGTGCGTTGAAGTCTCCCAGCAAGACTAAAGAGTCCCCTTCAGGAGCCCCATACAGGACTCTTTCCAGGGTCTCCAAGAAGGCCGTATACTCTGAACTGCTGTTGGGTGTATAAGCACACACAACAGTCCGAGTTTTCCCCCCCATAACCCGCAAGGCAAGGCAAGGCAAGGCAAGTTTATTTATAGAGCACTTTTCAACACAAGGCAATTCAAAGTGCTTTACAACAAATGAAAGACATTAAGAAAATGGCATTTAAAATCAGTCATTAAAAAGAAAAGCTAATAAAATAAACATTAAAAGAAGAAATACATGGATAAACACTAAAAGAAAAAATACATGGATAAAAGTTACAGTGCAGTCTAAGATATGAATAGTTCAATTAAAAGCAGCGACAAAAAGAAAAGTCTTTAGTCTGGATTTAAAAGTAGTCAGAGTTGCAGCAGACCTGCAGGTTTCTGGGAGTTTGTTCCAGATATTTGGAGCATAATAACTGAACGCTGCTTCTCCATGTTTAGTTCTGACTCTGGGGACAGAAAGCTGACCAGTCCCTGAAGACCTGAGAGATCTGGATGGTTCATAATTTAGCAGTAGATCAGAAATGTATTTTGGGCCTAAACCATTCAAAGCTTTATAAACCAGCAGCAGTATTTTGAAATCTATTCTTTGACACACAGGAAGCCAGTGTAAAGACTTCAGAACAGGAGTGATGTGATCCACTTTCTTAGTGTTAGTGAGGACTCGAGCAGCGGCGTTCTGAATCAGCTGCAGCTTCCGAATAGACTTTTTAGTGAGACCTGTGAAGACACCATTGCAGTAGTCGAGTCTACTGAAGATAAAAGCATGGACAAGTTTTTCCAAATCCTGCTGCGACATTAGTCTTTTAATCCTAGATATGTTCTTTAGGTGATAGTAGGCTGATTTAGTAACTGTTTTAATGTGGCTGTTGAAACTCAGGTCAGAGTCCATGACTACACCTAGATTTCTGGCTTTATCTGTTGTTTTGAACATTGCAGACTGAAGCTCAGCGCTAACTTTTATACGTTCTGCCTTGGCTCCAAAAACCATTACCTCAGTTTTATCTTTGTTTAATTGGAGAAAGTTCTGACACATCCAGTCATTGATTTGTTCAATGCACTTACTCAGTGTTTGAATTGGAGCATAGTCTCCTGTTGAAACTGTTACGTAAATGTGTGTGTCATCTGCATAGCTATGGTAACTTATTTTGTTGTTTTTCATTATCTGAGCCAGTGGTAGCATGTAGATGTTAAAGAGAAGCGGCCCCAGGATGGAGCCTTGAGGAACCCCACATGTCATATTTGTCAACTCAGATGTGTATTTACCAATAGAAACAAAGTTGTTTCTGTCCTTTAAGTAGGATTCAAACCAATTTAGGACGGTTTCCGAAAGTCCAACCCAGTTTTCCAGTCAGTCTAGTAATATGCTGTGGTCAACAGTGTCAAATGCAGCACTGAGATCTAATAATACTAACACTGAAGTTCTGCCACTGTCTGTGTTTAAGTGGATGTCATTAAAGACCTTTACAAGAGCAGTCTCAGTACTGTGGTTTGGACGAAAGCCTGACTGGAACACATCGAAACAGTCATTTAAATGCAAAAAATTACTCAGCTGTTGAAAAACAACTTTTTCAATGATTTTACCTAGAAATGGCAGGTTTGATATGGGCCTGTAATTGTTCATTACTGAAGCATCTAGATTATTCTTTTTTAAGAGCGGTTTAATGACTGCAGTTTTCAGGGCCTGTGGACAAATACCTGAGTGAAGAGATTTGTTTACTATATGAAGTAGATCTGAGGCCATGCAAGGCAAAACATCTTTAAAAAATCCCGTTGGAATAATATCAAGGCAGCAGGAGGAGGATTTCAGAAGTTGAATAATGTCCTCTAGGTTTTTATCATTAATCTGATGGAATTGTGTCATGGTGTTTGAATTGATGTTAAGTGGACACAGAGACAACACATTTGCTGTTCCTGATGCAGAGGCACTGACTGCTTGTCTTATTTTCTGAATTTTGTCAGTGAAAAAGGAGGCAAAATTATTGCACGCCCTGGTGGATAGAAATTCAGAGGCTACTGACACTGGGGGGTTAGTTAGTCTGTCGACGGTAGCAAACAAGGCACGTGCATTGTTTTTGTTTTTGGTAATGATGTCAGAGAAGAACGATTGTCGTGCGTTTTTCAATTCCAAATTATAAAGGCCAAGTCTTTCTTTATAGATTTCAAAGTGAACCTGGAGATTTGTTTTTCGCCACCTGCGTTCAGCTTTTCGACACTCTCTTTTTTCTGCTCTCACTGTCATGGCTTTTCTCCATGGAGATATTTTCTTGCCAGTCACTTCCTTTACCTTAGTTGGAGCAATGGCATCTATAATATTTTTAATTTTTGAATTAAAATGATCTACTAGCTCATTTACTGAGATGTTAGCAGGGGCAAGTGTGGAAGAAAAATTCTGAGTAAACATTTCCCTAGTGTTTTCAGTTAAATATCGCTTTGTGGTTACCTCTTTTTGAACATTTTTGTGAACAGAAATAGAGCTCTCAAAGAAAACACAGGAATGATCAGAGAGTGCAACATCAGTCACCACAACCTTAGAGATATTCAGACCCTTTGAGATAATTAAGTCCAGAGTGTGCCCCTTATTGTGCGTGGGCTCCGTCACATGCTGAGTCAGTCCATGGCTATCAAGAACACAAAACAGTTCTTTTGCCCCTCTGTCCTGAGGGTTGTCAACATGGATGTTAAAATCACCAACAATGACTAAACGGTCAAAGTCAATACACACTATAGACAGCAGTTCAGTAAAGTCATCATAAAAGCTTGCACAGTATTTGGGTGGTCTATAGATATTTAGGAACAGAGCTCGAGAGGAGCATTTCAGCTGAAGGGCCACATATTCAAAAGAAGCAAAGTTCCCATAAGATGTCTTCCTGCATTGAAGGGAATCATTGAACAGAATAGCAACTCCACCCCCTTTCTTATGCATTCTTTCCTGACTCATAAAACTAAAGTTGGGGGGGGTTGATTCGATAAGAACAGCTGCACTGTTATTTTGTTCAATCCAAGTTTCTGTTAAAAACATAAAATCGAGATTGTGCTCAGTGATAAAATCATTGATTAAAAATGTTTTTCCCGCCAAAGACCTGACATTTAATAAAGCTAGTTTAAGTTTGTTAAACACACTATCAGTCATGTTTTTTGTAACAAGCTGTCGCTGACATGGAATCACTGCTAAATTAGATGAACTCACACAAACGTTTGAGCGCTTCCTGTATCTACGATGATTCACCGCTCTTAATCTATTACCTATCAACACAGATATCGGCAAAGCTACAGGCAGGCAGGGCCCTGGCATGTCCTGGAAAGAGTTGAGAGTGCCATACGCCCTTGAGCCTGGACCCAGCACACATCAGTAAGCATTTTGTACACACACATCCTTATCAGGCTTCGGAGACTGCAGATGCTTTCTTGAAGGGAGGGGAGGTGGTTGACGTAGGCACGGTGATGGAGACGGAGGAGATGGTGTAGGGGTAGAAGACATGCTGCCAGGGGGGGGAGGTGGTTGACGTAGGCTCGTTGATGAAGACGGGGGGGGAGATGGTGCCCGTCTCCGCGGTGATTTTGGTGGGCGTCGTTGAGGAGCGGGGGTAAAGGAAATGCTGCCAGCCCTGCGTATCGCCTTAGTTTGGTCTTTGAACTCCAGGAAAGAATCGGTGCCAACCCTCTGTATCGCCTTCATGTGTTCAAAGGCGTTGTCAGGGGGGGGGGGGGGGGGGGTGACGGGCAGCGGAGAGTCCTCCATGTGTGTCATAGGTCTCCCATAATCAGAACATTCCTCCAGTGCAGTGATAATTCTTCAGGGTTTTCTGCACGATGTGTTGTGTCTTTCTCCTGTTTTGATTCCTCTTGCCGCTTGTCCTTGGCAGAGGGAACAGATTGATGACGCAGGCAGTTGAAAATGTTAGAGATAAACAATTTCACTCCTGACTTGTTCAGGCAAACTCCATTTGCCTTGAAAAGATGTCTGCGATCCCAGAAAAAGTTAAAATTGTCAATAAAATGGACAGAATGGTCAGTACAGGCATTGGAAAGCCAGGTGTTCAGTGCAAACAATCTGCTGAATCTCTCCACTCCTCTTCTGACTGGCGGTAGAGGGCCACTGATGAACACCTCTGCATTTAGAGAGCTGACAGTTTGCAACAAACATTTAAAGTCTTCTTTCAGCACTTCTGACTGTTGTTTCACAACATCATTTGTTCCGATGTGTAGTACCACATTCTTCACAGTTGGATGTTTAGCCCCAATATGCAGGATCTTCTCAGCCAAGTCAGAGACCACATCCTTGGGAAAACAGAGTACTTTGGTGTTGTTCTTATTACACAGACCTTTTACATCTCTTACAGCAGAGTCACCCACAATCAGAGTTTCAGGCCCAGTCGTTAGCTTTCCCTCTAGCCTTTTACTTTTGTTCCTTACCCTGCTGTGTGAAGAGGACAGGTTATCCAGGTCATCAGAAAGAGATCTCCGGTTCTCGGTCAGCGGAGCGTATCTGTTCTGGATTGGCACACTTGGTGGTTTAGGAGGATTGTTTGTAATTCTCCCTTTAGCAGATGTCCACTGCTGTTTAGGGGTTGAAGAGGCGCTCTTCCTGGGTGATAACAATGCAGGCCAGCCGGTCGCATCACAGATTTCGGAGCGCTGGGCTCTGCCTGTTATCCGTCCTCCCAAATCCCATGGAAATGATTTACTCCTCGGCTTTGCACCCAGAGAGTTCCAGGGAGGACTACCACTTGTAGATTTATTACCCAGTACACAGGCCCCCTGTTCCTTGGAATCCTTGTAGCTGCTAACTAGCTGTGAGTTAGCATACCCTTCTCCATTATTTTGCAACACTGGTAAAGTGGTGTCATTCCCATGACATAGTCCATTCACTTCCACGTTAACTTCCAACCGTTGCATTTTCATTTCCAACACAGCCATCTTCTGTATAAGTTTGTGGAAGTCATCTGTAGAGAACGGAGGCATTTTGCTACCAACTAGCATGCAGTATCCTACCAGGCTTTAGCTGTTGCTAGGCCACGCTACTGTAAGACTGAGGTCGTCGTAAAAATGTTGAAATATGGCTGAAACCCTCCGTCTATTTACGAAGATGAACTGTCCCAGTGATAAGTTAATGTCCAGGAGCCGCTGCTCGAAGTTTTCAGAGAATAAGAATAGGAAAATCAGCATAAAAAGTAAGCAGAGGCAGGAGCAAGCAGAAAAGCGTCTGCACTGTAAGAAAGATAAGAGGGAATCCGCAGGCGTAGGGAGGCGACCCTCTCGTCCACTGGGGTAAACTCCAACAACGAAGCACCCAACCGGGGACTTGTGAGTATCCCCACACCTGCCCGGCGCCTCACACCTTGAGCAACTCCGGAGAAGAATAGAGTCCAACCCCTATCCAGAAGTAAGGTTCCAGAGCCGACGCTGTGCGTAGAGTCGAGCCCAACCAGATCCAACTGGTAACGCTCCACCTCCCGCACAAGCTCCGGCTCCTTCCCCCCCAGAGAGGTGACGTTCCACGTCCCCAAAGCCAGCTTCTGTCGCCCGGGTCTGGTCCGTCGAGACCCTCCACTTTCACTGCCACCCTTCTGGCAGCGCACCCGACCCCATCGCTGTTTCCCGTAGGTGGTGGGCTTGCGGGACGGAGAAGCGGAGGTGTTGCCCACGTTGCCTTTTCGGGCTGGGCCCGGCCAGGCTCCGTGGCAAGCCCGGCCACCAGATGCTCGCCGACGAGTCCTCCTTCTGGGCCTAGCTCCAGAAAGGGACCCCGGGCTTCCTCCGGGCCGGGTATCCTCACTTCCTGTGTCGTTTTTCATGAGGTCTTTTTGAACCAATCCTAGTCTGAGACTAGGGTTGCCTGAGACCAATTTGCCATGGGAGACCCTACCAGGAACACAAGGTTCCAGACAACACAGTCCCCAGGTTCATCAGGGCACACAAACCTCTCTACCACGGTAAGGTGCTGGTTCTTCAGCACCTTGCCGTGGTAGAGAGAACACTTGTTCAGTTAAACAAGGTTTTTTTCTTTTCTGATAACCTTACATATTTTAGTTATTTTCTGCTACCAAGAGACTTTAAGATACACCTTGATGTATGCAACACTTAACAAAGGGTATAATATGAAGTACTTGGTAGCAGAAAAGGGTGCAAAACTTTAGAACTGGGTAAAATATTCATTAATTTGTAATGAATTGAGTTTTCTTTCTTTTGATTTTCAACATACTATTTGTACACAATGAGTTTTTCCATATTTCTGACAAACTATACTTTTTGATTTTTTCCGTAAAATCTTGACAAAACTATTACTTATTCTTAAATTTGACCTATTGCTACTTGGTTGGAAATGATAGATGAAAAAGCTACAACGCTTAAAGAACTTTTTTAAAAACTCTCAATTCTATAAATGACTCCCCCCATTCAACGCAATAAGTCCCACCCTCCACTCGGCAAATCATCTAAAACGAAGGACCCCACTAAGACGACCGTTGTAAATCTTGCAATACTACTGCTGCTGATTTTGCTCCTTGGGGCCAAGACGTCTCTGTTTATGGACACAGTGAAATCGGTGTTGGTTGATATTGTGGAGAGGCTGATACATCGGTACAGAGGCAACACGATTTTCTGAATGACATGCCCGATTTTTTCTTCAGAAACAATTACAACGCGTTAATGAAAAGACTTTGGCTCACCGACTTCATTACTGAGATCGACCAGACTCTTATTGATAAAGACATTTTCACGGATGATTGGAGGATCCAAGGCGCTTCGGAGGCTTTTCTTCACAATCTCACAAATTGCAGACGCTTCAAGGAGAGACTTGAAAATATCCATGCCGAATTGGATGGAGAAGAAGAAGACCAGCACTTGACTGAAGCCAGGGATTTGTTCGATACATTGAGTTTTTTCTTTAAAGTAAAATAAAAATGGGAAACTACTATGCAAAACGCTCTGTATATATTGATCATAATGTAGTCAATACCGTTTTAATAAGTGTGGTGATGAGGATGATTGAAAACAGAATGAGCAGTGACCCCTGTGTAAAAATAATGTTTTAAACTGGAAGACATTTTGGATATCGTTCGTTCTGGCAGTACTATTCCGGGTCATTGGGAAACGATTGTAAACGAAACATTTAAAGTGGTCCTGGAATCTTCATTTTCCGAAACATTCTGTAATATTACCAAAGAAATTAAACAAACATCAAAAGTGTATCATGTGCTCTCATTGTATGCTCTGTTTGTAGATGTAATGCATCTTTGTGTCGAAAACAGCATACACATGAATATTTTGACTGAAGTGAAAAAACTCCATCATGATATTCCATTAATATGGGGAATTCTAAGCTTGAGACGGTCCTGGGGATGTTACAATCAGTATAACTAAATACAAATGTAAATAGGACATTTTAAAAAAATAAAAAAGGTGTTTTTTTACATTTAAAAACTGTTGTCTTCATTATAGCAAGGGGAGCGTGTCTGATACATGTGTATTACAGTCCTTCACATGCACTGCTGTCTTCATTATAACAAGGGGATGATAACAGGGAAGATGTAGGATAAATGTGTATTGAAACGTGCGTATTATACACCCACAGAAACACAGAAACGCAGAAACACAGAAACACACAGAAACGCAGAAACACAGACACACAGAAAACACTAGTATGGTTTTTGTGTTTTCAGTGTTTTCTGTGTGTCTGTACACACAAAGCACAAATCATTTAAAACAAACCCTGAATCAAATTTAGAGAGGACCATTAAGAGTCAGATGCTTGAGGAAATCTACTAAAACAAAGTACTTCATTATCTACTTTTCAGTTTTTATACACAAAAGTGTATCTTTCAGTATCTTTTCTCAGAGAATTTAAGCAGAAATCTGTCAAATGTTCAAAACAGCCTTGTTTCACTGAAATAGCCTCAAAATCACAAACTGCCATTAAGAATCAGATTCTTAACGAAATCTACTGACACAAAGTACTTCATTATCTACTTTTCAGCTTTTAAATACAAAAGTGTATCTTTCAGTATATTTTTGAGAGAATTAAGCATAAATCTGTCAAATGTTCAAAACAGCCTTGTTTCACTGAAATAGCCTCAAAATGACAAACTGCTATTAAGAGTCAGATACTTGACGAAATCTAATAAAACAGAGTACTTTCATGGTAGTGATCAAAAAATCAAAAAATCAAAAAAAGGTTGTGATGCGTTTGTGTAACCCCTTTCACACGCATCACAACCTTTTTTGATTTTTGGTCTGGTAAGCATAACTTTTAAGGATCCCCCAGATAAACCTCCATGGGCAGTGGAGTCTCCCCGCTGTCTTGTCACATAGATTATACTATCTGTGTCGTAGTAGAAAACTCTGTGCTGTAATTTCTCCAATTCACTGTACAGTTTCAGCCAGTTTGTGATTTTGACTCTATTTCAGTGAAAAACAAGGCTGTTTTGAACATTTGACAGATTTATGCTTAATTCTCTCAAAAAGTTACCGAAAGATACACTTTTCTTTTTTTTTAAAAAGCTGACCACTACCATGAAAGTACTCTGTTTTATTAGATTTCGTCAAGCATCTGACTCTTGTTATGGAAATCTTAGACCTAGTCAATACTGTGGAGATACACGAATCAGAATGATCAAACAATAAATGGTGAAACAAACAGAGTTGTCTTTCTGGTTATTTATTTGAATATATTCAAAGACACATGTCTCAGAGAGTATAGGATAGTCTGCAGGAGTGTGCGCAGTAGTAATAAAATAGCAAAGCTTATATACAGGAAAGGGCGGGAAGCTCAGAAATCTGTCTTCACACGGTCTCATATTGTTATCAGACACCTGTCCTTGAGCTGTAGATAGTATAACGGTTCTCAGAATAGGGAAGTTCTTGTGAGACTTCGTGTGAAGAGGAGTAGTCTCTACATAGTCTGCCAAATCAGCTCTGTGGCCTTGAAGCATCTGGTGTTAGCATATAAGGTAACATAAGACATATAAGGTGAAATATGAAATTTCCACTACATTCCCCCCTTTTGATCATACTTGATCAATCATGAAAATAAAACAAATGACAGGACAGACTGATATAACACATCAATGAATACACTCCATCGCTGGTTTAAGTAAACACATCACAAATATATCATAGAAAACTGGCTGTTTTTGTGGAGGACAGACTCCAATATAATGTAAGCATAAGAGGAGGGTACACTTGATTATATTGTAGTGTCGAAATCAGACTCTTCTGATTCTTGCTCACGAACAGGGATACGGTGGAATGTACAATTATACGATTCTCGTAGCAAAGCAGGATTGTCCTGGTGTGCTGTGTGCTGACCATGGATACATAAAATATAGGACTAGTCCTAACACAACTATCATGGCAACTATGCAGAGGAACCATTCTATGATTGTCCAGGCTCTCCAGTAGTATCCGCACTTTCCACATTGTTCACGGTTGCGTTGTCTTTCCAGGCGAGCCCTCATCATGAGGCGGGGATGCTCCATGGAGTGTGTGTGTGTTCCCTCGGTTGATTTTGTGACACGGACAGTCAGACCCCGCACACCGATAACACAAAACGAGGAACCAGAGGCATATGAAACCGCTCAGCTGGCACTCGCTTGTGACACCTTGTGTGTGTAGTGTGAGTTTTGGTATATGTAGTGCAAGTGTGGTGCTGGTGGTGACTTGGCACGTCACTTGTTGTCATCTCCGTTGGTGACTTGGACACGTCACTTGTTGTCATCTCCGTTGGTGACTTGGACACGTCACTTGTTGTCGTCTCCTTCTACCGTTTCTCCTTTCCTGTGACTACGACCTTGCAGTGGCTGGCGTGGACCCACGTAGCTCTCTCGGCGACCTTGACCGCTGTCTGGGTGACGAGAAGCACCTGGTAGGGACCTTGCCAACGATTGGATTTCCAGCTCTTTCTCCGGAAATTCTTGACCAGCACGAAGTCGCCGGGTTGGAGATGGTGAAGTGGACCAGTGGCAGGGGTAGGTAAGGCTGCGGCTACCTGACGTCAGATGTCTGCTAAAGTAGATGACAGGTTAACACAATATGACAACATAGCATCCTCACACAAAGTTGTGGAGGGAAGAGGACATCCTGGAGCCTTGAGTCCAATCTGTGGAGGAGCCCCGAAAAGGATTTCAAATGGGCTGTGTTGACTCTGTGTTCGTTTCCGCATCCGCATGTACATCAGCACAATGGGCAGAGCCTGTGTCCATGACAGACCTGTGTCTGCACAGCATTTTGCTAGCTTGTTTTTTATTATGCCGTTCTCTCTTTCCACCCCACCCCCACTCTGTGGATGATAAGCACAATGCTTTCTGATGTCCATGCCCATGTATTCTCCTATCTGCGTAATGGCCTCATTAGCAAAATGTGAACCGTTGTCGCTAGAAATTTTGTTTGGTAGTCCCCATCTAGGAATGATTTCCCTCAGTAGTGCCTTTGCCACAGCATTTGCTGTCTGTGCTTTTACTGGGAAAGCTTCAACCCATTTGGACCACATGTCAACCACCACCAGACAGTGCTTCTTACCCTCTGATGGGCTAAGCTCAATGAAATCCAGCATTAGGTGCTCAAATGGACTGGTGGGAGGTGGATGTGCTCCGGGTCCTGTAACCTTTACTGGTCTACTAGAATTTTGCATAATGCAAACTAGGCATGCTTCACAGTGCTTTTGAGCTGTTACTGTGAACCCCCTTGTGAACCACTCCTGATTTATAGCCTCTACCATCCCTCCTTTTGACACATGATCCAACCCATGTGTCAATTTAGCAAAATGAGGGAAGAAATGTCTTGGGAGACATGGATCGGAATTTGGACCAACCCAGATGCTGGAGGTTGGGTCAAAAACAGCCCCAGCAGGCTTCCACTGAGCCTTCTCAACTGGTGTAGTTAGCTGCTGCATGGAAGTCAGTGATGACATTTTGTCAGTGAAGGAGGAGACAGGGATTTTAACAAATGAGTGTGCATGAGGTGCGAGAGGAATCAGAGCAGCTGCCTTTGCGGCTGAGTCAGCAGACGCATTTGCACATTTACAGACTGCAACTTCAGATGGGAGCAGAATGGCGTCTAGTAAGCCTGCAACCAGTACATGGTTAAGAACTGGTTTGCCATCAGATTTCAGAAATTGTCTACACCTCCAAATAGCCCCAAAATCGTGTACTACCCCGAAAGAGATAGTCACAGTTTTGCCTTCTGCAAACGTGCAGGCTTCAGTTAGTGCGATGAGCTCTGCGGCTTGTGCTGAGAGGTGACATGGGAGTGGTCCGGAACGGAGTACAGCAGAATCTGAAACAACAGAAAAACCCACCCGATTAGTGCCCCCTTGGTCGCGAGAGGCAGACCAATCAACATACAAAATGAGGTCAGCGTTGGTCAGAGGAACGTCTTTTAAGTCCGGTCTAGGTGTGCACACAATGAGAAGTTCGGCAACACAGTCGTGTTCGTCACCGTCTTCAGGCAAAGGCATAAGCAGGGTTCTTACACCTTTTCCAAAGTCAAATTCAAGCATTTTTCAAGCTTTTCAAGCATCTTACAGCTGTTGTAAATTACATATTTATATGCACATACTCAAATGATTATTTCCCTACCTCACATTAAATCAGATGTTCTTTATGCTATAACAACCAAATGTGTGTTTCGTGATAGCCTTCTACACAAGGATGAAAAATTAAAGAAAAGAAAAGTAAGTTTAATATTTCAAAATGAGTGATCTGTACGTAGACTGGGCCTCCCATATAACCTGTCTGAGCCGATATAAAACAATCAGCCAAATAACTTTTCAATACATTATTGATTACTATTTTTGAGGTACTTTTAGGTTGGCAGTGAACATAAGTCAGAGGTACATGGTGTACTTTTCCTCCACTACTTGTATTTAATACCTTTAGTTACTTCACAGATCTGGATGAATGATGGTAAATATAATCAAGTGTTAAATCAGACTTTAGTTCCACCTGCAGTATACAAAGTCATTCAAACTAGCTGCACCTTTACCAGCTTTGAGAAGACTTTCATGATAAATCATTATAAAACATATCATATATATTATTCTGAAATGGACCAATCTGCACAACGACTACTTTTACTGTCGCTACTTTCACTATATTTTGATGAGAATACTTTTCTACTTTCACTTGAGGAACCTTTTGAATGCAGAACTTTTACTGTAACAGAGTATTCCTACACTCTGGAACTTCTCCTTTTACTCAAGTACAAGATCTGAGTACTTATAATTTCACTACAAGATCTGATTACTTGTACTTTTACTCAAGTACAATATCTGAGTTCTTATTCCACCTCTGGTAGTGTATTATCCTGAATTGTAGCCACAAAATCACGCAGAGCTGCATAACAATAGACTCACAATGGTAACAAGTGGAAAATAATATTTACAAATGGGTACAATGATTTGTAGGTCATTTTGACTACTCAAGACACCTGACTTATACATCTTCAAAGGAAGACTGTGTTCATTCTACAATTACATGGGATTAAAGCAAAATGTAGTTTTACTTGTATAATACTTCAATTTTATATAAAAGACAGTTTGTTTTCATCTGTTTTCAAATAAACAAAGTATTGCCTTTCAGAATATTAAACTTGTTTCGGCAAATTCAGATGATAAATACAACTTTGAAGCTTGTAACGGCATAATTACAAGCAGAGAACGGACTAATGCAACATCACAGCAAGCATAACAACAGCCGGTGTTTCCTGTAAGTGCCTCAAACCGGTGACATGAGTGGTTGTTCGAGCGGAGAATAGTTAGGAATGAATGACCTGCAGTATGAACACATACGCAAAAATGACATCATCTGTCGCTAAGTGACAGGTTTTGGCAGAGCAGCCAATGATGCAATACGCTTATCTGAAAGCGTTTTCCCCTCTCCTGAAATGACATGACCCAAAAATGTAACTGTTCTTTGTACATATTGGAGTTTGACAAACTGGCCTTGTGGCCCTCGTCTGCGAGGTGCATTAACAAAGCAATAGTATCAGCCTCACACTGTTCTGCTGTGGGTGCGCAAATCATGAGGTCATCAACATACTGGATGAGTGCGGTGCCTTTAGAAACTTGGAGAGAGGCCAAACTTGTACACAATGCCTGGTTGTACACAGTAGGAGATTCACAGTAGCCTTGACACAAACGTGTGAATGTGTAAGGTGTACCATCATATTCAAATGTAAACCAGAATTGGCTGTCTTTGTGTACAGGGACACTGAAAAATGCATTTGAGACAGTAAAAAAATGCTGCAGAGGCTGGAACTTGGGAAAGAATCAGATAAGGATTTGGGACGAGCGGTGCACGGGCATGCACTGCTGCATTTACAGCTCGTAAATCCTGGACAAATCTCCACTCGTCAGGAGGTTTGTCTCTAATCCTTTTGACAGGAAACACTGGAGTGCGTACCGGGGAATCGTTACACGGAATAACGACCCCTTGTTTAAGCAGAGAGGTAAACACTGGCTGAATGCCATCACATTTCAATGGGTACTGGGGTTGATTTGGACGGAACGTGGACTTAGGAGTGATAACTACAGGCTCCGCAGAGCGGATTAAACCTACGTCATATCTGTGAGCTGCCCAGAGTGAGTATGGCACATCTGAAAGCGGGGCAGGAAGCTCAGAGATATGAGAATTACCCGTAAAGGCGGGAAAAATGGCATCACCAACGTCATCATCCTCAACCAACAGCAATGTGCGCAGAACGGCTACGTTCGTACACATTTTCATTTTATACACACATCACGTGACATAGAGAACATGACATATTCTGTGTGTGTAGGTGCCCAATCAGTGACTGACTCCCAATCGTTAACGATTGGACCCAAATGTAACATTTACACCCATGATAGCTAAAGTTAGTGTGGGACATTTCTTAAATGCTGTTTCACTGTCATATTTCAAATATGTACCCTCTTTAACCACAGACATGTCTTCTACATTTTCCAATTACTCAATAGCATGATGTGTGTGTGTGTCACTTCCCTGTTCAGATGCTGCTGGCTGAATTTCCGTCTCGCTCGATTGGGCCCCTTCCTCCCCATCTGGTATAGGTCAGTCTCATTGTGAATGATGGCCCCGTCCTTGCTGTCACCCTCTGCCTCCGCTGCCAGTGTTCTGTGGGCAGTCCCGGATCCAATGTTCAACACTACCACACTTGAAACATCTTTCGTCGTTTGAAGGTCTTGCTTCTCGTCCTCTGCCTCGGAAAAACCTCCTCCGCCGCTCCCTCGGTATTGTGAGCAGCCAGCATTCTGCGCAGGTTGCGCTGTGGCTGTGAGTCCGTTGAGGAAGGCATTACTGACCCCCAAACACCTGCTTGGTCCCCTAGGGCATCGGGTTTGTTTATCCCGCTGTTGTCCCGGAATACTTGGGCCTGATGGGGGTGGACGAGCTTGGAGTTGACGGGGAGTCTGTTGACTGCATGGCTGGGGCTTGTAGTGGCGGGGGAGGTGGTTGAGGTGGGCCAGCCGGATTGCCAGGGTTGTACGCAGGGGGAGGAAAAGGATACCCAGACATCTCTGTATCCTTCCATTGCAGGCTGAATGACCCATTCAGCCTGCAATGGAAGGATACAGAGATGTCTGGGGTTTACATGGTTTTGGAAATAATTTATTTTCCTTCTTTTCTTCACATTCATCTTCAACCTTAATATTTTCTTTAATGCCCAAGGCCAACTGCCTTCTTTCACGGCATTCTGCTTCATCCTCCCAGTATTATAAACACTTTCTGTGAGTGTCAAGCTTTTTAGAAGTCTTTTACTTTAACTTTACTCTTCTTTTTCAATCCATCTTCACACTCTTGTAATTTATCCCTTAGGTTTTTTTGATTTTTTTAATTTACTCAAAGAACCTCCCTTTGGAAATCCGAACATTTCCGTCGAGATATTTAATTTAGACAGACTGTTTTCACCGTGTTTTGCTCGCATGACATCCACAATCGGACCCTCAGGAGGAGTATACTAGCCCCCTACTCTGCTTTGCGTTCCATAACAAAGTCTTTAAGTGTTTACTCTAAACACCCCATGTTACCAAACACTATTTTTCACCCGACGGTGATGTGATATTTGTTCCTCAGTACAAATCACACAAAGACTGATCGTAAACCCAGGCTACGACGGATATCCCAAATATCCTACTTTCGAGCAGTCCCTCTCATAAATGTCATGGAGTTTAATTACGTTTAACTTTAAACAATTTAGACACTGTACATCTCACCGAGTATTGAAAGCCTTTTGAGTTTGTTGGATCTCGTGAAGTCAATCGTTTCCACCCGGCGCTGGTCCTCTCGTCCCGTACGGTTTCTGTCGAGGTAGAGGAGAATCCGAGGATCCTGGAGCGCAACCACCAGCGTCCGTAGGTGTCCCAAATCGAACTTGCAGAGATCCTGCCGACAACGCCAATTGTTATGGAAATCTTAGACCTAGTCAATACTGTGGAGATACACGAGTCAGAATGATCAAACAATAAATGGTGAAACGAACAGAGTTGTCTTTCTGGTTATTTATTTGAATATATTCAAAGACACATGTCTCACAGAGTATAGGATAGTCTGCAGGAGTGTGCGCAGTAGTAATAAAATAGCAAAGCTTATATACAGGAAAGGGCGGGAAGCTCAAAAATCTGTCTTCACACGGTCTCATATTGTTATTAGACACCTGTCCTTGAGCTGTAGATAGTATAACGGTTCTCAGAATAGGAAAGTTCTTGTGAGACTTCGTGTGAAGAGGAGTAGTCTCTACATAGTCTGCCAAATCAGCTCTGTGGCCTTGAAGCGCTTGGGAATAAAAACCCTTATTAGAGTATGCAGAGAAAACAGCACATGGCCTTGAAAATGGTACAGTAGTGTTAGACAATGCTTTTAGAAGCATTTGGTTTTAGCATATAAGGTAACATAAGAAATATAATGTGAAATATGAAATTTCCACTACACTCTTAATAGCAGTTTGTCATTTTGAGACTATTTCAGTGAAACAAGGCTGTTTTGAACATTTGATAAATGTATGCTTAATTCTCTCAAAAAGTTACCGAAAGATACGCTTTTCTTTTTTAAAAGCTGAAAAGTAGATAATGAAGTACTTTGTGTCAGTAGATTTCGTTAAGAATCTGACTCTTAATGGCAGTTTGTGATTTTGAGGCTATTTCAGTGAAACAAGGCTATTTTGAACATTTGACAGATGTATGCTTAATTCTCTCAGAAAGTTACCGAAAGATACACTTTTGTGTTTAAAAGCTGACCACTACCATGAAAGTACTCTGTGTCAGGAGATTTCGTCAAGCATCTGACTCTTAATGGCAGTTTGTCATTTTGAGGCTATTTCAGTGAAACAAGGCTGTTTTGAACATTTGACAGATTTCTGCTTAATTCTCTCAAAAAGTTACCGAAAGATACACTTTTGTATTTAAAAGCTGAAAAGTAGATAATGAAGTACTTTGTGTCAGTAGATTTCGTCAAGCATCTTAATGGTCCTCTCTAAATTTGATTCAGGGTTTGTTTTAAATGATTTGTGCTTTGTATGTACAGACACACAGAAAACACTGAAAACACAAAAACCATACTAGTGTTTTCTGTGTGTCTGTGTTTCTGCGTTTCTGTGTGTTTCTGCGTTTCTGTGTTTCTGTGGGTGTACAATACACATTTATCCTACATCTTCCCTGTTATCCTCCCCTTGTTATAATGAAGACAGCAGTGCATGTGAAGGACTGTAATACACATGTATCAGACACGCTCCCCTTGCTATAATGAAGACAACAGTTTTTAAATGTAAAAAAACACTTATTTTATTTTTTTTAAATGTCCAATTTACATTTTTATTTTTTCACACACACAAATCAATAGTTATACTGATTGTAACATCCCCAGGACGGTCTCCAGCTTAGAATTCCCCATATTACTGGAAATATCATGATCAAAATATTCATGTGTATGCTGTTTTCGACACAAAGATGCATTACATCTACAAACAGAGCATACAATGAGAGCACATGATACACTTTTGATGTTTGTTTCATTTCTTTGGTAATGTTACAGAATGTTTCGGAAAATGAAGATTCCAGGACCACTTTAAATGTTTCGTTTACAATCGTTTCCCAATGACCCGGAATAGTACTGCCAGAACAAACGATATCCAAAATGTGTCACAGTTCTGTCTAAGTTTGGGTGTTTTCACTGTTCTCTGTCATGTTTTCCTCCTGTCGTTAGTGTCCCTGTGTGTTCTCCTCCCTCCTCACCTGTGTCTCGTTTAGCTAATTGTGTTCACCTGTGGCTCTTGTGTTTTTCTCCTCCCTCCTCACCTGTGTCTCGTTTACCGATTGTGTTCACCTGTGTCTGGTAATTAGCCCTCCCTGTATTTAGTCTTGTCTCGTGCTGTGTTCAGTGTCGGTGCTTCTTTTGTTGGTGACGGACTCCACCGGTGAGTGTTCTGTGTTTTTCTGTATTCGTTCCATTTTAGCCTTGAAATAAAGGTTTATCAAAGTTATCTGCGCTTGGGTCCTGCTTCCTTCACTCAACCGTGACAGAAAGCACCGACCAGAGATGGACCCAGCAGATGACCCATTTGAGTTGGAATTACAGCATTTTTCATTTGCTTTGGCTTGCTGCTATGATTGGTGGAGGGGAGCGTCCAGTGTTCGGCAGAAGGAGGCCGCTCTGGTAGAGGCACACCGGTTGGCTATGGAGAAACCGGACTTGGTGAAGTTCTTACCTGACTGGATGTTGAACTTCATCTGGGCGTGTGATTTCCAGCCTGCGGACTATAAACGTCTCGGTGTGTTCCGTCTGGAGTCAACCAGTGCTTCCGCCCCAGTTCCTGCTCCTGTCCAAGAGGCGTTTTCTGGAACTCGGCTGGCTTTTGGAGGTCCACGGAGCCTTCAGGCGGCTTCTAGGAGAAGGAGTCGCAAGTCCAGGCTAGCAATCCGAGCCCCAAGAGTCATGGTTCCGGCTACAGAACCGGCCCACACAGCCATAGTTCCGGCCCCAGTACAGGCCCCAGCAGCCATGGTTCCAGCCCCAGTTCTGGCCCCAGCAGCCATCATTCCGGCCCCAGTTCTGGCCCCAGCAGCCATCATTCCGGCCCCAGTTCTGGCCCCAGCAGCCATGGTTCCAGACCTAGTTCTGGCCCCAGCAGCCATGGTTCCAGCCTTAGCTCTGGCCCCAGCTGTCCTAGTCCCTTCTCTAGTCCCTTCTCCAGTCCCACCTCTAGTCACTTCTCAAGTCCCTCCTCGAGTCACTTCGCTAGTCCCTTCCCTCATCCCATCTCAAGTTTCCCCTCAGGTCTCCTCTCGAGTTCCCTCTCAAGTCCCCTCTCAAGTCCCCTCTCAGGTCCCCTCTCGAGTTACCTCTCGAGTTCCTTCTCGAGTCCACTCTCCAGTTTCCTCTCAAGTTCCCTCTCAAGCCCTCTCTCGAGTCCCCACTCAAGCCCCTACTCATGTCCAGTTGGAGGTCCCGCAGACTAGTCTTCTGCCGGGGGTCCTGCCAACCTCATGTCCTGTCCAGTTGGAGGTCCCGCAGACTAGTCTTCTGCCGGGGGTCCTGCCAACCCCATGTCCCGTCCAGTTGGAGGTCCCGCAGACTAGCCCTCTGCCGGGGGTCCTGCCAACCCCATGTCCTGTCCAGTTGGAGGTCCCGCAGACTAGCCCTCTGCCGGGGGTCCTGCCAACCCCATGTCTTGTCCCGTTGGAGGCCCCGCCGACTACTCTCCTGCCGGGGTTCCTGCCAACCCTTTGTCCGGTCTCGTTGGAGGCCCCGCCGACTACTCTCCTGCCGGGGGTCCTGCCAACCCTATGTCCTGTTCCGTTGGAGGCCCCGCCGACTACTCTCCTGCCGGGGGTCCTGCCAACCCTGTGTCCTGTCCCGTTGGAGGCCCCGCCGACTACTCTCCTGCCGGGGGTCCTGCCAACCCTGTGTCCTGTCCCGTTGGAGGCCCCGCCGACTACTCTCCTGCCGGGGGTCCTGCCAACCCTATGTCCTGTTCCGTTGGAGGCCCCGCCGACTACTCTCCTGCCGGGGGTCCTGCCAACCCTGTGTCCTGTCCCGTTGGAGGCCCCGCCGACTACTCTCCTGCCGGGGGTCCTGCCAACCCTGTGTCCTGTCCCGTTGGAGGCCCCGCCGACTACTCTCCTGCCGGGGGTCCTGCCAACCCTATGTCCTGTCCCGTTGGAGGCCCCGCCGACTACTCTCCTGCCGGGGGTCCTGCCAACCCCATGTCCTGTCCCGTTGGAGGCCCCGCCGACTACTCTCCTGCCGGGGTTCCTGCCAACCCCATGTCCTGTCCCGTTGGAGGCCCCGCCGACTACTCTCCTGCCGGGGGTCCTGCCAACCCCATGTCCTGTCCCGTTGGAGGCCCCGCCGACTACTCTCCTGCCGGGGTTCCTGCCAACCCCATGTCCTGTCCCGTTGGAGGTCCCGCCGACTACTCTCCTGCCGGGGGTCCCTGCCAACCCTATGTCCTGTTCCGTTGGAGGTCCCGCCGTCTACTCTCCTGCCGGGGGTACTGCCAACCCTGTGTCCTGTGCCGTTGGAGGTCCCGCCGTCTACTCTCCTGCCGGGGGTACTGCCAACCTTTTGTCCTGTCTCGTCGGAGGGTCCCGCCAACCGCTCTCCTGCTGGGGGTCCTGCCAACTCCTGGTCCTCTTCCGTGGGGGATCCTGCCGAAGCCTGTCCCGCCGGCTCCGGTTCCTGTCCGGCCGACACCGGGTCCTGCCCGGCCTCCGGAGCTGTCTGGTCTTCGCCCTCGATCCCGACCCTCTGTGAGCCGCGGTCTTCGTCCGCGGGCCCGGCCTCCTGACTCTTCCGGCCGCTGCCCTCGTCCTCGGGCCCGGCCCCCCTGACTCTTCCTGCCGCTGCCCTCGTCCTCGAGCCCGGCCCCCTGACTCTTCCTGCCGCTGCCTTCGCCCTCATGCTCGGCCCCCTGAGTTCGCCCGCTGTGGCCTACGCCCCACCATGGACTCTGCCTTGCCCCCGGGCCGTCCGCCCGAGACCCCCACCATGGACTCTGCCTTGCCCCCGGGCCGTCCGCCCGAGATCCCTTCCTGGTCCCCTACTGGGCTCCTGGGCGGTCAGCTTAGTCCCGTCCTCCGGACCCCCTCCACCCACCCTGGTGGCCTAGGGATACGTCCCTCCTCCGGACCCCCTCCACCCACCCTGCTGGATTTTTTTTGGATTTTTGTGTTGGGGTTTAGGGACGTCTGGAATCCGTCCCTTGAGGGGGGGGTTCTGTCACAGTTCTGTCTAAGTTTGGGTGTTTTCACTGTTCTCTGTCATGTTTTCCTCCTGTCGTTAGTGTCCCTGTGTGTTCTCCTCCCTCCTCACCTGTGTCTCGTTTAGCTAATTGTGTTCACCTGTGGCTCTTGTGTTTTTCTCCTCCCTCCTCACCTGTGTCTCGTTTACCGATTGTGTTCACCTGTGTCTGGTAATTAGCCCTCCCTGTATTTAGTCTTGTCTCGTGCTGTGTTCAGTGTCGGTGCTTCTTTTGTTGGTGACGGACTCCACCGGTGAGTGTTCTGTGTTTTTCTGTATTCGTTCCATTTTAGCCTTGAAATAAAGGTTTATCAAAGTTATCTGCGCTTGGGTCCTGCTTCCTTCACTCAACCGTGACAAAATGTCTTCCAGTTTACAAACTTCAGCCATTCTTTTTACACAGGGGTCACTACTCATTCTGTTTTCAATCGTCCTCATCACCACACTTATTAAAAGGGTATTGACTACATTATGATCAATATATACAGAGCATTTTGCATAGTAGTTTCCCATTTTTATTTTACTTTAAAGAAAAAAGTCAATGTATCGAACAAATCCCTGGCTTCAGTCAAGTGCTGTTTATTAGTCTTCTTCTTCTCCATCCAACTCGGCATGGATCTTTTCAAGTCTCTCCTTGAGGCGTCTGCAATTTTTGAGATTGTGAAGAAAAGCCTCCGAAGCGCCTTGGATCCTCCAATCATCCGTGAAAATGTCCTTATCAATAAGAGTCTGGTCGATCTCAGTAATGAAGTCCGTGAGCCAGAGTCCTTTCATTAACGCGTTGTAATTGTTTCTGAAGAAAAAATTGGGCATGTCATTCAGAAAATCGTGTTACCTCTGGCCGGGGTGACTGACTCGGCACCCGTTGCAGATTTCTTCTCTGTACCAATGTATCACCCTCTCCACAATATCAACCAACACCGATTTCACTGTGTCCATAAACAGAGACGTCTTGGCCCCAAGGAGCAAAATCAGCAGCAGTAGTATTGCAAGATTCGGGTGTCCAAAATGGTGGTGATGATGGTAGTCCAAGAGTCTGTTCCTGGCTGCAACTCGCGGGGGGAGTCTTGGTTTTTCTCAGATCCATGGCTAGTTTACAACGGTCGTCTTAGTGGGGTCCTTCGTTTTAGATGATTTGCCGAGTGAAGGGTGGGACTTATTGCGTTGAATGGGGGGAGTCATTTATAGAATTGAGAGTTTTTAAAAAAGTTCTTTAAGCGTTGTAGCTTTTTCATCTATCATTTCCAACCAAGTAGCAATAGGTCAAATTTAAGAATAAGTAATAGTTTTGTCAAGATTTTACAGAAAAAGTCAAAAAGTATAGTTTGTCAGAGTCGGTGCACATTTATTTACGTATTTAATCATAGATTTTCGATTGTAAGGAGTAGAAATATGATTCAGATATCTGCGGAATCGCTAGAATCGTAGCTTTTCAAGAGTATCTCCTGTGAGACTGTACCCAGGGTACAGCAGCCAATATTGCCGCTCAAAGCAGCTTGATTCGGCGTTACACTGTGTGTGATTGGTGGATTTGTGTGTCAGTCAAGGACATCTCGGCCGGCCGCAGGGGCGGATCTACCGGGGTGGCATGCTTTGTTTTGAAATAAAAGTTGTGGCTCATCGGACATTTATGAGAAAAAATCTCTAATGTCCGAGTGCAAGTGAATGCAGCACAAGACGCGAGCCAGTTACCCCTCCTCCCTGGCGCGAGCTGAAATGTGATTGGCGGCGATTTCATTTTGAACGGGACAGAACAAATAGAGAAGCATTCGGTGAGGTAGACGGAAGGAATGAGGTAAGACTGATCAACTACGTCTCCTGTGAAATAAGTGTAGAACAAAGCTAATGTTTTCCAGTTACAGAAAAGAGAGAAGTTAGATATGTCCATGTGAATCATAACGATAATGCTGATGTTGAAACGATACAAATCCGGTTGAGTAACGTTATTATCAGTAACTCTTTACTTACTTACAGTGTGCGTGGAACGTTAGCTAGGTTTTTGTTTAAAAAAATTCATGCATGAAATATTTTTATATTATCAATCATTTAGCAAGATGTACGACCTGATCAAGGCTAAACGATTCTGCTCTTCAATAATAACTTTAAATCTTATTTCAGGAATCTGTTTGGATTGCAAGCAAAGATTGGGCCACAAGCTGGAGTTTGAAGCACACAGTAAGTGGGAAAACAACAAGAATTTGCTCAAACAGCATTTTAATTTGAACACCATTATTAATAATGATTACTGATAATATAAAAGAAAACAACGTAATAAATGGACTTTGAATCTTATAGAAATGAAGAGGAAACGTGACATTGCAAGTTTTTTCTCACCAAAGAGGATAGAAAGTGAGGCTGAGCAACAGGGAAGTGACAAGGTAAATGACCAGGGACATGAGGAGGTGGAAGGAGATGAAGAACAGCAACAGGAAAGTGTCAGTGATGAGATAGAAGGCAAAGATGAACAGGGACAGGAGGAGGAAGGAGAACACAACAGAGAAGAAGAGACGGAAGAGGGAGAGCATCATATAGACAAGGTGCAAGAGGGAGAGAGCGAGAGACAACAAGACGGCATGCAGAGCTCAGACAGTGAGGGGGAAAGGAATTGAAAATGGTTAATACAAAGTATAATGCATCTGAATAAGATGCAAAAATCACACAAAAGGACATTTTGCAAAACACTTTATTTAAGAGACAGGGCTAGCCTCAGTCTAATAAATATATTATTAATTCAAAACAATTATGTTTGCTTTCCTTAGATAGTTTTGAGTATGAGGAAAAGGGTAGATTGTGACTATTTTGTGTACAATGTATTTTAGACCTATTATAGCAGCTGAGGTTGAAATTCAAAAATTACCCAAAACACCCAGGCCAAAATGTTGTGGTGCACGCATTAACACAGCCAGTAGGTTAAACACATATTGAATAAATGACAGCTCCAAACTGTGTTATAATTAGTTGATTATAATGTGTAATCAGTTAAGCTCTATTACATTTTGAATATGTTTTACTCCCATTTTCTAGACATATCCAAGTCCAGGTGTGAGGAGCCAGCAAAAAAGTTTGTTTTGTTTGCTGATGATACTAATATATTTTGTTCTGGGGACAATGTACAGCTACTATTGGAGATCACAGCTGAAATATGCAAACTAAAGTTATGGCTAAACAGTAATAAGTTATCATTAAACTTGAATAAAACAACATTAATCATATTTGGAAATAGCAATACACTAGCATCCATTAAGATAGATGGGATTTTCATTGAGAGAGTTAAAGAACATAAATTCCTTGGAATCACAATTGATGAGAAACTGAGCTGGAAACCACACATAAAACATATTCATTCCAAAGTCTCAAGAAGTATTGCAATATTAAACAAGGAAAAACAGATTCTTGATCAAAATTCCCTCTATATTCTTTACTGTTCATTGGTGTTACCTTATTTAAGTTACTGTGCAGAGGTTTGGGGCAGTAATTATAAAACTACAACATAATCCCTATTTATTTTACAAAAAAGAGCAATAAGACTTATTAAAAATGTCGGCTATAGGGATCATACAAACCCATTATTCTTAGAGCTACAATTATTAAAACTGTCAGATCTTGTTGAATTCCAAATTGCACAAATGTAAATATATAGAGACCATTCTCCTAACTTGCCTGTATATATTATATGAATAATTATATAAATTATTCAAGGTTAAAGTATACATTGATATTGTATGTTAACATATATTAAGATGTAAAAAGAAAAATGTAAAAAAAAAGGGAGAAGGGGTCGGATTAAATAAGTGTAAACTTCTTCCGACCACTTTTCGGACGTGTAATTAGCTAAAGTTTTGTTGTTTATTGTTATCAGACAATGATACTACAGATTATTCAATTATTAATTAAATATTTCGTTTTGTTATTGCATTCATTTGTATAGTACTGTATCATGTCTGTATCATCTTTTGTTTCATTTGTATTTTCTTTGGTTTACACGCTCGAAAAAAGAAAAAAAAACTAAACTAAACTAAGCTCAGCCGACACGGGAGAGTTTCTCCAAGACCCTTCATGGAGGAGCCAGAAGAAGCTTCAGAATGGACTGGTACAAAACTCATTCTTGGCTTGAGTACTCACAGTCAAATGATTCAGTGTATTGTTTCCCCTGTAGACACTTCTCTTTACCTGATGCCCCCAAGACCGTTTTCACCTCAATTGACTGGTATCGTAACTGGAAAAAGGCCACAATGAAAGACAGTGGTTTCTGTTCTCATGCCCGATCTGAAAGCCATGTAAATGCAATGTTTGCATGGGGAGAAAACAAGAAAATGAGTGACAGAAATACCTCGATGATGGGAATAATGGATGAGCAAAATAAGAAACAGGTGATTGAAAATAAAAACTACATTAAAACACTAGCTGAGATTCTGATTCTAACTGCCACAGAAAACACAGCCCAGCGGGGTCACAGGGAGAATCCTGACTCAGAAAAAAAAGGTGTTTTTTTTAGCTATGTTAGATTTGCTGGGAAACCATGATGCTATGATTAAAAAAAGACTTGAAAAGCAAGCTAAAAATGCAACATACACCAGTAAAACTATCCAAAACGAGATACTGGAATGTTTGGCTGCAATGGTTAAGGAAGAAATAATTCAAGAGGTTAAAAAGAGCAGGCAGTTTGCAGTTATTGTAGACGAAACTAAAGATCTTCAGATAAAAGAGCAAATTTCATTTGTTCTGAGATACTATTACAATGGTGTTGTTCACAAGAGATTGCTGGAGTGTGACGTGGCGGAAGGCCTGTATGCTGCTGTGTTAAGTGATAAGATTATTTGTTTTCTTGAGAAACATGGGCTGGAGTATAAAGAAAACCTTGTCGGTCAGGGCTACGATGGCGCTGCAGTGATGAGCGGGGCACATGCTGGTGTTCAAGCGAAAATAAAAGAAGTAGCCAAAAATGCTTTCTATGTGCATCGCAGTGCACACTGCCTAAACTTAGTCATAGTAGACTGTCAAAAGTGTAACAGATGCGGGAAACTTCTTCTCATTGAAGGAACGATATGTGTTCATATCTGGGTCTTATGTACACAACAAATGGCTTGAAGTGCAGCGGGAGATGTTTGACGGTGCACCAAGGGAACTCCAAAAGCTTAGTGATACACGTTGGGCCTGCAGACATGTAGCATGTCGCAATGTTATGGATAGGTTACCTGCAATAGTACAGCTGCTTGAAGAGATTTCCTCTGAGAACCATCCACATAGAGCTGTTGAAGCCAGGGGGATATTGGTTCAGATTGATCTGAATTTTGTACTGTTCCGAAAGGTCTTGAGTGACTCTAAATTGTTGTCAGATATGCTCCAGTCTAAAACATTGGACTTGGCTAAGGCCGTGGAACTAGTTGAAGCACTTAAAGAGACACTGGTACAATATCGCAGTGAAGCCTCCCTTGATGAAGTGTGGAGTGAAGCACTTGTTTTGTGTGAATAAGTAGCATTGAAACAACTCAGCGAAAGCCAAAGAGGTCAAGACAGACAACAAGGACCCTTCAAGATAGTGTCATCCCTTCCACTTTGGGACAGCATGTAGTTCCAGTTGGCAAACACTCTTTTTGCGTCAATGTGTACAATCCAGTTATGGATAACATGATTGGAGAAATAGAAAGACGCTTTTCTCACAGAAATTGCAACATAATGCAAGGTGTCCAGGCACTAAATCCATCAAGTGTTACTTTTTTGAGTGAGGAGGCTGTTCTTTTATTGGCTAATGCCTATGATTCTAATATTGAGGATCTTAAACACGAATTACATCAGACGAGGAGAGTACTAGAAGGAAAGAAGAAGGAAAAGGGGAGTCCTACCACTCTGATGGAGTTTGCTAAATTTTTGGAACCATACCAGGATGTTTTTTACGAGTTGTCCAGATTGTGTAAAATAGCAGTAGTTTTACCAGTGAGCAGTGCATCATGTGAAAGAAGTTTTTCAACTCTTATGATCATTAAGAGTTATTTGAGGTCTACAATGACAGAAAAGAGACTGTCAAGTGTGGCTGTACTCAGCATTGAATCCAAACGCAGTAAAGCTTTGGATCTCAATAAGTTTGTGAGGCGTTTTGCTGAACAACATGGAAATTGCCGCATTCAGCTGTTATAGCCAACTTGATGCTCTTCTCACGAATGACTCGATGAGCATAGAAAACTTTTAACGTGATAAACTTGTGTTAAGGGAAATGTGTACATTTGTCCTCAGTTGTTAAATATATATATATATATATATATTCTGTACTCAAGCTCACAAAGGGATGTTATGTTATTATTGTACCACTGTGAGGCAATAGGTGTTGTTATTCTAAGTTAGCTCGGCTGAACGAAAGGATGCACCTGCAGTGCAGAGTAAAATAAACCATGCCTAAGGACTTAACAGTTCATCGTCTCTGTCTCAACTATTTCTCTCCGAGTGCAACGTATGAGGAAGCTGCCATCCTTAACCTAACATTGATTGTTAACATTGATTGATATGACTGCGATTAAATCATAAAATCTCCTGCCACCCTCTTGCCACCCCATGAATATTTTTCTAGATCCGCCCCTGGCCGGCCGGCAGCCATGTCGGTCTGAAATGACCAATGGACACTCGAGAAATCTAAGGACCTACCCACCAATAAAAAAACATATAACAGGTGTTTCGAATCAGTTTCAATCTTTTAGTCTGTGAAGAAGATAGAGAAAATGGCTCGAAGGAACTTTACAGTTTCGGACGCGCTGGATTTTATTTTCGCGAGCGGCAGTGAAAAAGATGGCTCATCAGAACCTGAAGGCTTCGACTCTTCTAAAGAAGAAGAATACAGGGACAGCAGGGATCCATTTGAGGATGGGTAAGTGTAAATATAACTTGGAGTGCATTTGCCATTTTGTGAGGAGTACCGCGAAAATGAACAATAGATTTATCAACCTTTTTATTTTCCCCTCATGAACTTTTTCTCGCGACAAAATAGGCTCTTGATTAGTAAACGTTTACTCTGTGTAAATGTTATTTATGTGTAAACGTTATTTTGGTGTGTATAAGTAAGGTTACATGTGTAGATGAATAAAAAAGAATCCTTTATTCGTCCCACAACGGAGACATTTATAGACATGTATTTTATTTGATCATACTGTTCTGTACAGATGAGACTTTGTCATAGACTTATTTACATGTGTGTCTGTGATTATTTTACCGTACTGTTCTGTACAGATGAGACTGTCATATACTTATTTACATGTGCATTTGCCATTTTGTGGGGAGGAGCACGAAAATGAACAATAGATTCATCAGCCATTTATTTTTTTCGTCATGAATTTAATCTTTGGACAAAATAGACTCTAGATTAGTAAACGTTTACTCTGTGTAAACTTTATTTATGTGTAAACGTTATTTTGGTGTGTATAAGTAAGGTTACATGTGTAGATGCATGAGATAATCCTTTATTTGTCCCACAACAGAGACATTTATAGACATGTATTTTATTTTATCATACTGTTCTGTACAGATGAGACTTTGTCATAGATTTATTTATATGTGTGCCTGCCATTTGTGGGGAGTGCTATGTAGTAATGGGGAGTACAATAAAATGTGTGTGTGTGTTGAACTTCGTAATAATTATTGTCCCACAATTTGTATTTGTTTTACAGAGAGGTTTCACAGCTGCCTGGGCCTAGCGGCCCACAGATGGCATTTATCCAGGAGCCTCCAGCTGTGCCTGCCACCATGTTGAGATCTACCGTGGATCAAGGGCCTTCACCACTGCCATCCCCACCAAGGACTAGCGGACCAGCATCACGACAGCTGCCTCCATCTCTGCCTGCAACGAGGTCAAGATACACCTCAGCTACACCACAGCCACAGCCATCACCATCAACCCGGACAGCAAAGAGGTCTCGTAGAGCACACGTACCTCCCACACAGCCACCAGCTGCCCATGCACCATCACCCCCACCTGCACAGCAGCCAGCTCCACTGGAAGACAGGCGAAGACCCTGACACTGCTCCCACTGTCTCCAGGTTTCAACCTGCTCGCACACACGGGCCACAGCTCAGCTCAACAGTATCAAACAAACTCCTTGACCTGTTCAAGCTGTTCTTCAGTGCACTAACAGTACAGACACTCTGTACCAACACAAACAAGCGGACTGCACAGGAGATGGGAAAAGGTAAAACCTACAAATGGACTGACTTGACTGTAGAAGATTTCTATAAATACATGGGGCTGCTTCTATACATGGCCCTGCTGAAACTGGACAATGTATTGGACTATTGGAGGAAGGATCATTTTTTGTCAGTGCCTCTGCCAGCACAGGTCATGTCGCGTGACAGATACAGGACAATATCCTGGAACTTGCATCTCAGCGACCCTGATGAGGATTTCCAGAACGACAGCAAAAAGAGCACACTCCACCATGACCGACTGTTCAGATTGAGACCCCTCATGGACACCATCAAGACTGTGTGTAAGGCCTTTTACCATCCCCATAAATACCTGGCTGTGGATGAGAGGATGGTTGCCTCCAAGGCTAAGACTGGAATGACCCAGTACATGAAGGCCAAACCAACCAAGTGGGGATTCAAGCTGTTCGTCATAGCTGATTAGAGGAATGGCTACACAATAGACTTTTCTGTTTACACTGGTAAAAGCGACATCCTCTCCGGACATGGCCTGTCGTATGATGTGGTAATGTCTCTGGTGCAGGCAGGTTACCTCGGAACAGGTTACCATATTTACATGGATCATTTTTACACCAGCCCGAAGCTGTTCAAGGCTCTCCATGCCCTAAAGTTCGCTGCCTGTGGGACCTACAGAGAGAACCGCAAGGACTGCCCAAGGCCACAGACTAACGCCCTGACAAAAAAATCCAAAAGAGGCTCCATAAAATGGATCAGGGAGGGCCCACTGGTATTTGTGAAGTGGATGGACATCAGGTAAGTAGCTGTCTGCTCCACCATCCATGAAGCATACTCTGGCAACACCATGCATAGAAGGCAGAAGCAGAGAGATGGCTCCTGGACCCGAGTAGAGACCCCCTGTCCCACACCTGTTGCTGAGTACAACGCACACATGGGTGGAGTTGATCTGTCAGATCAGCTCATACAGTACTACTCTTCAAAGCACAAGACCATGCGCTGGTACAGGAGCCTGTTTTATCATTTCCTGGACATTGCCACTACAAACAGCTACATTATGTACAAAGAAGTCTGTCTGTCACAACAGAAGAAGCCCATGACACACAGAGCATTCATGGAGGAGCTGAGTGATGAGCTCTGTGGCAAGCCTGTCCATACACCTCCTGTCCGGGCACCTGCAGCTCATCTTCCTGTGCCCATTGCTGATGTCCAGGCAGCAAGCGACAGGGCCACCACAGGTCGCAGGAAATGCGAACATTGCTACTTCCAAGGCAAGAGAAAGGACACACCTTGGAAGTGCAAGCAGTGTGATGTTGCCCTGTGTGTCTCACTGGAACGCAACTGCTTTGAGGCATGGCATGAGGACTTAATCTGAGTGAAAGTCCATCATCTTCTCCCGCTTATCCATGGGTCGAGTGGTGAGTGAAAGTGTTTTTTACAAATAGTTGAAAAAAAGCTCTGGTGTTCAATATTGTAACAAGTGTGTATTCACTGTTTTTATTTGTATGTATAATGAGTAGTTGGTTGAAGGAAAAAAATAGTAAATAGTGAGATTTTGCAGTTATATTTATATACATTGTTGGTATTATAATAAATTGTTGATTGAAAAAAAAAGTTCTAATGCTCAATACTTTTTTTTTTACACATCACATGAACCTTGTTATGTAATGAAGTCATTATTCAGTCCTGATGTATCTCAGTCCCTGCTGTGGTGAAAGTAGAGTGATTGACAGCTGTTTTACTCAGAATTCGAATTTATTAAATTTCATTTTAGACATGAATAACACATTTATATACAGTGTATTTCCAATATTTCACTATTTTTGTAATCCTAAGACTTTGGTAACCAAATCTAAAACACCAAAACAATTCGATCACGTGAGTACATTTGTGTTTTCACAAGAGTTTTGAAGATTTTCCAAAAATCTGATGTCAAATTTTAAGCTTTTGAGCTACTTACCTCATCAAACAGTGCTCTAAGGTGAGTAATTTGCATATATAGCAATACTAGAGATTGTCCTGAACATTTTGATATGTAACACATGGGGTGCCATGTTAGAAGAAATACATTTAAAAGGTGATTTAAAAATCGAGAAAATACCCTTAGACTCCAGAGGGTTAAGAATAAGTAATAGTTTTGTCAAGATTTTACGGAAAAAGTCCAAAAGTATAGTTTGTCAGAATTATGGAAAAAGTCATTGTGTACAAATAGTATGTTGAAAATCAAAAGAAAGAAAACTCAATTCATTACAAATTAATGAATATTTTATCCAGTTCTAAAGTTGTGCACCCCTCTGCTACCAAGTACTTCATATTATATCCTTTGTTAAATGTTGCGTACATCAAGGTGTATCTTAAAGTATCTTGGTAGTAGAAAATAACTAAAATATGTAAGGTTATCAGAAAAGAAAAAAACCTTGTTTAACTGAACAAGTGTTTTGTTTTGTTTTAAAAACCTGCCATTAAAAGAAACCAAATTCCTTACAAAGTACTTCATATTCTACCAGCTGTTAAGTGTTGCATATGCCAAAGTGTGTCTAAAAGTATCTTAGTAACACAAGAAAAGAGAAAAAAGCATTGATGTTAACAAAAACTGGATTGTTCCACTGCAATAATAAATAAATAATTTAAATAGTTTAAAAGAAAATGTATTCAGATAAAGTATTTTGTTAGAATATTAAGTCCAAGATGGTTACATTTTACCTCCTAAACCATTCGTATTATATTTTTGTTTTCCTAATAAAGACAGAGTCACCTGAATTAATTTTGTCTCCATACCTTTTTTATTTTTTACATTTTGTAACAATCTTTAAACATTTGTAGAGAACAAACACTGTGGTTAAAATGAGTGTCTTTATGACGTCTCTCACACCATTGGTATTTTTCACAAAATTCATTTTTAAACACATCATCTTGATACAGAGATAACACATTTTCCTTTTACATAGGTAGAAAACACAATGCTTTTCTTTGAGGGGTCCTTAGTTTTAAATGATCTGGTGAGGAGGGTGTGACTTGTTATGTTGAGTGGGAGGCGGAGTCCTCTGCAAAAGCGAGAGTCTTTTTCACCAGTATAATGTCCATCGATGTCTGACTCTGTTTAAAAAGTTCTTTAAGCTTTGTAGCTTTTCCATCAATCATTTTCAGCCAAGCAGTCAGAGGCACCCGCAAGGATGTCTGAAAAACCCTGCATGTAGAGTTGAAATACTCCAAAACAAAATCATCAGAGGGGTCACCAAACGGCTTGCGCGATAATACCATCGCCCCGATGGTCTGCTTTTAGTTTCCCAGACGGTGCTTGTCAGGACTCTTCTCACTTCTGGCGGCGGGGGGATATCTCCTTCTTCTTCCTCCACATTGAGGGGCAGCGGTGAAAACTCTTCTTTGATCTCGCATGCTGTCTGCGTTTCTTTGCTTTTCTTTGCAAATATCTTGTACACCGCTGGTTCCACTATGGTTTCTTGATGCACTACTTCTTCCGATACAGTGGTTGCGTGGAGATCTCTGGAAGACACCAGAGTTAACACAGCCCAATGTGTTGAGGTCAGTGTCGCTTTAACACTACGGGGTCCATACAGTTCTCCATTCTTCAGATTGTAGAAATGCAGTTCATTCGTCATATACATAACCCCAAACATCGCCATTTTTCAGAGTCCATTCTTCATGAAGCACAGATACTGCATTCGTTTCTTGATTGGCGCTCCGGACAGATGGCGGTAAGTTGTCACAGGCTTCTCGCTGATTAAACCCATATTGAGGCGTCTCTTGGCCATTTTTCTTTTTTGAAAGGTGACTTGGTGAGTGTAAATGACTGGCTTGTTATTTAGTTTGAGCGTATTTATTTTTTCATCTATTTCCACCCCCTTACTTTTAAATGATCTGGTGAGGAGGGCGGGACTTGTTATGTTGAGTGGGAGGCGGAGCCCTCTGTAAAAGTGAGAGTCTTTTTCACCAGTCAAACCTTTTTTGTTGCATACAGCAAATTCTAATATTACACCCACACAACCTCACATAACTTGGGTTTCCTTATAGTTGTGTGAAGTAATTATAAAAATGACAAAGATCATGGGGGGAATAGGATATTTTATTATTTCCCTCTTTACGTATTTGAAAAGTACACAACCGGGGGGAAATCTGCCACTTCCTCACAGAGCCCCTCCTCCAGCACACATGAACGCGCTCACATGACCAAAAGAGGGCACGAGATAAGTTTGTGCACAGATCTTCGGCTGTAGGCGTCTGACCCCCGCACAGATGCTGCATTCGTTTCTTGACTGACGCTCCGGACGGATGGTGGTAAGTTGTCACAGGCGTCTCGCTGATTAAACCCATATCGAGGCGTCTCTTGGCCATTTTTCTTTTTTGAAAGGTGTCTTGGTGAGTGGAAATTACTGTCTTTTTATTTAGTTTGAGCGTATTTCTATTTTCACCTAATTCCACCCCCCACTATCTGCTGGACTCATAGCCAAAGGAAGGGGTGGAGAAAGGGGAGAGGCCAGGGCTGTGAGGGGGCGGGGGCTAGACAGTCTCACGCATAACTTCAAAGAGACACCTAGATTAACATCAGAGGCTTATAACACACCGGTGTGAAATCACACCTGCCTGTTATACACCTCAATCCTCACATCAAAGGGCAAACATCAAAGGCTAATTAGATTAGACAACTCTGAGGGGACAGGGGCCAGACAGTCTCACGCATAACTTCAAAGAGACTGCCTTAATCAACACCTAGATTAACATCAGAGGCGTTTTTCACACCTACCTGTTATATCACCTCAACCCCTCACATCAAAGGATTAGACTACAAAGGGGTGTGAGGGGACAGGGGCCCAGACAACATAACTTCAAAGAGACTGCCTTAATCAACACATCAAAGGATTAGACAACAAAGGCACTACACAGGGGGGCTTTTCACACCTACCTGTTATAACACCTCACCCCTCACATCAAAGGATCTCGAACAAAGGGAGGCGGGACTTGGCTCATTACCATAAGTGTACCCACTCACATCAAAGGATCTCGAACAATGGGAGGCGGGACTTAGCTCATTTGCATAATTGGGGGCGTGTCACCTGTCACTTTTCATGCATACTAATGAGACGAAAGGGGTATCAGTAATACTACTCACCTAAATCAGTAGGACTCATCCTCTGGGGACCAAACATGTTTGTACAAAATATAATCTCAGTCAAGATGTCCAGAGATCTGCATCTGGATATGTAAATGCATTGCTCTGTTTATTTAGGCTTAAAGCTCTATCCTGCATTTCCCAAAATGCACCTTACCTAGACCTTCTCTGTCTAGTAAACATATTTGGAGCCCCTCAGCCCCACTTCATAACTCAGGCTTTTTGTTTCTGTGAGCCACAGAGGAAACGATTATGCATACAGTCTGAGTCAACATCCTCATGACTACAAAGAAAGAGGCTTTATTTGTCCAACAACCCAAATCATTTTTAGACAAACAGTTGAAACGTATCTCGTTGTATATCTTTCCTTGTTGCCCCTCATGTGCATTTACAGGGTCAGCCATAGTACATCTCCCCTGCAGCAGTGTGTATGGGTTAGTGCCTTGCTTAAGGGCACATTGTCAGAATTGGCAGCTCTCTAACAAGCCAGTCAGCACTTGAACCTGTGAACCGGTGACCCTCCGGGCCCAAATCCCTTAAGCAATGAAAGGCCAGGAAAAGGCCTTGATATTTCACAGCCCCTGTCTGACCTTAGTTCTTACCTGGAGCTGATCTACCCTAACCTTTTAAACCAAGTCCACAAACCATCTGGGAGAAGTGAGGATGAGAGAGACTGACCTCATTTCTCAAAGTCCAAATGCCAGACTGGTCCTTACTAAGATGTACGTACAAGAACACACACAGAGATACACACACTCACACACACAGTTTTTCTCCTCCACAGCTCTTCTGAGTCCTCTTGTGGGAACAGTGAGTAGTTACATTGTTATATATATATATACATATATATATATATATATATATATATATATATATATATATATATATATTGTTATAGCAATAGTTTAAATGTAAACATTGAGAACATATGAATTCAAATCAAGTGAATTGAATACATTCAAATAAAAAATGTTTATTGATTAAAGCAGTTTTATATTTAGTGTGAATGCTGTTCAACAGCATTCCACTATTGTTCTTCTGTTTCTTTATTATTCCACTTCATCTTCTTAGTGAAGATGAGGAGTACGTTCCGCCACAGACTCATCCCTCCACGACACAGCACCAAGCGCCTCGGACAGTCCTTTCTGCCTGTAGCCATCACGCTGCACAACAAGGGGTCAATAATGTAAAAAATAAATTAAATTAAATCACTGGACATAAATATACACTGTTTCCACAACCCACATTAATATATTAGTAGTAGACCAAATATGTAGATAGATATGTCTTACCTGGAGCTGAACCAGATACCCCGACAGGGCCCTCCTGGGGTGAGAGTGTCTTGTGATAATGGCCGAAACACTCGATGATCCCGAGGTCCACAACTGATGATGTGTCAAAAAATGAAATCAATAATTAATGAATTTGAAAAATATTAAAATGTAATGAAAAATCAAGATCAGGATTAAAATCTAAATTTAAATTAGATCAAACTTAATTAATTATTTAAACGTGGTGCCGACTGACCTCTGTTCTTTACGTTTGGTCTCTATGGTTACCCTAGTCTACAGGGATATCACTGTTCAGTGCATATTCCTGGTTCTCACTTCTTTTTCACCTTTTCCCACTTTTTTTAGGAGAGTGCATTTACGTAGTCACGTTGTGCCTCTTCACTTTTACACTCTGGGGGTCAGAGTTCATATGGTGAGGGATTCCATTGGCGGTATGCGCCGGCATGTGCCTTTACCGTGGACTTCTGGTAGAACTGCTCGGGTCTTGATAGATTGAGTGGGGAAGTTCATGAGACCTTTCTTGAACAGATGTCCATGTACAGATGTCCATTTTCACTTTTCACTTTAACTCATTTCGTACTTCATAATTTAGACGAAATATGTACTGTATATATGCTGACAGTTATTTTACTCTTATTTTTACTCATCTCCTATTTCATAGTCTTTTATTATTATTATTATTATTATTATTATTATTATTATAATTATTATTATCATTTTAATTTTTTTCTTGATTTTATTTTTCATTTTATTAATCTGTGTGAATCTTTGCTGTCCTGTTTTTCACACTTACCCTGTTGCTGCTTTGTACAACTGAATTTCCCCACAGGGATTAATAAAGGTATCTTATTTTATCTTATCTTTCTTCATCTTCTTCTTATGTCACCCCATTGTTTGCCGTCGAATATCTTCAGCCTATACGTTCAGCTACAGAAACCATTCAACTTTACATTTTTTCAAAACTTTTTCAACCTTATAAAATATTCAGCTTTTTATACTCTTTTTATAACATGGGAGAACAGTTAAAATCCTCTTTTACCTACACCTTGTGAACAATGCTACTCCTACCACAGCGACTTCATTCCAACTTTAAAATGGTCACAATAAATTCACCTATTAAACTTGTGTTCAGATTTTTGGTATCTTTTGCAGTTTTTGAATTATCAACGTTTGAGTTTTGGTAAATTTTCAGGCCGTTTTAGATTTTATAATGGGTGTCTATGGGACGACACTTCAAATCCTCTTTTAACTACACTGTGTTTAAAATGCAACTCCTTCACCATATTTTCAGCTACAGACTTAATGCCAACTTTAAAATGGTCACAAGACGTTCAGCTGTTAAACTTGTATTCAGATTTTTTATATCTTTTGCAGTTTTTGACTCATCACAGTTTAAGCTTCAGTACATTTTTACGCCGTCTTTGATTTTATAAATGTTGTCTGATGCCCCTCTCACACCAACGCAGTTGTCTCTCACCTGTCTCTCACCTGTTTCTCACCTGTCTCTCCTGTCTCTCACCTGTCTCTCATCTGTCTCTCATCTGTCTCTCACCTGTCTCTCACCTGTCTCTCACCTGTGTCTCACCTGTCTCTCATCTGTCTCTCATCTGTCTCTCACCTGTCTCACCTGTCTCTCACCTGTCTCACATCTGTCTCTCATCTGTCTCTCACCTGTCTCTCACCTGTCTCTCACTTGCCTCTCACCTGTCTCTCACCTGCCTCTCACCTGTCTCTCACCTGCCTCTCATCTGCCTCTCACCTGTCTCACCTGTCTCTCACCTGTCTCTCACCTGTCTCTCATTTGTCACTCACCTGTCTCTCACCTGTCTCTCACCTGTCTCTCAACTGTCTCTCATCTGTCTCTCACCTGTCTCTCACCAGTCTCTCATTTGTCTCTCACCTGTCTCTCACCTGTCTCTCAACTGTCTCTCATCTGTCTCTCACCTGTCTCTCATCCGTCTCACCTGTCTCTCACCTGTCTCTCATCTGTCTCTCACCTGTCTCTCATCCGTCTCACCTGTCTCTCACCTGTCTCTCATCTGTCTCTCATTTGTCTCTCACTTGTCTCTCAACGTGGGGATGAGGGGGCGGGGGGGGGGGGGGGCGGGGGTAGTGACATCATCAGCTTCAATATTATTGTTAGCAATATGTGGCGCTCTCAAACGGAGCTCTGTGATTTGCTATTTGTCTATTTGTTTAATCGGTCAATAAAGTTGTATTTAACCCTCTCTCAATTAATTAATATACAATAACAAACTGACCTGTGTTGACATTAATAATGTAAATAAATAAAATAATTCAACAATAATAATAATACAATTATAATAATACAATAATAAAATAATAATAAAATAATAATAATACAACACACCTTCACGATAAAACAAACACCGCACATACAATTGAACTAATGTCGTTCTTTTTCTATTTTGTATTTATTTTGTATTTATTTTGCCAAATATCACAAAAAACACAGTTTCTGAAGTTTCTCTGAGCCACGGCTGCGCGGATTCGCTTCCGCAGATCCACGACACGGCAGCGTCGCGTTGAAGCTTGCCGGTGGGCGTGTCTGGCGTGTGACCAACAACCAATCACATTAATCTCCCGCCCCGGACTCACAAGCACGCGGTTTGATTGGCTCGAGCAGGGGTATTCAACTCAAATTCAACAAGGTCTAGTTAGAGAAAATCTCCCCATGCAAAGGTCCGGAACATCAAAATGTCTAACTTGCTTTATGAATTAATGTGATATATATTGAAGTAGCCTGTAGCTTTATCAACGTTTGCATGTAATCAACAACTGATTTCCAATCAAATAAAGAAAGTACAATTCAAAAACAACAATATTTATTGTCAATTAACATTGAACTATACAGATATACAGTAAATACTGTGGATATGTGTAATGCTCCTCTCGGGCTGCATTTAAAAATAAAATAGCTTTTGAAAAGATGTGCATCTTAAAAGTGCTTTAGATAAATAAAATAAAGTAGCAGCAGCTTGAGTTTCCCTTTTTCTTTGTTAACCGTTTTACATCATGACTTAACTGTTTCAGACGATTATAGAACAATATCAGTCTTTACAAATCATAACAATTGAACAGTGTTAAAGTTTCTCTTTCTTTCCCTCTTATATTGCAGTCCCTCACTCACTTTTTTTTATTCTGTGTGAGAATTGAGCTTGTCCTGCCAGGAGTTCTGTGCTGAAATAGTGTCAGGGCCATTCTCATACACATGCAGGTGCTCATTGGTTTGCCTCGGTTATCCTGCCCTGGAACGATATTTAGTTTTAATTTTGATCATGATGGACTGATAATATTGGGCTCTGAGACTGCTCATTTTTTGTGACCTCAGTTCTGACTTGAGAAGGAATGTTTGGTCAAACACTTTGTGTTTTGTCTCATAGTGCCGTTTCACATTGGCACCTTTAATGAGTGCCACAGTCTCTGAACAAATGAGACGCACTGGTTCTGTGCTCCCAGTGAGCAGGATGAACATGAATGAGTCCACTCAGGGTTAAAAGCTCTGTTCTCACTGTCCACTTTCCTCTTCTTGGAGAGCGCCATGTGTAATTATTTGTCTCTCCCTGTCTGCCGCTAACACGCCTGTTCACTCTCCTCTCCGCTTCTCCTCTCCGCTTCTCTCCCTGTATCGCTAATTATTGTCTTCACTCACTTTCCTCTCCGCTTCTCTCCGCTGCTCTCTCGTCTCTTCTTCTGTGTTTCTCTTCCTGTATCGCTCACTCGTCTCTTTTCTCCCCCTGTCGGCGGTGGTTAAATAGAATCGCCCTGTCAAAATTGAAATCCCCTATTAATGTTGATTATAGGTCCAGGTCCGTATAGGTCGGCGTCCGGATCCGGACCGCAGGCCGTCTGTTACTGAACTATGGGCTAGAGCTTGTACTCGCATATGATTTGATTGGCTGGCACTTCCGTCGACGCTTGAAAAGTAGAATTTTTCTCAACTTTCGAAGCGAGCAGCGGAGGCAAAGTGACAGAACCACAATGCAGTTTGGCAAAGCGGGACGTCACCCCATTCACAGTGAATGGGAAGCGTCTCTGTTGAAGCACGCAACATTGTGGACGTACCGCACGTCCAGTTAGAGAAAATCTCCCCATGCAAAGGTCCGGAACATCAAAATGTCTAACTTGCTTTATGAATTAATGTGATATATATTGAAGTAGCCTGTAGCTTTATCAACGTTTGCATGTAATCAACAACTGACTTCCAATCAAATAAAGAAAGTACAATTCAAAAACAACAATTTATTGTCAATTAACATTGAACTATACAGATATACAGTAAATACTGTGGATATGTGTAATGCTCCTCTCGGGCTGCATTTAAAAATAAAATAGCTTTTGAAAAGATGTGCATCTTAAAAGTGCTTTAGATAAATAAAATAAAGTAGCAGCAGCTTGAGTTTCCCTTTTTCTTTGTTAACCGTTTTACATCATGACTTAACTGTTTCAGACGATTATAGAACAATATCAGTCTTTACAAATCATAACAATTGAACAGTGTTAAAGTTTCTCTTTCTTTCCCTCTTATATTGCAGTCCCTCACTCACTTTTTTTTATTCAGTGCGAGAATTGAGCTTGTCCTGCCAGGAGTTCTGTGCTGAAATAGTGTCAGGGCCATTCTCATACACATGCAGGTGCTCATTGGTTTGCCTCGGTTATCCTGCCCTGGAACGATATTTAGTTTTAATTTTGATCATGATGGACTGATAATATTGGGCTCTGAGACTGCTCATTTTTTGTGACCTCAGTTCTGACTTGAGAAGGAATGTTTGGTCAAACACTTTGTGTTTTGTCTCATAGTGCCGTTTCACATTGGCACCTTTAATGAGTGCCACAGTCTCTGAACAAATGAGACGCACTGGTTCTGTGCTCCCAGTGGGCAGGATGAACATGAATGAGTCCACTCAGGGTTAAAAGCTCTGTTCTCACTGTCCACTTTCCTCTTCTTGGAGAGCGCCATGTGTAATTATTTGTCTCTCCCTGTCTGCCGCTAACACGCCTGTTCACTCTCCTCTCCGCTTCTCCTCTCCGCTTCTCTCCCTGTATCGCTAATTATTGTCTTCACTCACTTTCCTCTCCGCTTCTCTCCGCTGCTCTCTCGTCTCTTCTTCTGTGTTTCTCTTCCTGTATCGCTCACTCGTCTCTTTTCTCCCCCTGTCGGCGGTGGTTAAATAGAATCGCCCTGTCAAAATTGAAATCCCCTATTAATGTTGATTATAGGTCCAGGTCCGTATAGGTCGGCGTCCGGATCCGGACCGCAGGCCGTCTGTTACTGAACTATGGGCTAGAGCTTGTACTCGCATATGATTTGATTGGCTGGCACTTCCGTCGACGCTTGAAAAGTAGAATTTTTCTCAACTTTCGAAGCGAGCAGCGGAGGCAAAGTGACAGAACCACAATGCAGTTTGGCAAAGCGGGACGTCACCCCATTCACAGTGAATGGGAAGCGTCTCTGTTGAAGCACGCAACATTGTGGACGTACCGCACGGCAGCGTCGCGTGTGTGTCTGGGGCGCAGGGGCGGATCTACCGGGGTGGCATGGGGTGCCAACTGCCACCCTAAACATAACCTTGCCACACCAACTGCCACCCCAGATAACATCTTTATTTTGAAAGAAAAGTTGTTGCTCATCGGACATTTATGAAAGTTTGCTAGCGAACCGTCAACTGGGGGGTAGCCTCGCTGCGGGGAAACGGCGGACCTCTGTCGGTGCAACTTCAATTAGCCTTTTAAAGACGTAAAAGTTGAAGGGCGGTGACGGCCGTCAGCGAATCAAGCCGGCCCTTGACGACCGGCTGTTCTGTGATTCTAGTCCGGGAGCCAAAGCCTGATTTTTGGATGAACCTTGTTTCATCTGATAACTTTTTTTTTGTAGCTTGGAGGTACCTCTTCAAAATACAGGAGGGTGCCCGGTGACATCCCTTGAGCATTTTTGGATATTAACCCCTTCATGGCCAAAATCCCAGAAAAATAAGGATTTATCAGATTTCATGCAAAATTCTCAAATCAAATGCACCCAACTTACTCTCTCCAATGTCTATTCAATAGGAGTACAGGAGGGTGCCCACTGATAACCTTTTAGCATTTTCAGATATTGACCCCTTCATGCCCAAAACGCCTAAATCCCAGAAAGATAAGGATTTATCAGATTTCATGCAATAATATTGAAATATATTCAAATCAAATGCATCACATTTGCCCTCCCCAATGTTTATATTCATACAGTGCATTGTATTCTAAATTAATTAAACCCTTTCAAGCTGACCCAACAAAACACTTTTGTAGTGCAGTGAATTCTACAAAGACAATGCAAGCAACTGCGTGGCGTTTATTGCCAACAACAAAAAGGAAAGGCAAGCAGATTATTGCTCATTATCATATAGAAATTACACATTACAAATATTAATGATGATCATAGTGTTAGGATCTTGGCCCACCCTGAAACATGCACAGAACATTGTGCATGGCAAACCATGCACTTTACAACTGCACTTCTTAGAGTTGCAAGGGGTCTCACTCTTGCAGCCACATGCACCTGATCATCTCCAAAATGTAATCTTGGACAAGTTTGGCATCTTCTGGTAGATGAAGGCAGTGGCTTGGTAGAGGACTTGCAGTAATGGTGCATCTATGTTGCTGATAGTTCGTACCCACACTGTAAAAAATGGCTGTGAAATACACAGTTATTTACAGTGTTTGTGCACAGTAAATTACTGTATACAATTTTAGAGTATAATACTGTGTTTTAGGGGTGTAACGGTTCACAGAAGTCACGGTTCGGTTCGTACCTCGGTTTAGAAGTCACGGTTCGGTACGGTTCGGGACAACAACAAAAAGCAAAAAAAAGTCCCAAATGCATAATTCCAGGTTTGTTGTTATTTATGTTTGAACAGTAGTGCAAGTTTCAGTTTAAAAATAAAAAACTCTGACATTTTGAATAATTAACTGTATTAAACAGTTAAAAACAAACTATACACAGTACACTCAGATGGCCATATTATCTATAATGGCTGATATCAAACAAAAAGGTTTCATCAAGCTGTAAAACTAAAAAGAATGTCTTGAAAATATGACATCATAAATAATAAGAAAGTGTTTCAAGAGCGCAAAGTCGTTGAAAAACATATGCCTAAAGCTTCCGTTATTTATTTTGGTCTCTCGGCTCTCATGTCTATTGGCTTCTTGAAAACAGCGGGGATAAGCTGTTGAACTGCTGTTGTCTTTTGCCGGGCTCCGGTGATTGGCAAATCTGGGTGATGCCTTCTGATATGATTTAGCATGTTTGGCGTGTGTTACCATTAGCATACCGCCCCACTGTAGAACAACGGCGACACACCGTCCTCGTCTGATCCACCACTCGCACACTTAATCGTTATTGTAGTCCACAGGGAACCCGAAATGTTCCCACACAGCTGATTTAAAAGAAGCAGGTGGGTTCTAGCTCCTGTGTGTTATCTGAAATCGCCATACTAACTTTTCTTCTTCTTGTATTTTGTTCGTTTTGTTGTTCTGTTTCTTCTTGTTCTTCATTTGTCGTTTAAGGGCGGCTGGCAAACAGCTTTTAGTCGCAATACCGCCCCCTGGATTATATATAGTGTAGTGGATACTGCCCTGAATGACAGACTTTTTTCCTACTCGTAAAAAAAAGGCGTATTCGTCGTGTGACTGCGTGTGCCCAACCGTGACATCTGAACCGTGACGGTACGGGACGAATACGGATACCGTTACACCCCTACCGTGTTTCCAACCAAAGATTACAGCAACTCTGGAGTTACTGTAGAAATAGCAGTAGTAACGTCTAGGGCTGTGCATCTTCACTGGTCTCACGATTCGATTCGATTACGATTATCCTGTCAACGATTCGATTCAATTCGATATCCCGATGCATCCCGATGCATCACGATTCATACCAATGCGTTGCATCCTCAATTTTCTATATTACTGCACATGGCTTATTTTTCATCAATGCATACATTCAGTAAATACATATGAACTCTCTTTTTATTATTTAGAAAGTGCTTCAGAAATCAATAACATAAATGTCTTGACATTAATTTATAAACCAAAATAAATGAATTGTATAGGTCTAGCCTCCCTATATCTGTGTGTGAAGTTGTTCCATCCTCAAAAACAAAAAAATAATGCTTCTGCAGTCTAGCTGCAGCTTCTAGCTACGGTCTTCTGTTAAAAAAAGGACACTGAATGTCCTGAATGTGGCATCACACACATGACTTGAGTCTGAACACAGCAGACAACAGGAGTATTTACAACAGCATATAACAACTAAAATACTGCATGTGGGTGCACACTTACATTCTCTGTCTTACTGTTACATAAATCCCATGAATGTATGAGATTAAGTTAGCTTCATCATATCTCAGTGATTAAGTGAATAATAAAGTTTCTATCGGGTCACTATCAGCCTGTCACTCATTGTTTTCAGGGAGGGGGCGGGGTTTGGAGGAACGGAGAGGAGACGTGATCGCGGAAGCTTTTTTCCTCCTGCCTTCACTAACTTTACACACGTATATATCATCTGAAAATTGCTAGAGGACATTCATACTTTGCAATCCAAGACTTAATTAAATCCACCAAAAACCTGACATGATTGTAACGCGATTATTTTTGAAGAACATAAATCCCTGTGTCTCTGAGCCGCAGCGACACGGAGTGATTCAGAGCGGGTCCTTCTGCCGTTGGTTCTGGACTGGTGGTGTTGTGTTGGTGGATAAAGCAGACAGCTCCGTGTTTGGTGTTGCTGTGCCGCTGTCACGTCTGTTCCCTGATCTCTGCGTCACCGACCGATTTGATATTAAAGTGAAAGAAAAAAAAAACCTTATAGTAAAGCTGCGGCCGGGAAATCAGGAAGCAACGTTACTACGCTATAACCGGTTATCTTCCGTCACTGCATCGATACCGAATCGTCCACGTCCGCATCGCAATGCATCGTAGAAACGATTATTTTCAACGCCCCTAGTAACGTCCCAACTGTATAAATTCACAGTAACCAACAATTTACTGTATAAAATCACAGTAACCAACAATGTACTGTAGAAGATCACAGTAACCAACAATGTACTGTAGATATTCACAGTAACCAACAATGTACTGTAGATATTCACAGTAACCAATAATGTACTGTAGATATTCACAGTAACCAACAATGTACTGTAGAACCTCACAGATTCATAGTAACCAACAATGTACTGTAGAAGATCACAGTAACCAACAATGTACTGTAGATCATTACAGTAACCATCAATGTACTGTAGAAGATCACAGTAACCAACAATGTACTGTAGATATTCACAGTAACCAACAATGTAGGCCTACTGTCTTCTTACAGTGCAGACGCTTTTCTGCTTGCTCTTGCCTCTGCTTACTTTTTTATGCTCTTTTTCTATTTTTCTTTTCTGAAAACTTCAAGCACCGGCTCCTGGACATTAACCTATCACTGGGACAGTTATTCTTCGTAAATAGATGGAGAGTTTCAGCCATATTTCAATATTTTTACGACGACCTCAGTCTTACAGTAGCGTGGCCTAGCAACAGCTAAAGCCTGGTACTGCATGCTATTTAGCTTAAGCTAGTTAGCAGTAAAATGCCTCCGTTCTCTACAGATGACTTCCACAAACTTCTACAGAAGATAGCCGTGTTGGAAATGAAAATGCAAGGGTTGGAAGTTAACGTGGAAGTGAATGGACTAGGTTGGAATGACACCACTTTACCAGTGTTGCAAAAGAGTGGACAAAGGCATGCTAACTCAAAGCTAGTTAGCAGCTACAAGGATTCCAAGGAACAGGAGGGCTGTGTACCGGGTAATATATCTACAAGTGGTAGTCCTCCCTCGAACTCTCTGGGTGCAAGGCCGAAGAGTAAATCATTTCCATGGGATTTGGGAGGATGAACAACAGGCAGAGCCCAGCGCTCTGAAATCTGTGATGCGAACGGCTGGCCTGCATTGTTATCACCCAGGAAGATCGCCTCTTCAACCCCTATTCATACTAGGAATCAGCCGTGGAGAGCTGCTAAAGGGAGAACTACAAAAAATCCTCCTAAACCACCGAGTGTGCCAATCCAGAACAGATACGCTCCGCTGACCGAGAACCGGAGATCTCTTTCTGATGACCTGGATAACCCGTCCTCTTCACATAGCAGGGTAAGGACCAATAGCTACTCCAAAAGTAAAAGGCTAGAGGGAAAGCTAACGACTGGGCATGAACCTCTGATTGTGGGTGACTCTGCTGTAAGAGATGTAAAAAGTCTGTGTAGTAAGAACAACACCAAGTACTCTGTTTTCCCAAGAATATGGTCTCTGACTTGGCTGAGAAGATCCTGCATATTGGGGCTGAACATCCGACTGTGAAGAATGTGGTACTGCACATTGGAACAAATGATGTTGTGAAACAACAGTCAGAAGTGCTGAAAAAGGACTTTAAATGTCTGTTGGAAACTGTCAGCTCTCTAAATGCAGAGGTGTTCATCAGTGGCCCTCTACCGCCAGTCAGAAGAGGAGTGGAGAGATTCAGCAGATTGTTTGCACTGAACACCTGGCTTTCAACTGTCTGTATTGACCATTCTGTCAATTTTATTGACAACTTTAACTTTTTCTGGGACTGCAGACATCTTTTTAAGGCAAATGGAGTTTGTCTGAACAAGTCAGGAGTGAAATTGTTTATCTCTAACGTATTCAACTGTCTACGTCATCAATCTGTTCCCTTTGCCAAGGACAAGCAACAAGAGGAATCAAAACAAGAGAAAGACACAACACATCGCTCAGAAAACCTTGAAAATCTATCACTGCACCCGCCTGAGGAATGTCTTGATTATGGGAGACAAATGGAGGAGTCTCCACCGCCCTTCACCCCCCCTATCACCTCTGAGGATACTCCTCCCTCACCCCACAGCTCTCTCTACTCTCCGTTCACCCTTTCACCCTCGCCCACCCTCCTGGAGATCGCTGAACACACAAAGGAGATACAGAGGGTTGGCACTGATTCCTTCCTGGAGTTCAAAGACCCAACCAAGGCGATACGCAGGGTTGGCAGCATGTCCTTTACCCCCGCTCCTCAACGACGCCCACCAAAATCACTGCAGAGACGCGCACCATCTCCCCCGTCTTCATCACCATGCCTACGTCAACCACCTCCCCCCCTGGCAGCATGTCCTCTACCCCCGCACCATCTCCCCCGTCTCCATCACCGTGCCTACGTCAACCACCTCCCCTCCCTTCAAAAAAGCATCTGCAGTCTCCGAAGCCTGATAAGGATGTGTGTGTACAAAACGCAACAAACTCTTACTAATATCTTCTGGGTCCAGGCTCAAGGGCATATGGCACTCTCAACTCTTTCCAGGAAATGCCAGGGCCCTGCCTGCCAGTAGCTTTGCCGATATCTGTGTTGATAGGTAATAGATTAAGAGCGGTGAATCATCTTAGATACAGGAAGCGCTCAAACGTTTGTGTGAGTAAAAAAAGTTATAGATGCCATTGCTCCAACTAAGGTAAAGGAAGTGACTGGGAATAAAATATCTCCATGGAGAAAGGCCATGACCGTGAGAGCAAGGCAAGGCAAGGCAAGGCAAGGCAAGGCAAGTTTATTTATATAGCACTTTTCAACACAAGGCAATTCAAAGTGCTTTACAAAAAATGAAAGACATTAAGAAAATGGCATTTAAAATCAGTCATTAAAAAGAAAAGCTAATAAAATAAACATTAAAAGAAGAAATACATGGATAAACATTAAAAGAAAAAATACATGGATAAAAGTTACAGTGCAGTCTAAGATATGAATAGTTCAATTAAAAGCAGCGACAAAATAAAAGTCTTCAGCCTGGATTTAAAAGTAGTCAGAGTTGCAGCGGACCTGCAGGTTTCTGGGAGTTTGTTCCAGATATTTGGAGCATAATAACTGAACGCTGCTTTACCATGTTTAGTTCTGACTCAGGGAAAACAGAAAGCTGACCAGTCCCTGAAGACCTGAGAGATCTGAATGGTTCATAATTTAGCAGTAGATCAGAAATGTATTTTGGGCCTAAACCATTAGTAGGCTGATTTAGTAACTGTTTTAATGTGACTGTTGAAACTCAGGTCAGAGTCCATGACTACACCTAGATTTCTGGCTTTATCTGTTGTTTTGAACATTGCAGACTGAAGCTCAGCGCTAACTTTTATACGTTCTGCCTTGGCTCCAAAAACCATTACCTCAGTTTTATCTTTGTTTAATTGGAGAAAGTTGAAGAGATTTGTTTACTATATGAAGTAGATCTGAGGCCATGCAAGGCAAAACATCTTTGAAAAATCCCGTTGGAATAATATCAAGGCAGCAGGAGGAGGATTTCAGAAGTTGTATAATGTCCTTTAGGTTTTTATCGTTAATCTGATGGAATTGTGTCATGGTATTTGAATTGATGTTAAGTGGACACAGAGACAACACATTTGCTGTTCCTGATGCAGAGGCACTGACTGCTTGTCTGATTTTCTGAATTTTGTCAGTGAAAAAGGAGGCAAATTCATTGCACGCCCTGGTGGATAGAAATTCAGAGTCTACTGACACTGGGGGGTTAGTTAGTCTGTCGACGGTAACAAACAAGGCACGTGCGTTGTTTTTGTTTTTGGTAATGATGTCAGAGAAGAACGATTGTCGTGCGTTTTTCAATTCCAAATTATAAAGGCCAAGTCTCTCTTTATAGATTTCAAAGTGAACCTGGAGATTTGTTTTTCGCCACCTATGTTCAGTTGGCTACCTTGCCACATATATCTTGCCAAATACAATCTGGAGGCAGAATACGTATGACAACAAAATCTTGCAATTATGGTTTAATTACATAATCACAGGGTATATTACACTCATAAAAACGGATAGGGTGTCTGCCGCTCGAACACAAACTGGAAGCTGATTCCACAAACGTGGAGCTTGATAAGAAAAGGCTCTGGCTCCCATTGTACTTTTAGAGACTCTAGGAACAACCAACAACCCTGCATTCTTGGAACGCAATGCCCTAGTAGGACAGTAGGGTATAATGAGTTATTTAAGGTAAGATGGCGCCTGCCCATTAAGGGCTTTGTAGGCGAGAAGAATAATTTTAAATTATATCCTGTGTTCTATAGGGAGCCAGTGTAAGGCAGCCAGAACAGGAGTAATGTGGTCCCTTTTCCTAACTCTGGTTAGTACACAAGCTGCAGCATTTTGAATCAGCTGAAGCGACTTGACTGACTTCTTGGTACACCCTGATAATTACAGGAGTTACAATAATCCAGCCTTGAAGTAACAAATGCATGGACTAGTTTCTCTGCATCGTTTTGAGGCAAGATATGCCTGATTTTTGCAATGTTACGTAGATGGAAGTAGGCGGTCCTTGAAATTGATTTTATGTGGGCGTTAAAGGATAAATCCTGATCAAATATAACACCAAGATTCCTTACAGTCTCACTGGAGGCCAAATTAATACCATCCATAGTTAGTATATCTTTAGATAATTTGTTTCGTAGATTCTTCGGGCCAAGTACAATAACTTCAGTTTTGGTTGTGTTTAACATCAAAAAGTTTAAGGTCATCCACGTTTTTAAGTCCTTGAGGCAGTCTTGAATTTTATTTTGATGATTAATTTCATCAGGCTTGATTGATAAATATAGTTGAGTATCATCCGCATAACAATGAAAATGCACAGAATGAATCCTTATAATATTGCCTAACGGAAGCATATATAATGTGAACAAAATAGGTCCGAGCACTGAGCCCTGTGGCACACCATGGCTAACTTTGGTTTGCGTGGAAGATTCATCGTTGGCACGTACAAACTGAGAGCGTTCAGATAGATAGGACCTAAACCAGCCTAAAGCAGTTCCCTGTATGCCAACTACACTGAACAAAAATATAAACGCAACACTTTTGTTTTTGCTCCCATTTTTCATGAGATGAACTCAAAGATCTAAAACATTTTTTACATACACAAAATAACCATTTCTCTCAAATATTGTTCACAAATCTGAAAAAATCTGTGAGAGTGAGCACTTCTCCTTTGCCGAGATAATCCATCCCATCTCACAGGTGTGGCATATCAAGATGCTGATTAGACAGCATGATTATTGCACAGGTGTGCCTTAGAATGGCCACAATAAAAGGCCACTCTGAAACGTGCAGTTTTGCTTTATTGGGGGGGTCTGGGGGGTCCGAAAACCAGACAGTATCTGGTGTGAGGGTTAGGGGTAGGGTTAGGGGTAGGGTTAGGGGTAGGGTTAGGGTTAGGGGTAGGGTTAGGGTTAGGGTAATGTTGTGAATCGAGTGGCCCATGGTGGTGGTGGGGTTATGGTATGGGCAGGCGTATGTAATGGACGATGAACACAGGCCACTAGATTCACAACATTACCCTAACCCTAACCCTACCCCTACCCCTACCCCAACCCCTACCCCTACCCCTCACACCAGATACTGCCTGGTTTTCGGACCCCCCCAGACCCCCCCAATAAAGCAAAAATGCATGTTTCAGAGTGGCCTTTTATTGTGGCCATTCTAAGGCACACCTGTGCAATAATCATGCTGTCTAATCAGCATCTTGATATGCCACACCTGTGAGGTGGGATGGATTATTTCGGCAAAGGAGAAGTGCTCACTATCAAAGATTTTTTTTGATTTTTGAACAATATTTGAGAGAAATGGTTATTTTGTGTATATAGAAAATGTTTTAGATCTTTGAGTTCATCTCATGAAAAATGGGAGCAAAAACAAAAGTGTTGCGTTTATATTTTTGTTCAGTGTAAGTGCTAGTCTTTGCAATAAGATATCATGGTCGATAGTATCAAATGCAGCACTGAGATCGAGCAAAACAAGAATAGCATAAACTAAACAATAAACAAGAATAAACAAGTCCCTGGTCTGAGGCTATTAGAATGTAATTTGTGACTTTAACCAGAGCTGTCTCTGTGCTATGATGTGTTCTAAAGCCAGACTGAAAATCTTCAAATAAATCATTGTTTTTTAAGCAATCACACAACTGTTTTGGGACTGGTTTCTCAAGAATTTTTGAGAGGAACGGAAGATTAGAAATAGGTCTATAGTTGGCTAAAACCTCTGGATCGAGGTTGTGCTTTTTAAGAAGCGGTTTTATCACTGCTACTTTGAATGATTGTGGAACATTCCGTCTCGTAGCGTTTGTGCACCATTTTGAAATGCCCCTCTTAATTACCCTTCTTCGGTTAAGCCACGCTCGCATTGCAGATGAGACAGATGGACTTTGAATTGGAATAAACCAAAAAATAATCATCCTCCCATTCGAAGTGAAAATTATATATTTTGGGCTTTTTTGCTTCTGCCATAATTTTGGTCTTGTGTGTGTGCGGACTGTCACTCCTGTTGACACGGACAACATCAGATAATTAGTGCACACTGCCCACCAGCCATGCCCCGACACATGGGGTCATGCCAATCACAAAGCTTTGATGCGTTCAAGTGCATTATTCGGGCACAGGAAGATTATGTTATAGGACATTAATGATAAAACAGAAAGTTGTTGTTCTATTTTTAGACACATCTCGATCGCGATCGACTGGTTGGGCACCCCTGCTATAGAGGGAAGGAATTAGGTATGTGCGGTCAATGACAGAGAAGAGACAGTCAAGTTTGGCTGTACTCAGTATTGAATCAAAACGCACTAAAGCTTTCAATCTCAATCATTACATGGTAATCGCCGCATGCAGCTGTTATAGGCATGCCATCTTGATGCTCTGCTCACGGATGATCATAAAAAACTGTTAAGATGATGACCTTGTATGTGCAGTGGCGGCTCCAGGGTATGGCTGGGGTAGGCTACAGCCATACCAAGAAATGGCATAGCCCCACCTTAGCCCCACCATGAAAAATGGTTAAAGTAAACCAAAAAAAGTCCACCAACTCGCGCCGAGTAAATTGCACTGACAGCAGCTAGTAGGATTGATTTCAGTAGCCACTTGTCTGGAAATGCCGAAGAGTATAAACGGTTTTGAAAACTTTTGTCACGTAGTGGTCGTCTTCTCAATAAAACATCTTTGCTAATGTCTTCTGGCCAATCAGAATCACGATAACGGCGTGGTGTTGTTGCAGGAAGTCCCGACAGAGAATAATTTTGCGATAGGACTATACATCCATAAAATGATTGTAGCTAAAAGTAGCTACAGAGACCATTCAACTAATACAATATTCAGCTTTTTCTACATTTTCAGCTAAATTCAGCAACAAATCTGCGCAGCTTACAGCATTCGCACACATTTTCTAGTTATACTTGTAGCCTGGACATAGGAATAACCCTAGAGAGAAATGTAGTTTATATGTCAATCTTTAAACTATACACAAACCTTGTCACAGTTCTGTCTAAGTTTGGGTGTTTTCACTGTTCTCTGTCATGTTTTCCTCCTGTCGTTAGTGTCCCTGTGTGTTCTCCTCCCTCCTCACCTGTGTCTCGTTAGCGAATTGTGTTCACCTGTGGCTCTTGTGTTTTTCTCCTCCCTCCTCACCTGTGTCTCGTTTACCGATTGTGTTCACCTGTGTCTGGTAATTAGCCCTCCCTGTATTTAAGTCTTGTCTCGTGCTGTGTTCAGTGTCGGTGCTTCTTTTGTTGGTGACGGACTCCACCGGTGAGTGTTCTGTGTTTTGCTGTATTCGTTCCATTTTAGCCTTGAAATAAAGGTTTATCAATGTTATCTGCGCTTGGGTCCTGCTTCCTTCACTCAACCGTGACAGAAAGCACCGACCAGAAATGGACCCAGCAGATGATCCGTTCGAGCTGGAATTACAGCATTTTTCATTTGCTTTGGCTTGCTGCTATGATTGGTGGAGGGGAGCGTCCAGTGTTCGGCAGAAGGAGGCCGCTCTGGTAGAGGCGCACCGGTTGGCTATGGAGAAACCGGACTTGGTGAAGTTCTTACCTGACTGGATGTTGAACTTCATCTGGGCGTGTGATTTCCAGCCTGCGGACTATAAACGTCTCGGTGTGTTCCGTCTGGAGTCAACCAGTGCTTCCGCCCCAGTTCCTGCTCCTGTCCAAGAGGCGTTTTCTGGAACTCGGCTGGCTTTTGGAGGTCCACGGAGCCTTCAGGCGGCTTCTAGGAGAAGGAGTCGCAAGTCCAGGCTAGCAATCCGAGCCCCAAGAGTCATGGTTCCGGCTACAGAACCGGCCCACACAGCCATAGTTCCGGCCCCAGTACAGGCCCCAGCAGCCATGGTTCCAGCCCAGTTCTGGCCCCAGCAGCCATCATTCCGGCCCCAGTTCTGGCCCCAGCAGCCATCATTCCGGCCCCAGTTCTGGCCCCAGCAGCCATGGTTCCAGACCTAGTTCTGGCCCCAGCAGCCATGGTTCCAGCCTTAGCTCTGGCCCCAGCTGTCCTAGTCCCTTCTCTAGTCCCTTCTCCAGTCCCACCTCTAGTCACTTCTCAAGTCCCTCCTCGAGTCACTTCTCTAGTCCCTTCCCTCATCCCATCTCAAGTTCCCTCTCGAGTCTTTTCTCGAGTCCCCTCCCAAGTCAACTCTCCAGTGTCCTCTCGAGTCACCTCTCAAGTTTCCCCTCAGGTCTCCTCTCGAGTTCCCTCTCAAGTCCCCTCTCTAGTCCCCTCTCGAGTTCCCTCTCGAGTCACCTCTCAAGTTTCCCCTCAGGTCTCCTCTCGAGTTCCCTCTCAAGTCCCCTCTCAGGTCCCCTCTCGAGTTACCTCTCGAGTCACCTCTCGAGTTCCTTCTCGAGTCCACTCTCCAGTTTCCTCTCAAGTTCCCTCTCAAGCCCTCTCTCGAGTCCCCACTCAAGCCCCTACTCATGTCCAGTTGGAGGTCCCGCAGACTAGTCTTCTGCCGGGGGTCCTGCCAACCCCATGTCCTGTACCGTTGGAGGTTCCGCTGGGGGTCCTGCCAACCTCATGTCCTGTCCAGTTGGAGGTCCCGCAGACTAGTCTTCTGCCGGGGGTCCTGCCAACCCCATGTCCCGTCCAGTTGGAGGTCCCGCAGACTAGCCCTCTGCCGGGGGTCCTGCCAACCCCATGTCTTGTCCCGTTGGAGGTCCCGCAGACTAGCCCTCTGCCGGGGGTCCTGCCAACCCCATGTCCTGTCCAGTTGGAGGTCCCGCAGACTAGCCCTCTGCCGGGGGTCCTGCCAACCCCATGTGTTGTCCAGTTGGAGGTCCCGCAGACTAGCCCTCTGCCGGGGGTCCTGCCAACCCCATGTCCTGTCCAGTTGGAGGTCCCGCAGACTAGCCCTCTGCCGGGGGTCCTGCCAACCCCATGTCTTGTCCAGTTGGAGGTCCCGCAGACTAGCCCTCTGCCGGGGGTCCTGCCAACCCCATGTCTTGTCCCGTTGGAGGCCCCGCCGACTACTCTCCTGCCGGGGGTCCTGCCAACCCTTTGTCCGGTCTCGTTGGAGGCCCCGCCGACTACTCTCCTGCCGGGGGTCCTGCCAACCCTGTGTCCTGTCCCGTTGGAGGCCCCGCCGACTACTCTCCTGCCGGGGGTCCTGCCAATCCCATGTCCTGTCCCGTTGGAGGCCCCGCCGACTACTCTCCTGCCGGGGGTCCTGCCAACCCCGTGTCCTGTCCCGTTGGAGGTCCCGCCGACTACGCTCCTGCCGGGGGTCCTGCCAACCCTATGCCCTGTGCCGTTGGAGGTCCCGCCGTCTGCTCTCCTGCCGGGGGTCCTGCCAATCCTATGTCCTGTGCTGTTGGAGGCCCCGCCGACTACTCTCCTGCCGGGGGTCCTGCCAACCCTGTGTCCTGTCCCGTTGGAGGCCCCGCCGACTACTCTCCTGCCGGGGGTCCTGCCAACCCTTTGTCCTGTCTCGTTGGAGGTCCCGTCGTCCACCCTCCTGCTGGGGGTCCTGCC
>CADEHL010001171.1:273813-424410 GCA_902827135.1 Harpagifer antarcticus | reverse complement strand
AGTGAGAGGGACAGAGGAGAGAGAGAGAGAGAGAGAGAGAGACAGTGAGAGAGAGAGACAGTGAAGAGAGGAGCGGAGAGAGAGAGAGAGACAGTGAGAGAGAGAGAGACAGTGAAGAGAGAGCGGACAGAGAGAGAGACAGTGAGAGAGAGAGAGAGAGAGACAGTGAGAGAGAGACCTGGTACCAGACAATTGGCATTTGTTCTTACTCGGGACCAAGTGTTGGTGCTTCCAAACCCTGGTACTGTGCTCGCTACATTTCCCGCCTGAGCTTTGTGCTTCCCAACTCTTCTAACAATCTTTTCATTTCATTTTTCTTTATTTACTTTCATTCAGTTCCCCTCGTCATTTACTGCACCTTCTCTGAGTTTGGCTCTGTGTATCTCCCTCTCCAGATCGTCCCTGAGCTCCTCATTAGTTGTGATGCCCTCTTCCAGCTGCTGCCTGAGGAGCTGCACTGCTGTCAGCTCCAACTGCAGAGCATGGAGACGCTGAGCGCTGCACAAACACACAGAGGGGTTAAGTCATCACATAAAGTAAGCTACTCAGAATTTCTTTTTTTTACATTCACCATTATCTCTACCTGTCCTGCTCCTTTACAGTCTTGACGAGGCTGGAGTAGAGCTGCTGCTCGGCTCTCAGCGCTTTGTTCAGAGAGTCATGCTGCTGTTGCAAGGCTGTAAGGCTAGGCAATGCCTTTAGGGTGACAGAAAATTCAAAAGCACAAGTCTTAATGTCAGAGAATGATGCGTATGTGTTGTTTTCTGGTGTTTTATGAAAAAAAAGGTTGTTAGTTTACTTCTTGCTGGCTATCTCCTCCAATCATGGTCCTCCCTCTCTGAGGGAGCCCAGGCAGTGACCTCTCCATGCCCGAGCCAACCATCTGATCCTGGGTCTGATCAGACCCATTTTCCCCTCTTTGCCCGAGGCGCTGGTGGAGAGCCTGATCACAGACACAATCAAACAAAACATGAGAACTGCAAGACAAGAGGCTGCTGAGTTCAATGCTGTGTGAATGGAGGAACCCTTACATCAATAATCTCATCCTTGGTATTCAGAGTTGCATTCAGGGACTCCACATTAGCAGCCTGACCTTCGTAACGACCCTCCAGCTCAGACAGTGATGACTGTAAATCTGCCAAAGACATCTGAATATTGGGAAAATACATTTGAAGTCAGCACAATAAGACACCCATTAGCAAGTGTGCAGAATATGGTAGAAGCAAAATGTTTATAAGTGACTGACCTTCAGTTCATTTTCCCGCTTCAGTGCTTTATTCAGTGCCTCAGTTTTCTGTGCAAGCTCCTTCTTCAGGACGACAACTGTCTTCTTGGAATGCAGAACGTTCTCCATATTATCCCCACTGTTCCTCCTGGACAGCTCAGCTTCAGGGAAAACAAAATAGAAACAAATATAGGACCGAGATGTACTCTAACTTGAGATTCATGAGATTATGAGATATCTAAGGCCTCACCTTCCCCGTCAACCATCTTCTCCTGCATGATTTGGATGGTATGTCTGAGCTCCAACACATGTTCCGACTCCTCCTTCTGTCTCAAATCTACCACAAACTGATCCATCTCCTGACCACGCTGTCGTAGAAGCTTCTGCATATTTACAAGATATCAAGTTAGCTACCTTGAGACACATTGATACCTTTAGACTTTGTCAAAATATGCCACTAAATCATTAGAAGTCAGAATGTAGGAGAGGAGTATTATTTGTGTTGATGTTTTCTTTTCTTCTCCTTGTTAGGCTTCTAAGTCAAGCACATTTTACAGCTGAGTTACTGAGTTGTATCCCAGAGGAACTTACGTTGATGAGGCTGTCTTTCTCAGCGAGCATGGCTCTGAGCCCTGCAGTGTCTAAATGACTCTCCTGGGCTGCTGTAGAGCTTTGCTTCTCAGCAGTGGCAAGCTTCTGCTGCATGTCAGTGAGCTGCCTCCTCAGCTCCTGGATCTCCTGAGTGCGCTCAGACAGCATGCGGTTGTAGTGCTCTGCAGACTCCTGGAGAAGGGAGAAAAACAGATCCAAGAAATTAGAGGAGGTGATGTTTACCCACATTTTGTACATACAAATGGCATATTTTAAAGTTGTAGATTAGAACATCTGCAACGAATAGTTTTTTAAGAAATGTCAGAAAATGCTATTTGAAGCCTCTCATGTGTAAATGTGTGTGTGAATGTTTTGGACTAATAGAAAAAAGACATTTAAAGACATTTGCCTTTGACTGTGAGACCAATTATCTTGAAATGGTTGGGATGTTTTTGAGAGTAATTATACTCATTGCAGCCCTAGTTTATTGTGTCAAATCTATATTTCAATATGTTCATTATTTTTTTTAATAGATTTAATTCCATGTGTTGACGCTAATTTCTATTACTAATAACCACTTATGTTATTATCATTGCAATTTCATTTCCTTTGCTATATGCTATCATGATTGGTTGCTCCAAAGATTTATTTTGGGTGAAAGCATTCAAATAGATTTCTTAATGAAATGAGGACCTTGAGCAGCTGGTCCTTGCTCCTGAGTGTAGCCAACAGTCCCTCCACAGCACTCTCATTGTCAGCGACCAGCCTTGTCCTGGCCTCCACAGTCTCAGCCAACATTGCTTCTGTGACCTTTAACCTCTGGCCCATCTGTTCAGCAAGGTCACGAGCATTAGTCTGCGACTGGCTCAGCATGGATTGGGCCATGTCCTGAAAACAAAGGTTTAAAGAAGAAGCATCTCAGGTACATGTCAGTCCTCATTCAGAACAGTGAAAGAAACACAAAAGACATGGTTGCAAATACAGCAGAGGGAGGGCCAACTAACATCCATATCCTTTGTCTTGCCCTCCAAAGAAAGCTGCAGCTGAATGATGATGGAGTCCTTCTCTCTCAGTGATCTGTTCAAGTTGTCTTCTACATCTTGTTTTGCTCTCTGCAGGTTCTTCAGTGTGTTTGCAAGGTGTTGCAGCTCCACATCCTTCTCCTTGACCAGACTGTCAAAACTCTGGAAGTAGAGAAATGAGCAGAAAGATGCATTGGAAAAAACTATTGTATTAATGATTACTGGAAAAAGGCTAATGGCTTCTCACATCGATGGTCTCCTCGTTGTGAGAGAGCAAGTTGTTCAGTCTTTCCAGGTCTCTCTCCTTCTCCCTGAGAGACAGCTGCAGCTGGTGTATCTCATTGTCTTTCTCCTCTATGGCAGCAAACTTCTCATCCAGCGCTTGCTGTGAGAGAGACAACAGCACAATGTCAGAATCAAATTATAGTCGCGTTGGTGAGAGGATTAAAGAGAAGAAATGCTCACCTCCAGAGCCTTCTCCTTCTCTTTCAGCCTTTGCCGCAGCTTGGAAAGCACATTGTCGTTTCCTCCTGGGCTTTTACTTTGTTCAAAATCTCTGACCATGTTTATGTACTCCTGAAAAACATCGGGGAAAAGGCAACCATTCGAATGTTTGATTAACACACACAATCATATTGAATCCTTTGTGTAGAATCTGTCTGAATATGTTTCATGTAGTTGTGTTACCTGTAGCTGCTGATCTTTATCAGCCAGAGAGGATGTGAGCCGCTGGATGGTGACCTCATGGGATTGCACTTTCCTTTGGGTTTGATCCAGCAGCTCCTGGTACTGCTGCTCCAGAGCACTCTCTCTGTCTCCAATCTCACTGCTCAGCTTTTTCAGCTGATTGTTCAGATCCTGGGGGGGGGGGGGGGGGGAGATGATAATACCGTCACACCAAAGCTGTCATTTGAATGATGGCTGGAGTCAATAATACCGTTTCTTTGTCTTACATTCAGGGCCTTGTCCCCCTTCTTCTTGTGCTGTTGCAGGTCCTCCAGTTCCAGCTCTAGCTGGTCCTTTGCCTGCTGCAGGTCAGCCAGCTCTTGCTCCTTCCTGTCCAGGCCCCTCTGCAGCTTTTGGGCCTCAAGCACCTTGGCGTGGTGTTCCCCCTGGAGTTGGGCGAGCTCCGTTTGCTTCGTCATTAACAGATTTTGGTGCTCTTCTACTCCCTGAGGGAAATACGCAAAAATGTACCTCTTAGTAATATCATTTGTGAACATAAAAGACACACAGAGCCATTTTATTATCATAAACATTCAAGTTGGCTCTCTATAAAAGTGCAGGACTTGCCTGGTATTTCTGCAGTTGGGCTTTATGTGCTGCTTCTCTAGCCTTGGCCAGAGCATCGTCCCTGTCCTCAATCTCATGACACAGCTCTGCAATCTGTGCAGAACAAAAAAAGACAGACAAGTTCAATCCTGCATGATACAGATCAATGAGAGCAATACCACTTGTAATAATAAGAGTATGAACATTACCTCTTTTTCCTTTTCTTTCAGAACCTGAGTAAATCCCTGGATGGTTTTGTCTCGCTTTAGAGCATTTTTCTTCTCAGAGTTGAGCTCATTCTCCTTCCCCTCCAGCTTCCCTAACAGGACCTGTTTGCACAAGAAAAGTGTTTTACCCAAAGAAACTCCCGTATAATAAAAACATATTAAATGGAGCAACATCTCAATGTACCTTGTTCTGATTCTGGGTTTCCTCCAGTGTTTTACTCAGGTCATCATTGGTGCTTTGTGCCTGGGTGAACTTTTCAGTCAGCAGCTTATTGTAGGACTCCACTCGCCGAACCTCACTCTGCAAAATCCAGAGACATGGATCAAGTTTCATTTGTGTCTCAGTTTTTAAATTCAGGTGGTGGGTGAAACAGGCTACTGCAGGAAAACCCTAACCTATTTACTAACGTTAAGTAAAGATTATTGCACAATATAAATATTATATATTAATTCAAGCACTTTTAATGACCCATGTCTATTAACAAAAGACCTTGGATTCTTCCCCTTTAAAGTCACACACTTTCGAGGATTTTAAGGACCCCTAGGAACCATGAAACAACTACCTCCATGACTCTGACAGGAGTGTATTTATCATCAAATTCCTCTGTCAGGTCATCCAGAGACTTCCAGTCTGCCTCTCTGTGTCTGCCCTTGGCTCGGGTTCTGAGAGGGCCTGTATGTAACCTCTTCAGGACGGGGATGTGGCTCCCTGCAGGGGCAGAGAAATGTTGCTTGGAGATGCAGCGCAGAATCTGAATTAGATCAATGATCACAGAAGGCTGACTTGAGGAACTGCGGTGTAGTGCTCTGGCTTGAACCTTTCCTCTGGGGTCATCAGGGACACCCCGTCTGGCAGCAAACACCTTGGACTCTCTGGGTTTTAGTTTGGGGGGAGGGTCTGAAGGGGGGTCTAAGGAAAAGTTGAGGGACTGCAGGGATGTGGATCGATCTTTGACTCCAGGTCTGGGCAGTGTTCCTTTGCGTTGGACGACATCAAGGTACGTGTTCTGTGATTGGTGGTGTATGACTCGTGGACCGAGGTTCTTTATAGAGCCATGGAGCCCCGTCGCTGATCCCATTCTGTTGCTCTTGAGGTTTGATCTCGCTGGTAACGCCCCTTTACTGACAATTACATCCAGACTCACACACCTTCTCATGTGATTCTCCATGTGACTACTTCCTCTTTCCCTGAACAGCTGTCCTTCAGAGGCCAGCGGGTACCCAGCCTCATCATCAGGACTGCCCGCCCTTGAGGTCTTCTCGCAGCTGGTGCTCTCCACATCACTCTTACAGGCCTGGTTGTTTTTGTTGTAGATGTGGATAATGCACTGGATCAGGTGCTCTTTCTCCGCCTGCAGCTTCTGGATCTGATTGTTGTGCTCTTCCTGCAGCTGGCTGATGTTAACATCACATTGTACCACCTTCTCCAGCTGAAACACACATTTCCCACAGAGAAACTCCCCACGGCCGTCACGAGTCAACTCCCAGCCCAGCACATGGGACAAGATGACTTGTAGCTTCCTCTGTGCTGACGTGCTGAAGATCCAGCGACACTGGCTTCCCACCAGACGAACAGCACATATGCGACACGGGTCCTTCATGGCGCTTTAGGTCTTTAGATTCCAGATTCACCCAAGTCCAAAAGCCAGCCCAGTGACCCAATAATCATCAGACCATGCAATAGCCATCTATCATTTTCCCTCACTGCATCAGCAGGAGAAGCAAAGAGGAGAATGACGGAGTGCAGCGCTGTATAAGCTCTAAGCTGTTGATAATCCCTGCTCCGCCTCTATTCCACTCTCAACAACACATTCAATCAGATGAAATCCTCTAGGATTGCAGCAGGGTTATGGCCGCTGCCAGACCATCTCTAGTAAACCTTCCCACGGATAGCGGATCAAGTAAAAGGATCTACCTCATACACGTGCATCTTCAGGGAAATAATGACAATGGAAGCAGCAAACCACATCTATAGAGCACAGCCTGCCTGGCAGTACATTTCAAACAAATCTGCTGTAGGATTAGAAGAGGTGTTTCCTAGCAATCACTTTCCATTACACTCTGGTGAGGCCACTCAAGTCTTACCATACCACAAAAGCATCCGTGGTAGACATGCTGTCCCTAATCTAACAAAAAAATATTTTGCAATACTTGCAGCATATTCATTTGTTTCCCAAGTCTGAGAAACACTGACATGTTACAGCATTTTCCTTTTAATAAATAAGACTGGACATAAATAACTCTCACAGGTCTGCAGACAGCATGGTAATCCAGTCTTAACAACGTGACCGGAGACTAGACGCCAGCAAGGAACCATGGTTACATCAAACAGCCTTCTACTCTGAACATCTACAACACAGTACCCACAATGTTTTGATGATTACTGTGAAATTGCATTTAATTATCTCTAGATGTTCGGAAATTCTTAAGCTAAGTCTAAAGTGAGTGTTTTTGGTTTTGGAGATCTGGCTATGTATAGCAGCAACAAAGGGTTCAACAATAAAAAACAACAGGCACATTTGAGAAACAAAATGTATCAGGCAAAACATTTAGACACAGACAGCCTGGACTAAATATATTTCACTATAACATTAAACCTTTATACATTTAGGATCAAGTTTTGTTTTGTAGATTAAGTGTCAAAAAACCTGAAAGCTGTCTTTTGCAATTCAATTCTGAATTTTTGGAAAAACAAATCACAAAACATTAAGACAACAAAGACACTGATTTCTATTTTCACATTTAAAAGAGAAGATAATGAATTAGGAGATTGCCACCAGCAAAAAGGCAGACACATTCCCTTCATTCTCTTCTGCTTTGTACAAAACATCACCATAATCACAAATAAACTATAGGATATCTCAAACATTTGACATTCATCCAGTGTGCGAAAAAGTACACGTCCCACCGTCCGGGATGTGTTATTTACAATATCGGACAAGTAGATCTTTCAATTGACTTGTCCGGCGGACAAGTGAAGTTTTTCGCCGATTTATTGACAAATGATTGATACATTCAGTTTACAAAAGGCAGAACTCATTCGCAAATTGTACGTGTCCGCCATTTGTCGTTTAGAAATGTTTGTTTCGGTTCTGCTTGTCGATTCCTAAGGAAATGCATCTCGCCGCTTTCTGTACAGTTAGACGGGGGCGGGGCGGGGCGGGAAGTGAAGCACAGTGGCAGGGTTGGGAAGCAAAACTCGGTTCCGAGTAGGAACAAATAACAATTGTCTGGTACCGGGATTAATAAGAGTTGTGAGGACAGGAGGCGAGGCCGAGCCCTGCGGACCGCAGCTCTCTCTCTCTCTCTATGCTCCGTATCAGCTGATCCCTGCACGGTGCAGCTCAGCGTCTCTCTCTCTCTCTCTCTCTTTCTACACAGCGGATCCGCTGCCCGTGTAACAGCCTCATCTTTGTCAAACTTTCTTATGTTCTTTCTCTAACACGTAATGAAGGTTATTAAGCGTTTTAGCTCCTCACACCCCCGGACCCCCGGACCCGGAGGAGCACAGGGATGTCAGTAATGTTTATGAAGCAGAGTGTAGAAAGTACATTATTGAAATGAAAATACTATACTATATTTATTTACTTTTACAAACAGTGAGCAGCTGGGCAGCTGCAGCATGTGTATTGCAGGACATGTGTAAGCGTGCAAGCGTCTTTGAGTTGTAGAAGCGCTAGGCCTATAGGCTATAAATATAATAATAATAATAACTTTATTTGTATAGCACCTTTCATACAGGGGATTGCAGTTCAAGGTGCTTTACATCAGTAAAAAATAAGATCAGTGTAAAACAAGCAGCAAGAGCAAAGCAGAAAGTGGGATAAAATAATTAAAAATAAAAACATGGGGAATAAAACATAGAGAAATAGTGCAATGTCAATCACAGAGAATAGTGCAGTATAATAGTGTAAAGTCAGTAAAATGCTTTAGTAAAGAGATCGTTCTGGCAGGTGTGTAGTTCATTAGAGAGTCAGCTATGTAGCTGGGTCCTTGTCCATTTAGAGCTTTGTATATGAGGAGAAGCACCTTCAAATCAATTCTCAAAGTTACAGGAAGCCAGTGTAGAGTAGCTGAGACAGGACTAACATGTTTCCTCCTTTTGGTATTCATCAGTAGTCTAGCTGCAGAGATTTGAATGAGCTGGAGTCTTCCAATAGCTTTCTTGGGGCGACCAGTGAATGTTTATGCATATCTAAAGTTCCAGTGTTAATGTTTTGATGCTGCTTTGCGACTGGGATATCTGATATTTAAAAATTGTTACTGCAGTAGTCTAGTCGGCTAGATATAAAAGCATGAATTAGCTTCTCTGCATCATTGTGATTTATGAACGGTCTTACCTTCGCTATGTTTCTGAGATGAAAGAAAGCTGTTTTGGTTACTTTGTTTAAATGGGCGTTGAAGTTCAAATCTGAGTCCAGGATGACACCGAGACTTGTCACCTCCGGTTTAATTCAAGTGGTTAAACTTCCTAGATTATTTGTTAGCATCTTTCTTTTTGAGATAATAATAATGTATTATTATTAATATTATTATTATTATTATTAGGTCTATGTGTTGGAGATGTGTGGTTGGACTCTGTCTCACACGCAGGTTGCAGTGTAACATCAGAGGACACTGGGCCAATTGTACATTCTCAAACTGCACCATTTAGAACTAACTCGACAATGCAGATTATTTTTATATAATTGTATTCAATAACCGTAAGAAATTAAACGGTATGAAGTGATTTGTAAATAGGAATACAGATTTGACTTCATGTTTTCATAAATATAGTTTTCTCCCAGTTTGTCATGGGACTTATTTTTACCCTCTCAAAGAACCGGAATCGAGAACCGAAAATAACCGGAATCAAAAAGCAGAACCGGAATCGTTAAAATCCAAACGATACCCAACCCTATGTGTGATGCAGTAAAATCTTACCGCTCACTTACGTTGGCGGTGTCGTAAAAACCGTGGGAAAGTGTAAAATACGATGACAAAGAAGAAGATTCCAGTGGCCCCAATTTCTGTCCATTCTGGACAAGTGACAAATGTATTCGGACAAGTCAATTGCCAAACTCACTTGTCCATGGACAAGTACCCTCTAAAAACTTTTTCTCACACTGTTCATCTATCAATCATTAAAAAACATCATATGAGACCAAATAACAGGGATCCTATTTGATGTCAAGAATGCAACCATATAGTTGTTATAGAGAATATATATAACAGAAGTACTTCCTCCAAAACAAGAGATCAAATAGCACCAGTCCTTAATAGGAAGCTTATATAATAAAAACGATTTGCCTTGGAGTAAAAGCAAATGGTTTTTATTATATAAGCTTCCTATTGTGACCAACATTAGATTGCCTATTAAAAAAGGCCCAACATTCTCACTACCACTTTTGTGAAGCAGGGTACAAAATTAAAAACAGCACCAGGGGGCACGCAGGGAAAGAAAGTCATACAAAAGGTCAAAGTCCACTTCCTGTGGTTCACCAGAACAACATGGGAGAACCCTCTGAAGCTGGCAGTGCCTGGACATAATAAACAGAGCCTGGGTCCAGCTGTTGCTCAGTGAGCGTTTGACTGGGAATGCTTTCACATCAGTGAACAGTTGCATGAGTGAGCTTTTGGTTGGAGGCAAACTGTTGCTGGAAATAGAATGGAAATCCCCACAACACCCACCTGAGAGTCCGGAGTTGTTTTGTCCTTGTCCCTGTGTAGCATGTCCCTCAGTGCCTGGGAACAGACAGTCAAAGGTCACTCTATTGCAATAGGCCTGAAACTGAGTACAAGTCATTGAGTGGCTGGGAATAGTGGCAATACTTCCATTTTCTCTGAATATGCTGTAAATACTCTTAAAACATGGCAATAAATGACTACAGCTGTACAGAATGTCATTTTTATTTTTAAATGAAAGAATCTATTTATGTTTTGAAACGATCCCTTAAATGTTTTATGATCATCACCTTAATAAAAAGATCAAATATCCACGAATGAAACAAGTCAGTGTTTTTTCTTGTTAAATCATTTTTCTTTAGGGAATATAACCCTTCAATTTCGTCAACATAAATAGAACAATGATGTCCTGATGGTTAATAATAGCATTTGTTTTGAAATGATTTAGGGTTATTTAATACTACAGTAGTATGTAATACATTGTTGTCTAATCAAATGGAGAAGGGGAAAAAAGCTGTCCATCATTTAAAATGTGAATGTCAACGTTATAAATGAAGCTTCTTAATATTTGGTAAGCGCTACAAATGACTTAAAACGTTGTGTACCTCTCAGATAATACCAAACCCAGCAAATGGTTGTGAGAATGAAAGCTCCAAAAGGGCATATCTTTAACAACATATAAAAGGCATACCTCAAGTTCCTGATCTTTCTGGGCGATGAGATCAGAAAGATGTTTGAAACTGTCAGCTGACGGTTGATCTGTCTCTTGGTCTGTACTTTTCTTCTGATGGGTCGCAGCTTCCTGGTTCTTTAAAGTAATCTTGAGCTGCTCAATGACACTGAAATGAGAAGGAAAAACATTTAGACGGATAAAACATTACAACAATTAAAACATATTCATGTGTTTGCTTTTCTATTGTGTTCCTACCTGTCTTTTTCCTGCAGAGCCTGCTGCAGGTCTTGTGCTTGGCTAGTCCCGGGGGGGAAGGTGCCGAGGGGACCCAGGGCTTGGAGCTGCTTTTCCATGTTAATATTCTTCAGCTTCTCCTGCTCAGCGATGGCTGCCATCTTGTCAACCTCTTCCTCAGCCGTTTTCAGACACTGAAATGAAGGAAGAAGTGAGACAACAGCCCCCTCAACTACCTTGGGGTTGAAAGAGAAAAGTGCTGCTCTCAGTAACTAGTTAAGACCAACCTGCTCTAAGTTAGCTATCCTTTTGTTGAATGCATCTCTAAGGGCATCCATCTCTTTCCGAGCGTGCTCTTTCACACGCTGGGGTTCTCCGGATTCTCGACCAGCAAGACTCTCCAACGCTTTCCTAATAAACATGGATGGGCAGATTAGTTAGCGCTCATATAAACAATTGTATTACTTGGCTTAATGACATCTTCCAGCCAACTCATTTCTTTTTTTTAACTGAATTACTCAAACATATGTAGCTGAAACTGAAGGATACTCACGATGCAGACACGAGGAGTTCCTGTTTCTCTGCCAGGTCTCTCTTCATAGACTCCAGCTCCACCTTAAGCTCAATGTTCTATAAAACACACAACATTTGGTCAATTACAGCACAACACACGTCCGGCAGCGGCTCAGGCAGTAGGGGCTTGGACTGGGAGCTGAAGGGTCGCCGGTTCAAGTCTCCGACCGGACCTAAATATGGAGTGTGGACTGCTACTTGGAGAGGTCCCAGTTCACCTCCTGCCCTGCCCTGGTGCCCTTGAGCAAGGCACCAGACACCCCCCCCCCTCCTCACTTGCTGTACAATAGCTGCCCACTGCTCCTAGTACTCCTGGTACTAGGATGGGTTCAAAGCAGAGCACACATTTCACTGTGTGTGCTGTGTGCTCTGCATGTGTGACCATTAAAGAGGGTTTTCTAATTTGCACATCTGGTTCACAATGGGGAAATCATTTAAGAGGTTACTTCTGACAGCTGCATTGTTGACTTTTCCATATAAATGAATCTCTCATTTTATCTTAGGGTGGGTACTTGAAGAAAACATTCTTATAGGACACCTCACCTCTCAAAATGAGAAATAGAAGAAGATAAATAAAACAAGAAGCAGATTTCAACGGGCTAACATCTCACAAAGGCAAGACAGCTGTTCTAAGATTAGAAATGGTGATTTTGGTTTAAACAAATCCAGTTATTGTTTGGTGAAGATGTGATCTCAATTAGTCCCTAAGGGAAACACAGACTCACATGAAACATTGTGACACAGAGACTTTTACAAAGTGAAATAAATACCGTTTTGAAAATGTCCTCAGTGGAGTCATCACATTTCTGCTGCATGCGCTCCTCCATGAAGTAAATGCGCAGCTTCAGGTTAAAGTTCTCTTTCTTCAGAGCTGTGATTTGCTGCAGATGATTGACAAAAAAAAAGTTCAATGAACAGGAAAATGATTGATCAACAAATAAAAATGTATGTTGCCCTTTTTCCCATCCTAATATAACAACCAAATAAATCTATACCTTTCATTTACATGATAGTATTTAATTATACATTCTGTCCATCTAATATGTATCTATTGTCCCCGCTGTGGGACTAAAAAAGGTTCTGATATGTAGCTCTGTCTTACTTGCACCATCATGTCTATTGCACTATTGTATGTATTTTTTAAGTGAAGTATATTGTATGTTGCATTGTTGGGGAAGCCTGGGACTTTGATTTGCATTGCCAAACACTACAGTGTAGCTATTGTGCAAAAAGAAATCATGTCATTTTGGTCAAAAATAATGTCTTTGTTTGAAAAGCCTGACAACATGTTTACATGGTAGAAAAGGTTCATGTGCATGGTTCATGTTCAAATGAAGGGATGCCTTCATTCTTCTATGTGTGTTTGAGTGTAAATGTGTGTGAAGTGGACTGTGCATCATTGTGCTGTAGGCTGGGAACAGCATACATCTGGTGATGGGGGTTGGGTAGACTGTCAGAGGGAGGAGGCAGGAGTTAGGAGTCTGGACCCCTCTTTAAAACCTCTAATCATGAAGCCAGCCCGGCAGCACGAGCCAAAACATCTCAGCATGCATTCCTCTCAAATGCCGAAATATAGACTTTAACTCATCCTACTCTCTCCACACACACACACACACACACACACACACACACACACACACACACACACACACACACACACACACACACACACACACACACACACACACACACACACACACACACACACACACACACACACACACACACACACACACACACACACACACACACACACACACACACACACACACACACACACACACACACACACACACACACACACACACACACACACACACACACACACACACACACACACACACACACACACACACACACACCACACACACACACACACACACACACACACACACACACACACACACACACACACACACACACACACACACACACACACACACACACACACACACACACACACACACACACAGTGTGGCTGGGTTTGAGTCAGAGAGTCGGAGAGGATCAGGTTTAATGAATCACAATACCTTGCTTGTTGTGGTGGGGGTAAGCTTGACTACATTAACTCATACTGACACAGATTTAACGTATACGCAATTTAAACGCATTCATAAACAAATACAAATCACATGGTAATGTTATATAAAAAAGGCTTTTGTTAAACATTGTATAACTACATAGCAACTCCAATTTAAGAAACTTTAAGCCACTTAATAAGCATCACTCACATTCTCATAGTCCTTCATGGTGAGAGCTTTGATTGGGGACATCTTGTCAGGGAAGGATGGAGCTGTAAAGAAAAAAGTGATCACCTTTAACTTGTGTCACAACAGCACTATGGTCTCCATATCATAGAGAATCCTCCCGGCTTATAGGAATGCATTTGTTTTAGAGCGATAAAGAGAAAGCAGAAGTGTTTTTTACTGAAGAGGCATCAGAGGTGAGAGCATGTTTAAACCAGTTGGAAGCAGCCCACAGCTGATCATGTAACACGAGTCAAACACACATTTCACAACACTGACTCCTGATACAGTTTGATCAGGCTCAAACTGAGAGAAGAACAGGAGAGATATTTAATATAAGGTTTTTGGCCTCAGAGTCGCATTGTTCTCTTTTATTTATAGAATTGTGGATCTAGTATCTTTTTTGACTGCGAGTTGAACAACACAAGCAATTGTTGACGTCTGCATTGGCTCAGTAAAGCTTTTGTTCCCCAATTCATAGACTGAAAAATATAACTTGTGATCTTCAGATTAGTTTTTATAATACAATAATAATAATAATAATAATAATAATAATAATAAACATAATGCGGCAAATGTCAGTGTTCTGCCTAGTTGTATTTTTCCGCACGACCAATGTTTAAAAAAGCCACAGATGCTGACCTATATGTACAAATCATTTGTTTTCCTGCTTGTTTGTATTGTTCCAGTTGTCAGCACTGTATACATTGTTGGCAACTGTCGGGTTGATTAGAAAGAGGATTAGCTCATTAACATCATACAGCTAATCCCTTACCGGCTGTTTGCAGCGGTGGGGACATAGCCGTGGGAGGTCACAGCAACGATTCAGCAGCCATGTTAATGAATACACAAGGGGAGACACAGCTCAACAAGGGGAAAAGCAGAAATAGAACCAAAAAAAAGTATTTCTTTACCCGTCATGCTGTCCATGGAAAACTCTCCAGCATCTATGGAGTCTGGCAGTCTGCAGCTAAGGAAACAACCATTCTGTTAGCGATGCAACCTCACTGCAAATATTATGAAAAGGTATCACTGTTACAATCAACATAACTTTTCTATTTTTTTAATCAACCTAACCAATGCAAGCGATGTGTTCTAACCACGCACATTGTACAGACTTACTCTGATTATTATGGTTTTTGAACAACATATAAAGAGCCATGTTTATGCATTACTCACGCTGGCCAGTTCCATTGAGCCTCAAGAACAATCCATAAATAGCTCAAGAATGACTGCTTCATTTACATCCACTCTGGCAGTGTGTGTGTGTGTGTGTGTGTGTGTGTGTGTGTGTGTGTGTGTGTGTGTGTGTGTGTGTGTGTGTGTGTGTGTGTGTGTGTGTAAGACCATGTGCAAATGGCAGCCCAGCTCTCATGTACAGACAGACAGCCAGAGAGGAACTGGGGGACGGAGAGGCTTTCTTTGCTAGACAAGCAGCCTACTGTGGCTTTGAGCATCACACAGATGGGACAGTGGCGTCACACGCAGACAATCACACCAAACATCAGCAACACACATCTGGATCACACTGACACAAAGGGAACCGGGGTCTTACTGCCTTACTGACTAATGTAAATATGCTGCTTATAAAATCTGTTTTTAAGAGTAAAATGACCTAAATGAACAGATGCTATTTGGGACCAGTCTCATGTCCCTCAACCTTTAACCTAATAATATATAATGTTCAGCATTGCGTAACTCCTTCCCATACCTCCCCCGGCAGCGGAGGCACATTTGCTCTGCTGCTTCTCTGCCATATTACTCAGCAAAGATCAACGCTGACAGCATGATTTATTTTATATTTCACGTCTACATATTCCTAAATGTCATGTTATTTATATAAAGGATTTAGCAGATTGTGCTCTAGCTTGGAGTCATTGCAATAAAATACGATTTAAAAACATTTTTGAAAATCAGTCCCTGTATCACAACTTGAGTGTTAACAAATGCATTGCTTTTTTGTGAATTGTTATAGACATTCTTTCCAATTCTATTATATTTCTACATTTTCTGTAACCATGAATAGCTCAGCTATAATTAAGCTTCCACTGTGAAAGTGCACCAGAAACCATAATGACACTGCTGCTCTTCCCCATCTCTGATTTGATTAGCCACCCAGCAACAATGTTAGCCAACATGAAACACCATCATTCAGTCAATTACAGTCCCGATTTAAATTAGACTTTTAAAACATTGAATCACCGTTGAAATGATGCATTTTAATACTGATAAACAACAAAATGTCAAATTAAACTCATGTCAAAATGATCCAAGATTCTATGTGATACAAGGATGAAACATGACGATTATAAGCAGCAGCAAAACAATCCTCCTCGTAAAAAAAATGAAAGTCAGTCAAATTGCATCAGGGAGGTTTCACATGCTCAGCAACCCCTTCCTGTGTTCATGGGGAGGACGCTCTCTACAACAGGAGCCACGATAAGAGCTAAATAACCAAACAAACATGTGAAACAACATCCATAGAGAGTGACACACATGTCACTCTCTCATAACATAATAGATGACATTTAAAGACATATGTGTAATTGTTAGTAACGCTGCATTTGTTACCCCTCAAGCACACAGTGGAAACAATGTAAGAGTCGTAAACACTGACTTCCTCCTTTTTTCTTCTCACTTTGTTCAACTGCTAAAGACTAAAATGGAAGCATTTAGACCTACAATAATTCCATTGACAGTAGTTCATGCAAATCAACACTAACCAAGCCGACTGACATCACGCAAAGACATATTTTTTTCCAAACTAAAAGGGTACAGTGAATCAGGTTTCAGAATGACCGAATAAGTCATTCACACCACACATATCAGCTAACATCTTGGATTACTGAGGCACGCTTACCACCTGGATGACTGCTTTTACACAGGACACGGCTGCGCTAGGTCATTTACAAAACCAAGGACACAATTCTAAAAACATAGGAGCTATAACTAGATTTGCAGTGCAGCAGGAAGAGTTGTAGACTAGCTATATTCCTGAACAAGTCAACAAAGCACATATAAAGAGCAGAGGAAATAATGCACAGTCCACCTACCACAATCACTTCTCTCATGTCAAGGAGAGCACGTGGGAAAAAAACAAGTATTACATGTTAATCCACATTTTGCAGAGAGTGCAAAGAGAGCTGCTTCAGTCTTAACCCCTCTGAAAGTGTGACAGATAATTTCCGCTTTCTTTCACATCTGACTGACAGGTCATCAAGCCGACCCACCAATCACAGTGATATCACAGATACATGCAATGAGCTGCAAATGACTTATAACGGAAGTAACTACTTCTAGTGTACACATGACAGGCTCTCTGCACCAAGCTTGTATTGCACTGTTGATGTTTCATTATGGTTTGGGGCTCCAGATATTGTTTGAGCCAGACTGGCAGTACGAAACTAACATTATTTTCTTTGTATGTAGATCTTTTGCTCATTTTTATAAACGCTATTGTGTTGTTAACTTTAAAGCAATGTGCACATTAGTAGGAACATTATCCCTTAACTTTATGGCAAAGGTATGTATATATATATAATTATTACATTTGTGCTTGATGTTCATTACAACTGTATTTAACGTATACCTCAAACCTGCACCGTATATACCTTATCAAAATATATGTATTCATATGTATACATTTATGAACATTACTACTACATTATTTGATTGGATACAAACTGCATTTCGATGTACTCTGTGCAAAGACAATTCGTTACTGTATGTAACGTTAGTCAGTCAAATAACTAAAAATAATTGCTTCCAGGACGATTGTCCAATTTACATTTTTAGCTAACTTCAAATAGCCATGTCAACATTATCTTAGAGTTAGATCATGTGGAACTGTATACAGATACATATCATGTGTGTGAGTCAGATTAACTACAAACTACACCAGAAGTAATAGATTTTACGAGATATAACTGTACAGCAACTATAAACAATACACTATAATAGCATGTGGCTAACTATTGGTTGTATATGTTTACGTTGTATCATCTGATACAACTTGAGTGAATAGGTGTTGTTCCAGATATGAGTCGAGCCCTGTTCAGCGGTAACTAATGTGGATTATTGGGTTAGCTATAACGTACTCAAACATGCTAATGTTAGCTCGCTAGCTAACGTTGGTGTGTTTTACCTTCCGTTAATGTCAACGGGGAGCGTCAAATCGGCCCCCACGACGGAGTCCATGATAGAGCTTCACTTATCGTGTGTTATCCCCAGAATAATAGCACATTTGACATACTACAGCTATTGAATTGTTCAAAAAGCGGGACGGAATTCAAAATAGTCCAGGCTACCGCCATCATGATATGGTAGACGTCACCATTGTGGACGTTAGGGACTGGCGATGCCTTCAGGCTCTGTTGGAAATATTTGAATTCACATACGAAACGCTACAGAAGATGCTCTAAAAATATGAATATCACGATATACAGTACAAAAACACAGGTTAGACGGTTTACTTATGTTACCTCCATCTCATTATTTGTTTATAACAAATATTGAATGCAAGTTTATTGTTTAAAACTTCATAATAAATAATTTACTAGCAATAAAGGGCAGCACATAGCAGGGTGGAGACCGGGTAAACGCGATTGGCCAAAACAAACTTTGGGGAGGGACCTTTATATATACAGTCTATGGGAGGGACCGGGAGGGACGTAGAAACTCAAAATACAGACGCTCCTTTGGTATCCAGCCATGTAATATTACCGTCTCTGACAGCACACTTCCAAGAAAAGTCACGTGCTTTTATTTAGTGAGCCCATGAATCTATATCTTGTTGGTATAATAAAATGATCAAGGTCATACAAAGGGCATGCATCTCAAAATAACTCAACTCATACAGTTGTGGAAGAAACAAATGTACACTACCGAAGTCCTGCAGTGGAAATGTTATTTAAGTAAAAGTACACAAATATTAGTATCAAAAAAGACTTAAAGTACCAAAAGTAAAAGTATTTAGGATGGCATATGGCAGAAATGTATGTGCTAAGTTATTTAATTAGTTATTATTAAGTAGATTAGCTTTTATATTTATATATTTGATATGTCATTGAACATGCTTGTGTGTGTGCAGTGCTTCTCAAAGTGTGGTCCGCGGATCACTGGTGGCCCGTGAGCGCTCCCTAGTGGTCCGTGAGTATATTGGTAACATTTCACATTTGAAATAAATAAATACATTTAATTTTTCCGCACTCTCGCGGGAATATCTCCGCAAATGAGCGAGTTTAAGTTTCACTTACATTTTCATGATTTCATCATAGAAGATAACCAGAGGTTACTTTGTACTTCAGTAAAAGTAGAAGTACCAGAGTGTTGGAATACTGTGTGACAAATAATAGTCCTGCATTCAAAATGCTACTCAAGTAAAAGTAGATTGTATGCACATGTAAATGTATTCCAAATGTAACTAAAGTCTGATTTAAGTGTTGATTATATTTCACATCATTAATCGAGATCTGAAAAGTAACTAACGGTAATAAATAAATGTAGTGGAGTAAAAGTACACCATCTACCTCTGAATTGTAGTGTGGTAGAAGTAAGAAGTAAAAAGCAGCACAAAAATCAATTGAAGTACAGTACTTGAGTAAATCAATGTAGTTACTTTACACCACCGAACATAATACACGCTCACACACAATTTGTGTGAAAGGCAAGACATCTTGATGAAAGTCTTCATTTGTATTGTTAATACTATGAACCTTTGCACGCTCTTTTCCAGCAGTAACATTGTATATTTTTATAATTTTCTTATAAGACATAATTCCAGCAGAATAGTTGGTGCATCAGATAGTAACCAAGTACATTTACTTATACATTTAGCATTATACTGAAGTAAAACGAGGTTTAACTATTTTATTATTTCCAATTTTGCGACTTAATCATAATTATATTTCCCTATAACTCAGCGTAAAATATTGTACTACGTGTATATGTACTATACTCCACTGCATTTACATAATCATTAGTTGCAGCCTTGCTTTATGTTATAGACGTTGTATGTTGTTAATTTTACTTTTTTAAACACATTAGTATTGTATTCATCAAGGTAGATTCTTGCATTTTAATTTTTATAAAGTAATGTATGATGTTTGTGGGTATTCCAATCAATCTAGCAGTTGACAGGTAAAAATCCACACTGAAATTGAAAGTATTTATTGAACAAATGGACACTGGACAATGAATAAACAGTAGACAAAGGATGTTGGCAACAGAAATGTTCAGAGTTTTGATGACTAACTGTTTCTGGCAGATATTTCCAAACAGGCATTAAATGACAGAACATCTTTATGTAAACATGTGAGGTATTCTTAGCTCGTTTTAATGTCTACAACAGATTTACAAAAAGAAGAAAAACTTTTCACATATTTGCACAATTCTTCAAACACAAGTTATATTATAGCAGAGTCCTGATACAGTACATGGTTGATTATCATAGAGGGAAAAACAACATAAAGGAAATAACAAAAAAATAAAAAAATAAAAGATAATTAACATTGAAATAAATTTGTTCTCTGGAGCCCCAAATTTACACATAGAAAATCTATAAACTCCAAGACCAGTTGGGCAAACCGATATATAAAGTTGTCAGAAAGAGTAGTATTGCTTTAACCAACAGAACGTTAACCACATTAAATAACATTAAATTAGCAAGAGGGGGTCCACTGTATACAGCAAGCTTTGAACAATTATACACACTTGTGTCCAGCTACAACAAAGGAACTTTTATTTAATTGAGACTATTTCCACTAGTTGTGTTTCTAAAAAATATTACATACAGCTGAGGGGGGGCTTTGTACAGAGTAAAATGTTATGCCTACAAACAATCATTCAAACCCTGTGATTTATATACTGGATACAAGAGGAGTAATCTTTTATTTTGTATAGTTATTTCTAGAATAAGTTCAAGCAGAAAAAGCATGTAGCATTGAACAACATCAGGGAACTACTTTGATTGGGCTGGGATATTAGCATTATAGTGCATTATGGCAACTATGGCAATATATTATATGTATTTTGTTTATTTGATCTAAGCAAGCATGCACTATGAACATCAGAATATTTCAGCAAAGTGGTGTTATTACAGCACTATGGTTAGCACCTTAGATCATTTACTTAGCACCATGCATTAGAGAGAGGATTAGATAGAAGGCAGGGTTTCTATTTGGATGAATGGACCCTCTGTCCTCTCTCCTGTGGCTCAAACTCAATACTTTAAGTCTGTTTATTTTAAGTATGGGAGAAAAAGAGACTCCTGGTCCCATATGGCGCAGAGTATATTATAATTCCTATTGCAAGTCAGGAACGGATACTCCACGGTTGTGGAGAAATTAATAAAACACTATTTAGAACTAGAGCTCTTTAATTCTTTTTTTATTATCTCCACAATTCTCCCTAATCATCAGTGGCATCCGGTTCAATAATGTATGAGTGAGAAAGATAGAAATAAGTATTACTTGCACTCACTTTCCATGTTTGTGTGCATTAGCGTATCATCAGACGATGTTACCGAGAGCTGAAACTTATTTTTCCCACATTAAGGATGTCAATAAAAGCCATGGCGTCCCATTTTGGAGCACCAGTAAATACAGATGTGATTCCATGCTCATGCCTCTGGATTGATTCACGTGGGCAAGATCATGATGAGCACCTAAGGCAAAAATGGCACCCCTGAAAAAATCCTTCCATATAAGTTTAAAATATCAAATCATCTTCTCATTTTCTATTGCACTTGAAGATTATTTCTTTACATAAGATATACATGTATAAAAGTTAATAATAAGCATTCTTATATATATGTACATTAAACTAATCCCAATTACTTTAATTATTCTCTCTTAATTGAATAGAATTCCTGGTATTTCCAAAAAAAATGCATACAGTTACAAAAATAAGTTATTATAATGTCCGCAGATGAACTTGGCCTTGGTCTCCCTTCACTTAGCAATGTTCTCGAGAGATGAGGCGTGGAGCTTTTATTTCTCCACGCGGGCGGACATACGGAGATCCTTCCTGAAGAGCTTGAAGAAGCTTTTGCCAAACGAAGAAGCTTTTAGTGCAAGAACTCCCCTGTCCTCCCCATCTCTTCTGTCTCCCCCCGGCTTCCTCCCTCTGTGTCTGCAGTCCAACGGGAGTTTGGAAGAGTGAAGCACGATCTGATTGGAGGGGAGGCTTGTACTCGCTTGGGTTGATTTGCCATGGGTTGGAGGAGACTACTCCAATCTCCACGCCCGCATGAGAGTGTCACCTCGATGGGGGGATGATCCGTCCCCCTCCATGATCAGAGGACAAACATGGCCGCCCTCACAGGAAGCAAACAGGACTGACTTCCAGGTGGTAATGTGAGCCAGGTGTAGTCTTGGGGAGGTTGTAGATGTCCACCACAGGGAGCAGGGAGGGGTCCAGGGAGTGGAACACAAAATGGGTTTGGTGCCAGCGGCCATCTTTTATCTGAAACCCAGAAACACAAGACCATCTTTTCAGTCAAAATCATGAAATGTACACTGAGGGCTCCTAAAACACAAGGTTGGAGCCTCACGTTCTGCAAAACACCGCGTTGTGTAACTTGTGATCCTGCTGTGCATTTTGGTTATAAGAAATAAGTTGGTGATTAAAGTTTAAAGTTAGTATTTGCCCTAACCCCAATCAAAAACCTTCAGATGAAGATACAACCTCGACTTTGCTGCAGATTTCCAAAATACCTACCTGACAGCTGATACATTTTAAAATTAAATTCTCATTGCTCTACTTGAAAATATATTGCAAATAAATATTGCTCAAATATATTGAAATTAAATGGACTTTTATAATTATGTCCAAAAACAAAATTAACTCAAATGGGGGGGTTTGTACTCTGATTATCATTCACATTTTAAATGTGATGTGAGACAACATATACAAATGATAAAACAAACTTGACATGCATGACATTTTGATATTGAAAGCTTGTATTACTTACCTAGTTTGCTTTATAAAATAAAATAAAATAAAAGCATATCCTTTTCCACTCAGTCCAGCTTGCAGGCATGCAGGTAATCTTACACTGTAAAGTAGCCTAAACAGAGCACGGGGCTAATATGGTCAAATACTTGCTACTATATCCTGCAAACCATACCCATCGTGATGGAATATTGCATTTTTTTAGGAGTCCTGTAATATTTATGGCAACAAGTTTGAAAGTCTGTAGAATTAAGGGCACAAAGCCAGCTAGCATCATGTGAGTCGTACCCAGCAGGAGTCTTCTAAGACTTCAGGCTCCAGCTCTCCCCCCGCCTCAAACACCTCCCCGGTCCAGGCCTTGAACCTGACGGAGCCCTGGGGGGCCGGCTGGTCCTCCGCTGCTCTCCAGACGGAGAAGTTGAGGCAGTGCACGATGATGTGCTGCTCTGCCTCGGAGCTCAGCAGGTGCAGGAAGTTCATCTGGACACGACACACGCTGATGGCCGGCTGCACAGACACACACAGCACAGTTAACACGTGGGGGAAGTGTTTCACACTACAGGTGAATATGGAAACTATAGATATCACCATGAACCGTTAACCTTGGTTTAAGCCAGGTTCACAATTATCACAGAGAGACTTATGAATATCTTATTGTATCAGAAAACACAACAGCCATATAAAGAATATGAAATGAGGCATAATCTAATGTTAAAGTACATCTTAATGTCAATTTTGGATGATCTTTCCAGAAGCCTAAAGAAAGAGTAGAAAAATAGAGAAAAGACATGTTTTCCCCTGGAATATCTCACTTTAAATTCTATAATCTAGTGGACTTTGCTCATTTCATCTAATCTGTTGTTGTGTCCTAAATACCTTGGAAACTGTGATTGGTTTTAGGCAGGTCTGTCCACCTCCAGTAAAGTTGCAGGAGACTTCTATTGTGTCTGACGAGCAGCCCAGGTTGGGGTCCATCCAGTAAGTGCCTGAAACACATTGTGGGTCATTTCTTAGTCTATCCAATCATACAATGACTCACTATGTTTGTCTCCAACACAACACTCACCATCGTTTAACTTGTGTTCACAGCTGTGGAGGTCCCTGCAGATGCGTGCAGGGTTGTCCCGGGTGCCCAGGGGGTTCTTCAGGCTCTGGATCAGGTTACTGAGGTAGTGGAGGGTCTTAAAGATCTCTGTGCCTTGGTCCAGGTCCGGCAGGTCCATCGCCAGCTTATTCTGGAGGACAGACAAAAAGATTAGTCACTGCAATTTGCAAAAATATATCACAAAACGTAGACATGTTGACGTCAAGATCCACCAACCTCGGTCCTGAGAGGGGCGTGGGAATCCATGACCAAAACACCGTCATCCTTCTGCAGGATAATAACAAAATGATATCTTATCTCACCAGTGTCTCTTTATCTTTCTGGTTTACACAATAAATCATTTCTAACTACTTAAAGCTGTATTTGATGTTATAAAATCAGCCAACATAACATGACTTACAAATGATTGAGGAATACCCGGACGACCCTACAGAGGTAAAAAAAAGCTATTAAGACAATGTATCATGAATATTGAAAAGGAAATGATGTCATGGAAGGTGGAAAACTTACTGGAAGTCCAGCGAGTCCACGAGGTCCAGGAGACCCCTAAAAAATAGTAAAAACACACATTATGGATTTAATGTTATGTATTCAATCAAGTTTCCATAGAAAATGCTAATTGTCAGTAACAACAGGAAATGACACAGCATACAAACGTACCCTGGGGCCTTGGAATCCCTGTTCAGAAGAGCAAAGGCATATTTTCAGATTGATTATTGTCTTGAAATCTGCTTTTTACACATTTAAAAAGTATAAAAAATGGAAAAGAAAAGATGTTGTGAGAAGTTAAGACTTACAGTCTCCCCACGATTGCCCTTCTCTCCTCTGGGACCCTGGAAACACATGCACACAGTCAGTTTTTTGGAAAATAAACGACAGAAATGGTACATTTTACAATGAATCTGTGTCATACTTACTGCGCTTCCATTAGGGCCAATGATTCCCATAGGGCCAAGGACTCCTGATCTGCCCTGAGGGAGAAAACAGGAAAACAAATATGAAATAAGAAGTGAATTGCAGTTATTAATTTATATATGTACCATTAGTGTCCTTACTATTGAGCCCCGTGGCCCCTTTGGTCCCCGAGTGCCCTTTGGCCCGAAGTCTCCTGGAGGCCCCTGGAAACAGCAGAGATCATTTAAACACACTTTTATCATAACCCACTTTGTACATGTGATCAAAGCTGCACTCTAATCTTTGATATCATTCAGTGTCTAATGTAGTGTCTAGCAGACTCCTCAGTGACAGATGAATACATTGTGTTTGTGTTCGTTTACATTACATTATACACAACAAATGGTGTGTAGTTTTGAATAAATTGTGTAAAATGGTATCTTACATTTTTGAATGTTCTATTTTCATCATTTTATTTTATTGTAATATCTAATCTAATCTATTTAATCTAAAAACAGAGTTGAGCTTTGAGTGTAAGAAATATAATGTGGCTGTAGAATGACATGAGAATTGTATATTAATGTCAATGTGTTTACACCTTGCTGCTGTTTGGTGATGCATACATACCCTTGGTCCAAACACTCCCAGGATTCCTGGAAACCCGGAGTCTCCTATATCACCCTGAATAAGAATAAAGTCAAAATAAGACACACAGAGTTACAAAATGTCTATTCAAATGACCGGTGTAGGTAAATCATTGTTTTTCTAACTTATGATACTCACAGGTTGTCCTTTTGGCCCCTGGTCTCCCTGAAGCCCTGGCAGTCCCATCCCTCCTCTGAAACCTCTTTTCCCCAGAGGGCCGCTCTGTCCACGAAGACCCCGCTCACCCTGGATGGATGAATGATGAAGTAAAAATCACTCATGGGCAAATAAATAAGCACCACATGATATGTAATGAGTGGTGGAATGCAATGCATTACAGAGTTTATTAGTTCATTATCCCTCTCACCTTTGGTCCGAAGGTCCCCTGATCTCCTGGGAGTCCCTGGACACCAGTTTTACCACGAGAGCCAGATTTGCCAGTAGCACCTTCCTCCCCATCATCACCTTGCTCTCCCTACATGTAGATGCATGTTGGTATTAGGATTCACCACAAAGATGAACAATCCACCAGTATGCATTTCTGCCCAGCACTTTGCCCTGAGCTCTGCTTTGTTTCACTTATAACACAATACATCTCATTGTTTAATAGAGTCATCAAATGTGCTGATGACTTTCAGACGTCTAAGAATACACCAAGGGCCCTTCTCACTTCGGTTAAATGGATTCCTTGCGTCCCTCACTTTCCCTGTGACTAGTCCCTCCCACCAGGGAAGCATGGAGAGACGCAAGGAAACCACGAGAAGCAGGGAAATTAGTTTTAAGAGCAATGGGACGTCCTTTCCTCCGGAGCGTCACGTGAAGCGACGTCCGTTTGTGATGACGCTGCACAGCTGATCGTCTGACAGCAGCTCTGTCCCCGTTATTTCCACACACACACCCGCCTCTGTTAGTACACATGTACTGACACAAACATGTGTGTCATCTGTTGTAGACCCAAATAAGATAAGATAAATAAAATATATTTTATATAGATAAAATAAGAACTCATTCTCAAAAAAGATAAACGCAATTCTTAAAATGTATAAACGAAAAAAGCGATCATGAAAATGTTTCCAATAAATGAAGAAAATGATTTTTGAACACTTTGTTGTTCAGATATATCACATATTTGTAACTAAATTATACATTAATTGAAACAAAACACGGTATAAACTGAGGAGTGACTCCCGTGAGGTTTATGTATTTTCTTCACTCCGCTGGGAAACTGCTCTCATGTCAAGAAGCATCAGATCAGTGCATGCACTGCATCGTCCAATCAGTGAGCGATACACAGTAAGGGGGCGGGGCGAGTGTCTGAGGATTTCATCGAAGGATGGTCTGGTGGTTCCTCGGTTATAGCTCCTCCATTATCGCTCCTCGCTCCTCCGGCAAAAATAAGGCCATTGGGATGCTACTCAAGATGGCGCAGACAAATCAACTTCCGGTGAGACCGAGACCGAGGAGCGAGGAAATGAAAAATAAGAGAAGTGAGAAGGGCCCCAAGTCTAATGAATTTCCTCATAGCACCACCCTCAGGACAAATCTGGTACTTCTCAGGTTAGTCTCTAAACATAGCACACAATGCAATTCATCACTTTGTTGTTTATTCTGTCCAACACATTCATTTTGTAGCACCATTTAATCCTGTAAGGCATGTCAACAAAGAAAACAATTCAATAAAGAATAGGTAAGAAAAAACCCATTAACAGACTATATTTGTACAGCACTGTTCACGCATCAAATGCAGCAAAGTGCTTTGGATAAGTAGATTCATAAGAATGCATAAAATAATAAAATCTGTACCTTTATTTGAAGCATGCAGCATCAATAAACACTGTAGCATCTCCCTTCTCTTCTAATCTGTCCTTTTATTGCATTTTCTATATATTTACATCTTTGAGACCGAAACTCAGCAAAGCTTTGCCTTGGTGTGAATAGGACTAATATTATTGTCTCACCGGCATGCCTTTACTGCCGTCCTTCCCAGGGACCCCGTCCATCCCGGGCGCTCCCTCCAGGCCCTCTCGGCCCACCACTCCTCTGGGACCAGACGGACCCCCCAAACCCTGAAGAGAGGACCAGAAGAGAGGATTAATCAGAAATACAGACCGAGCGTGTTACTGGCTTCTTCTTCTCCTTCTTCTTCTTCTTCTTTTCGACCGTCTCGTTTACTCGAGAGTAGATGAACACAATCTGTTTTCTCCTCTCCACGTTAATCTATTTATGACTTTTGTTTAGCCATCATTTCCAAGTTCTCTAGTCACGAAATGCAGACATTTAAAGCTATGAGTATAAACCAGCTGTCATTTGTAATGTAGGTGTTGTTGACTTACCTCAGGGCCTTTGGTTCCTTTTTGTCCTGAATTACCCTTTTTGCCTTTTTGACCCTTAAGGGAGAGAAAATGGGAGATAGTATTAATGTCCCACATCTGCAGGACCTTGTTTGTCACTGACAATGATCCACAGTTACATTGAATGCTGTTGATAAGAACCAAGCCAAAAGAAGCAAATGAAAGCATAGTACTACTGTTATATCACAGTATTCATGCAGCTGATGAATGACCTCTTTATGGATGTATCTGTTGGATCTGGGCAACATGAGCTAACCTTCACACTTTGCCAGAGACCCAATGATGTGTTTGCAACTCTTATCTTGCTGTTGAACTTTAATCAAAACTGTCAAATAATCTTATTTTAACTGAGTTCCTGTTGTATCCCTTTCCCCCCTTTCTTCTTTAACCAAGCATCAAACAAAGGGTTTACAAATAAATAATAATTACTAAACATATTTTTCCTATAATATAAAGTAAAACATCCATTTATAAAAATGTGAATGAAAAAATGAATGAATAGAAAATGTAATTCAAAACTAAGAGTTTTTACCCAATGAGTTAGTCCGGCATTCAGCTTTGATACTATATATAAAACATAGGATCTAAAGCTCTCAAGGCCTGAAGCTAATGCAATACAACTATAATTAGGACTTTTATCATTTGATTTTAGCTTCGCTCCACTGGCTGCCCGTTCATTCGAGGATTCAGTTTAAAACTCTGTTATTTACTTTTAAAGCCCTCAATGGCCTGGCCCCGCCCTACCTCTCTGAGCTGTTACACAGCTACACGCCCACTCGCACTCTTAGGTCAGCTGATCAGTTGCTCCTGAGGGTGCTGATAACTAAGTCAAAGCGCAGAGGGGACCGTGCTTTCTCTGCTGCCGCCCCTAAACTGTGGAACGACCTGCCCTTGCTCATCAGACAGGCGCCTACACTGTCTGCTTCTGAATCCCGTCTTAAAACCCACCTCTTCTCCTTAGCATTCGGAACCAAGTAGATTGTTGCTTTTATTTGCTTTCAGTGGTCTATTGTTTGTACTATATGGTTGTTTATATGTTTTTATTTTGTAATTGTCACGTTTATTCTGGTTTGTATTGTGTTTGTATCTTTTATTTTAAATGTATTTATTTGATGTTTTGTGAGCTGTGTGATTTTATATTGTATGAATCTCTCTGTACAGCACGTTGGTCTGGAGGTTTTAAAGTGCTTTATAAATAAAGTTGGATTGGATTGGATTGGAGGACTGCATATCATTTATAACCCTTCAAAAATGCACCTCTAGCAAACACACACAAGGTTTTTATTTCATCCTTACTTGATCTCCTTTGGTCCCTTTGGGTCCTTGTTGCCCTCGAGGCCCAGGATGCCCCTGAAATTGCCGGTTATGTTAATGAAAGACATAAAGAGGCCCAGTGTGAGCCGGTTGTTTATGCAGACTAAATGGCAGAGCTGTGTATGGACACTCACAGGTAGTCCAGGAGCTCCAGGTCGGCCTCTTCCCCCGTCCACACCAACCAGACCCTGAGAAACACAGACACAATATTAACCTAATGAACAAAGATATGTTTAAAAACATGATTCAAATCACTTATTTGACTCACTTTGTACCCGGGGTCTCCTGATTCCCCTCTCTCTCCTCTGTCACCTGGAGGACCCTGAGAAAGACATGAAATACATGAGCTAACAGCAAATGCTTTCATTCCTACAATCAGTAGAAGGAGGGAGAAAAGTCAGGCGGGACTTACTATGTCACCTTGAGGACCCTGAGGACCCTCCACCTTCCCATCGTCCCCCTGCTCGCCCTGCAGAGGAACACCAGAACAATGTGAGATCATTGATATCAGGCACACATTCCTAATGTATTTAGCTCTCAAACTAAACGCTGTATATATATATCGCAGGCTTACTTAGTGGCTCTCTTTTGAATGCGATCACGTGGGTGATTATGATTCCAATGCTATTAAAGATTATTAGCCTTAGTTTGGAACAACATATTAAAAACACAATTATAAAAATGTGTTGTATTCCATTAAGGTACTGAGGTTTCAAAACAAGGCTGCACACAAAGAGAGGAGCATTTGAAGATGTTGGTTTGTGTAGCCCGTTCGGTGTTATGAATCCAGTCTTAAGTGATGTGTAGCCAATCCAACGGGTGCATGGGTGTACTGGGAACAGACGTTGTTGTAGAAGATACAAAGGAAGTCCTATATACAGTATATAAGATGTTATATATAAATGTATCCTTGTGCCAAATATTTCCCCTCTCTTCTGTCTCTTACTTATGTGTTATAATTAAAAACACGGTGATACACACGTGTACCCTAAAAAAGAGCCAAACTGGTTTATTTAGCTTGCTTTAGTTCCGTCTCATTTAGCATCCTCTTGAGTCGTTCCCTTTGCATTGCACTATGGTCTGTCACTTCCTAGCTTTTGTTTGCTGTCCTTTGCACCATTACACATAAATGAAGATAAGGAGCAAGAATAAGAGATTTGTGTTACACATAAAAAGAACGAGATGTACCTTTTCACCTTTTGGTCCTGGAGGCCCTATGGGGCCTTGTTTTCCCTGATGACCCTGCAAAGACAAACACAACACATGATGTCATGTTACATTATAAAACCAAATGCAAATAACCAATAACAGACAGATTGAAAGTGAAATGTCCACTTGTAGTCATCTTACCTCATACCCTGCGAGCCCAGGTTCCCCCTGGATACCCATTCGACCAGGGGCTCCCTATAGAACAAAAGTTTAGTCGCATTTTATGTAGTAAAGACCGAAAATTAATGACAAATATCTTACACATTTTTAAACCTGAAATAATAAACCTTTTTTAAATCAATTCACTTATACCAACAAAATGTGGGAAAATGCAACTATTGTAATCAATGTCAATGAGGGTCCCCTTAGTTGATCTCTGTCGTATATAACAAGGTTAAATTAGTGAATTAATGTGTATCATTACTGTTCCACTTTACCACGTGTCCGATGGTTCCTCTGGACCCCTTCTGCCCGACAAAACCTGGAGGTCCGGTCTTCCCCACCGTGCCCGTCTCCCCGAGGTGACCTTGATGACCTTTGGCACCCTAAACACACACAAAGGATAAGGTACAGAACAACATAGTGTGACAACTTGTGATTTCTGAAGGATTCAAGTGTTAGACATGATCATGGAAATACCTTGGACCCTTGTTTGCCTTTTTCCCCAAATGTGCCAGACTTCCCTTCTGGACCCTTTGAAAGGAAAACACATTTAGTAAAACTCCTTTAAAAAAGAAAAATGTGAGTTTGTCTTTGACAAGAAAGACTCACTCTGACGCCGTTGAGTCCGGGATTTCCAGACGGGCCCTCCTTTCCTTTTAGCCCAATTTCTCCTTTTTCTCCATTGTCGCCCTCCTGACCCATTTCGCCCTTTTCACCCTGATCATAGATTAAGTAAAGTACGTTTATTCATACAGCACATTTCAGACACAAAGGCAGTTTAAAGAGCCGTTTTCTACACATCAAATACGACCATTCACATAATGAGAAAATCCTTAATATAGTTATGGTAGATTTAATGGATTTTAGGAATGCAAACATTTAATTATGTAACATATTTGAAGGAAAATATGAAATATTCACAAAAACATGACTTCAATAAGGTTAAGGTTACCATTGCATTATATGGCTGTGTTTTGTTGAGTTCAATGTATCCAAATATTCTTTATATAATACAACACATGAAGATATCATTTTCACTATTGTCACTTCAAATGTAAAATATTACTTCTGTATACAATTTTACTCTATTCTTGTTTACATTCAGATGTTTCATTTAAAAAGAGTTGTCAACACGTCACCTTGGTTCCATCGGGGCCGGCTTGACCAGCTTCTCCCTCCAAGCCTGGCTCCCCCTGTTATCACACACACACACACACACACACACACACACACACACACACACACACACACACACAACACACACACACACACACACACACACACACACACACACACACACACACACACACACACACACACACACACACACACACACACACACACACACACACACACACACACACACACACACACACACACACACACACACACACACACACACACACACACACACACACACACACACACACACACACACACACACACACACACACACACAGGTTAATATGAATGAAGATCTCGGAAAAAAATGTTGGTAGCTTGATGCCGATAAACATACCCTCGGTCCGATCAGTCCCTGCTCTCCGATGTTCCCAGCAAGTCCAAGAGGCCCCTGATACACACACATACACACACACACACACACACACACACACACACACACACACACACACACACACACACACACGTCATTGAACAGATAATATTCACACAGTCTGTCTTGTATTTGTTTGAAATAAATCCATGTCGTTTTTGACATTACCTTGATTAAACTATGCATGCAACAGTTGATATAAAAGGGACATTTCACCTAAACTCTAAAATACTATTTTCCTTTACCTGTAGGCTTTTCTATCAATCTAGAGATGACTTTCTTGGTGTGAAACCTGAAGATAGCCGATGTAGAGATTCTGCCTTCTCTCCAGTTACATTACATGTCACTTGTTAGACGCTTTTATCCAAAGCGACTAACATACATTCAGTACTGTGGACAATCCCCACAGGAGCACTTTGGGGTGAAGTGTCTCAGGGACACAACGACATGCTGACTGCAGTGGGGTTTGAACCTGTGACCCCCTGAACCCAACACCAACACACAACCCACTGCCCCCCATAAATGGATTTGGCGTGTCTTGCTTGTGGCACTCAAAGTGTTAATCTGAGTACTTCAACAGAAATGTCTCATTCTAGATTTTCTTTTTTAGGGTAACTCTGAAACATCTGTCGGGGATTACAGATGAATAATAGCCTCTTGTCTAACTTTGTCGCATTACAGCAACTTTCATTAAAGATAATTCACAAACCTAGCGGTGACGTGTTGTTTCCTGAAGGGTCTATTTTTCTATATCTCACTACAACTGTCATCCTGTAGGAGGACGTGCGAATCTATCCATACACTATCACTTGTTCAAAGAAAATAGGTCCAACATAAACTGCTCACACCAAGCTCTGAGGATTATTTTTGAGTAACTGGGTCATTGATTTCTGGAAAGACACATTGCTTTTGAGTTTTTCATGTGTATTTTTTGACACTTTATGCATCACAAGTCAAGTGCCATTGAGTTCCAGTATATTGAAGAGAAGGCAGCACTACACTACAGGTAACATGGAGAGATGTATTTGATTTGATAGTGAGGTGTCTCTTTAATCTTCTAGGTAAACGTGTCATTCTTCACCTTCTCGCCTGATTCTCCTGGCAGTCCTGGTTCCCCCACCTTGCCTGGAGGACCCTTGATAAACACAGAGGATGGGAGAAATGTTAAATGATTTTGTGGAAAACACTCAGAAATACTGAGTGTTTGGCTTCAGATATGAACAATATATCAGAGGCTGTGTTCCATTACGTATTGTCATGAGAACAGAAACAGGACACCTTTGCAATGTGGCTTAATTAGTTACATGTGACAGATTACTTCAATCTGAGAGCGTTGTTGATGCACTGGGGTAGGGTGAGAAACAGATACACAGGTTTAATCATTTAGTCACACAATACCCTATGTGTGTGTCCTCATGTGGAATAGGAATGTGTTTGAGTGTGTGTTGTCAAAGTCTCTCACCTTATGACCCATTTCTCCCAAGAGTCCAACAGTCCCTGGTGGCCCTGCTGGTCCCTTTAAATGACAACACAAATATTTGAATAATAATAATCAGATGTAATCCTAGTGGTGGAAAGCAATGTTTTTTTGGGAGGAGTGTGTGGGAGAGAAACTCCCTCTGGAGAGAACACAGGGATTTTAGCTGACGCTCTGCCAGGAATGCTTCTTATTGTCAGTGCAAATGAATGATGTTTGCTCCCCGTTGACTCGCAGTCCAAACACTAGTGATGGTATAAGTGAAGTCACCTGTGTGCTCTTTCTTTCAATTTGCAAAGACACCTACCAGCTGGGCCCATAATGTATTGTCTCATCAGTGAAAGCAGATGTGCAGCACGACATATGAGACAATGGAGAATGATCGGGAGGAAACAAAGGTGAATTTACAATGTACTTAACGTGAGATTTATATTTAACGATAGTTCCTTGCCTTCTTTTTATATATTTCTTATGGGGGAACACAAAACATAGGCTGATTCAAGCTATGAACGAAAAACAGTTTTGCCTTTTGGACTATTTTATACTGCAATAATGCGTATATTTTGGAAAGGGTTTGAGGTATTTTTTTTATTTTTTGGAAGTTGAAACTCCGCTCCTATAATACATCTATCAAACTGTGCAGCCAAAACAGATACACATACATGAAAATGATCCCTTTAGCAAATATGTCTACTATTTTCCACAAATTGGATACATGCTATATTTCAGGTTTGGAGATTATATTCACCCCTGTACATCTATGCAATTTTCTGAAATGTTCCCTCTTAGGATATCAGAGCAACTTTAGAGTTTGTATTCAAAACGATCAAGCAGTTAGGAATGACTGCTAAGTGCAGCCCTAACAATCCAAACAGACTTGATATCCAGTCCTTCCCATTGTATGTGTCTTTCCTTTTGCTGTGTGAGGTGAGCTGCCAGAGTGTGAAAGTACAAGCTTTTGCTGTGAGGTGAGCTGCCAGAGTGTGAAAGTACAAGCTTTTGCTGTGAGGTGAGCTGCCAGAGTGTGAAAGTACAAGCTTTTGCTGTGAGGTGAGCTGCCAGAGTGTGAAAGTACAAGCTTTTGCTGTGTGAGGTGAGCTGCCAGAGTGTGAAAGTACAAGCTTTTGCTGTGAGGTGAGCTGCCAGAGTGTGAAAGTACAAGCTTTTGCTGTGAGGTGAGCTGCCAGAGTGTGAAAGTACAAGCTTTTGCTGTGAGGTGAGCTGCCAGAGTGTGAAAGTACAAGCTTTTGCTGTGTGAGGTGAGCTGCCAGAGTGTGAAAGTACAAGCTTTTGCTGTGAGGTGAGCTGCCAGAGTGTGAAAGTACAAGCTTTTGCTGTGAGGTGAGCTGCCAGAGTGTGAAAGTACAAGCTTTTGCTGTGTGAGGTGAGCTGCCAGAGTGTGAAAGTACAAGCTTTTGCTGTGTGAGGTGAGCTGCCAGAGTGTGAAAGTACAAGCTTTTGCTGTGAGGTGAGCTGCCAGTGTGTGAAAGTACAAGCTTTTGCTGTGAGGTGAGCTGCCAGAGTGTGAAAGTACAAGCTTTTGCTGTGAGGTGAGCTGCCAGAGTGTGAAAGTACAAGCTTTTGCTGTGAGGTGAGCTGCCAGAGTGTGAAAGTACAAGCTTTTGCTGTGAGGTGAGCTGCCAGTGTGTGAAAGTACAAGCTTTTGCTGTGAGGTGAGCTGCCAGTGTGTGAAAGTACAAGCTTTTGCTGTGAGGTGAGCTGCCAGTGTGTGAAAGTACAAGCTTTTGCTGTGAGGTGAGCTGCCAGAGTGTGAAAGTACAAGGTTTTGCTGTGAGGTGAGCTGCCAGTGTGTGAAAGTACAAGCTTTTGCTGTGAGGTGAGCTGCCAGAGTGTGAAAGTACAAGCTTTTGCTGTGAGGTGAGCTGCCAGTGTGTGAAAGTACAAGCTTTTGCTGAAACACGAGAAAATGAGCCTGATTCATTCGTACCAATGAAAGCAAACGAGGATACCCGTCTCTATTATTGGTGACTCGTCTTTTTCTATTCAGGACTCTTTAGCGTGAATTCAAAACTCTTTACATTCCTTCCTGCTCTTCTTTGTTTTATGTGACTTTAAATTGAATATTTTGACTTTGGTCAAAGAAACAAAAAAGGTGGAGGGACTTTTTCATACTTTCCTGACATTTTATAGACTGCAATTCAACGTTTGACTATTTACTACTGGTATAACTGGCTGCTACTTCAGTGCATGTATGCGTGCACATACTTTTATAATGCTGTCTCTGATATTGTCTACCTCAGATGTATACTTATGTCATTTTTATTTTATTAATGTTTTATTTTGCCTTTTATCTACACTTTGCCATTTGCGGTAAGAATGTCAAACTTCCGGCTGTGGGACAGATGAATGATGTCTGATTTAAATTCTAATTCTAAAATCAGATTTGCTGAATATGGGCAGATGAATTGATAATAAAACAATCATGAGATGCAGCCTTAATGTATGTCGTGGGTTAAGATGTGGAGAAGAGAAAGAGACCAAGAAGACGGTCGGGTCGTACCGGCTCGCCTGATATCCCTTTGTCCCCTGGAGGTCCTGAGGGTCCCTGGATACCCTGCAGACAGTAAAGTAGGTTTAAAAAACACATCATCTTACATTCATAATACTTTGCATGCATGCATAGCTTGTTGACTGTGATCAAATAGTTATGGGGTTCATCTGTGTTTCTGAATCTCTTAAACTTAAACTTTATTTATCACTATTATCATATCATTTCTATGAATAAGCAAAGTGAACTCACAGGAAAACCTTTAAACCCGGATTCCCCCGGCTCTCCGATCTTCCCCTGTACGGACACAATTCAAAGGAAGAAAATATAAGTCGGGATAAAAACACGCTATTTATGTAATAATATTATATTTCAAGTACAGACTGTTGGCCTCCCCTCAGACAAAGCTTGAATAATAAAATGCACCCGTCACCCCTCTGCTTACTCAACTCCTGGATGCCTATGGGCCCATGGTTAAGCTATTTGATCCCACAGACACTCAAAGATTGAGCCAAGGTCCCCTAATATTGCTGTTTGACACCCATACACATATCTGTTTAAAGGCATTTATGAGTTTGGATAAGTGGGGAACGAGCAGCATTCCCCAAAACGACTGTATCGCCGAACAATCTCTGTGTTTTTTTAAAGATCACTTTTTGTGCTTTTTAATAATCATATAGCCAAAGATAGGCAGGAGAGGAGGAGAAAGGAAACATCATTGATCAAAGAACCTGAAGTCATAATCCCCATAAAGGGAGGGAAAGAGAGTTTCAACTTTGTACCTTCATTTCTACGGAGCACTTCTGGATAAAGAAACTGTAAAAGCAATTGATTTCTTTGCAATCTTTTCTCTTGCTTTTCTTATTCCAAGTTTTTATCAACCTTTTTCTATTTGCTCTTGAGAATTCACCCCTAACAAATGAGTTTACAAACCCTCTTTGTAGATAAAGTTTAGCATTGTCAGAGAGATATGCCTGCATGGATTTAACTGGAGTAAATCTCCTTAAATCCCTCCAGATGTGGAAATAAGTCTGCTTGTCTTGTATGTAAATCTGCAGAAAGACGTTTCTCTCTAGTCCTAGTGGTCCTCCGCCCTGCTGGTATCAGGTACGTCTTCTAAATCATCCTCATGCTTTCGCCTCTCCAGAGGAACATAACAACTTAGAAAATATACAGGAGGAAGGAGAGGAAAAGTGGAAAAAGTGCTCGAGTGCTTTACCTGTGGTCCAGGGAAACCTATTTTTCCTGGAGGACCCTCAGAGCCCTGTGGAGAGAGGGAAGGATGAGAGAGAGCTTTGTGCTGACACATCACTTCACTGGATACTTCCTGCCTCCTGAGAGGATGGAGGAGATGTGCAGCTCTCTACCTTTGGTGCAAAAGATACATTTACCTCTTAAGAATACACTGTGTATGCTGGAGGATGTCATTTATACTAACATTCTATGTTATTGTCATTATGTTTGTGTACGCACAGTTTGATTTTGTAAATGTTTCTAGGAAATGTCAGTATATGCATGAGATAAAGTGAGATTTCTTACCGCCTTGCCCTCTAACCCCATCTCTCCTGTTGGACCGTCGGGCCCTATCGCTCCCTGAAACAGAAGACAGCTGTCACTTCACCAACAGAGGTCACTGTAACACAGCCAGACAGCTGTAAACAAACATCTCTGTGTACTGCATTCAGGCCAACACGGCCCCCTGTCAGAGGCAGTGACCGGCTGTAAACTACACTTTTCCGAGGTCATAAGGAAGTCATGTTTGTATAAATGTGTGTGTGTGAAAGTGAGTGTGCACAGAGGGACAAGATTAATCAATAACTACAAGTACATTTACTCAAGTGCTTTACTAAAGCGCACTTTTTGACATAATGTACTATGAGTATTTCCATTGAATACACATTAGCTTTCTGCTAATCCACTACATTTCAGGGGAAACTATTGCACTTATACGGCACTACCTGTATTTCACACTACTAGTCACTGTTTACATTAAAAAAAACGTGCCTATATAACATACAACATATGTATATATTTATCGACCCAGCAGTATGCAAAGTAATTGAAATTGGTGAGTGATAACACCAACAAGATCAAACATTCTCTGATTAAAATACTTTAAGTAGTAGTAATTAATAGTAGTAAGTAGTAATTCATTTAACCTTCTATATTTTATTAATATATTTTAAGGACACTTTACTGATAATACTTCTGTACCATTACTTAAGTAATATTTTTATAATTGTTTTACTTGTGACCAATATTAGTTTTTCACTGGCATATGGCGATAATTAGAGAACAGAGCAGACAAAGGTTGATAGATGTGTTATTTCTTTTCCATAATAAAATAAAACAATTTAATGAATTTGAACTTAAATTTACATTTATTTATCGATGGTTTTCCTACTTTTACTTAAAGGTGGGGTAGGTAAGTTTGAGAATCCGGCTCGAGATACACTTTTTGTTATATTCCATGGAATGCTCTTAACATCCCGATAGCAATGAATACCTGAAGTGCTTTGACAAAAAATCCATAAAAAAACATCATCTGTGGAAGCTGTAGTACTGTAAAAAAGGACGACCAATCATCTGAGCCGGCCCGGCTAAAATAACTGGATGGCCTACCTGCCTGTCAGCCTTCCATCTGTGCCTTCATTGGTCATGTGCGCGTTTGTGTGTGTTGGGGCTCTGTGAGGAAGTGGCAGATTTTTTCCAGTTGTGTATTTTCAAATTCTCGCGCACCCGAGCTGGTTTCTCCAAAATTACCTACCCCACCTTTAAATAAATATCCCAGCACTGGTAGAACTACTCTCTCCATAGTCTCCCTTGCCCTATTTTATTGTATTATTTGAATTCCTTTTTCTACAAGTATATTGTACAATATTTTCATTGCCAACAACTTTTGTGCATATGATAGTAAACCCTTTTTATTCTTTGATTTTAAAGGGTGACACACACACACCACACACACACCAACACACACAACACACACACACACACACACACACACACACACACACACACACACACACACACACACACACACACACACACACTACACACACACACACACACACACACACACACACACACACACACACACACACACACACACACACACACACACACACACACACACACACACACACAACCACACACACACACACACACACACACACACACACACACACACCACACACGGTAAGAACAGTCTGACTGTTTAGATTACATGGGTGCAACTGTCAAACAAAATAAGTCTGCAGTGCTTAAAGGCTGCCAGCAGTGATAATAAATGGCAGTCATCTGCTCTGGACCTGCAGCTCCTCATCCGCACACTGGAAGATGCTGGCTCTCTGACATGAATCACAGCTACCAGAGATTATAAATAACAAGATTTTCTTAGAAAAAGAAAGCAAATATAACATGACACAGCCACACAGGCAGCCTTGTTATGTGAGTGTGTGATGACCGGGCACACGGGGAGTAAAGCTGAAGGGATATAAGCCTATTATACGTAGAGCGGGATAAGCAGCGCTCATTAACATTCCTGTCTGGGGTACCTGCTACCCACTGCGAGCGTTTACATAGTCGGATTAACCGGTGTGGTACCAGGCCACGGAGAAAAACACTATCACTCAAGTACAAGGCCTTACAGTTAATTAATTGCACCTTCATTTGTAGCAGAAGTTTCAAACAAAGGCAGAAAAGGCGCAGAAGCAGGGGCATTTGAAAATAATCAGAAACATCTATATTGACTAGTTCAATAATAAACACATGAGATGAATATGATCCTCAATATGGAGAACATTAGCTGAAGATTTGTAGGCCAAACACAAGTGGTTATTCGAAGAACAAAAAAACATGAATAGTAAAAAGGATTTTTCATGGCTGACAACCATTCAAATGTTTAAACAAAAACACAGACAAACAGAGAGAAGAGGGTGGTGGAAGTACTATGTTTCTTAAAGGGACCATATTATGCTCATGTTCAGGTGTATATCAGTATGCCTCGAATGTCTCCATGCTTTAATGTTCACAAAGCTCTTTATTGTTCTCATACTGCCTGTGCTGCAGCACCTCTTTTTACCCTCTGTCTGAAACCAGAGCCCAGTCTGCTCTGATAGGTTCGCTGGCCAGCTCTGTTGTGATTGGTCAACCGCTTAGAGATGTCCCCCCCCCCCCCCCCCTTATCAGGTACTATGTGTTGGAGCGCTAGCCAATAGAAGGGTGAGTGTTTTATGTGATGTCGCTGTGTTCAGGAAGTAAACAAAGGAGTCCAATGGAGGTGTTTCGAGGGGGGGGGGGGGGGTGGGAGAAACTCTCTCTGGAGGGAACAAATGGGTTCTAGCCTTTGCAGACCCTATATAACACACTTCAGGAAAGGCAAAACCCAGAAAAAAGCATAACAGGGCCTCTGTAAATTGCAAGAAATGGAAATAAAACACTGGTACTTTGCTTATGTAAATGCACTTGTATGTACGCTTTTATCTCTGACTCTACAGTTTTTCCATGTTAGAAAACATTCTGGTGCCAATGTTTCTGAGAGTGAGGCCAGATGTTACATTGCTGACAACATTAAAGTGCATTCCTTGAGCCAAGTGCTAAAAGACACATGGTGTTTAAGTCAGTGTAAAAGTTGTACAGCCTCTGTTTTCTTCAGAGTTGAACTCATTGTATGAATGACACATTCCCTCATGGTGGACATTCACTCAAAAGAGCTGTCTGTCTCCAACAGTGTTCTTACACTTCCTATTTTGAGCGCATAAGTTAGTTCACATAAGTGTGACAAAATACAATGCTAGTACGCAGATGGTGAACTCATACATTCAAATTGGAAATTGGAACACTGGAAGGGGAGGGACTAACAAACGCTTTGAAATGGCGGCAGAGAAAGCGGTTGCTACCGAAAACGCAGGACTACAATTAATACAATTATCAATTTGTCAGAAGAAGCTGTAAAAGAAGAAGAAAAAGAAGCAGATGAAGAGGTAAAATGTTGCAATATTTTGTCTAAGGGCAGAGCCTTGTTCAATTTGAAAACACAAGCCTGATGAATGTTATGCACTATGCAAGTAAGTTCACAGTGTACTACACAGCTATACATATCCAAATTGGGACACAGCATTATATTTTAAAGGGTTTAGTTTTGATGTCCTTTATCAATCATTTTGGGTCATTTTCTACATGGAACAAAGCAGAGTTGTGTTTGTCCAGACGAGTGATGGATTCATGAGAACTCAAATTCTTTCGTGTGCTGACTGCGTGTGGTTGGTTGGGGCAGCGGGAGTGAGGCATGGTGCATATCTGTGGTTGCACACATTTACTGAATGTCTGAAAGAAACACCTGGACATTATGTCCTCTGGCTCTCTCCACTCTGGACTAGCCAACATACTGTGGGTAGTGGAGCAGCAGGCAGCAGTACTGGCACTGGGAGCTGCAGACATCACTTTTAATTGGAAACACAGTTTGAGACAATAGAATGTCTCAGCCAACCACAGCGAGGCCCGTCTCCCATGGACGTTCAGATAAAGCTCAATGCCGTTTTATCCCACTCTCCAGCTGGCTCAGTGCACCGCATAAAAACATCTCTTAAAAGCCTTTGAAATAGTTTGGTGACACAACTGAACTTAAAAAGAGAGTACATAAAGAACAGAGATGTGTCAAGCTGACCCCAAAACATGAATTCTATTGTGTGCTGCTCCGTTTTGCCTCATTGTCATTACATTGTCCTTTTTTATTAGTTATTGCCACTTCCTTCTCTGAATACCGTTGGGGAGCAATAATGTATTTGTTTCCATTTAAATTCCAGCTGCTTGTTTTGATGACTTTAGTTGTATGCAATTTCACTTTTGATGTTAATTTGATTTGACTAATCAAAGGTGGTTACTGGTGTATCTACAGTTTATTCATTTTAGGTTGACATATTTATTTCCCAAAGCATGAAAAGCACAGGTGTAATAAATACAACTGATAGGAGTGCCTGTGTTTCATTTGCATGGAATGCAGTCATATTTAATATGATTAGTTATACCTGGAACCGATAACTAATGTGGTCCCAGCTGTGTGCATCACTTTTTAGTGTCTCCATTTTCATTATGTTTTGAGCATCTTGCAGCATTTCGTTTTTGGCCGTTGTAACACGTTTGTTCCTGTCCGCCACCGTAGACAACTCTGCGATAAAGGGAGTATCTGATTTTAACTTCACAACGTAACCATATCATCTATCTGAAAATACAGTGACTAAAGGTACAGGCACAATGTGTTTTCACGCTGATACTACTGTGAATAACCCGATCATATGGTGTAAAAGTCACATCATCATCATCTACGTTTTGCACATTTAGGAACATTTAAAAACCAAGTTGTTCTGTCACAGCTGATTCTAATCTGAAAGCTGCCATTGTGGTATTTATGAATGATGTTTTATGAGTTTGAAACCAATAATTAAATCTTTGCTTTGCTAATCCCACCCATAAATCATGTCCACTCATATTTATCTGCAAAGCAACTTCAAGAATAGCTACATTACATGTCCTTCAACTCGTAGCCATTGTTCCATCTATGTGGAATAAAATCATGGCTGGAGCTCTTCCTGCTGTTAATGAGCGCTGACTTGAAAAAGGATGAAACAGACTCGTGCTTTTACTGTGAACCCCAGAGTGTGTTTTGCAAGCACCCATGTCCATTAAACACACATGACCTCAGTTCAGAGGCAGTTCCATATCACTTCATTATGTTCACCCGCTCAAGTTTTTCCAGCGGCTCAACAACAGCAGTGGCACATGGCTCTTATTACAGCAAGTCTTTTACCAAGTATATGCTATGTTCTTGAAGGGATATCTTGGATGTTTTAAAGTGCCGGTTATGCGAGATTTTGACCTATAGTCAGTGTATTACATTACATTACATTTAGCTGACGCTTTTATCCAAAGCGACTCACAATAAGTACAGTATTACCTATAATAGATGGAGGCACGCGTCCAGTGTGGAGAAACAGGCGCGTATTAATTGAAGAAAGACAGCCTATGGGATTGACTTGAAATAAACCACAGACGTCATGTTCATTATTAAGAGGAAACATGCCATTACCTGTGACAGTGACAATCGTTGATATCATACATTTACTTTTTTTAAATACGGCAACTTAATTGTTACCGTGGTTTATCTGTTTTTATTTGTATTAACGTGTGCTCGCCTCTATGTATATGCTCTAGCATTTTATCTGTATGGTACGTTTGCTGTTGTAACTCCTCTGCAGGACAATTTACTGCTGTAATGCATATTTTAGCAAATAAAATCAATATCAGTTTAAGTGTATTCTTTATTTTCTATAATATTATTACTACTATACCTTTTCAGACAGCATTTCTCAATAGGAACTGAAGCACTTATCTATGCTCTTTTCAAAATGACCAGACTCCATTGATAAAAACACACATTCTTCCTGGTAGAAAAGGATTTTCTGCCTCAATTGATTTGTGTGTATGTGTAATTGTGTGTCTTTAGTGAATCCAAACTAACCCTTTAAAACACTCAAGTCACACAATAACACAATACAACTAGAGAGATCTTTATATAGACCAGCATCTTCCATGTTCAGCGAGCTAATATTACTGGTGTGGTACAAGCTAAAAGATATACATTATATAACAGCTTTCCCATCAGAAAGGACTGTCTTATGGCCAGGACAAGCACATTCTAAATATACTGTAGTATGAACTCATACTGGTGAAGATGAATTAGGTCGCTCTTCCTCTTATAGGTGGATAACTACATTTTGCTGTTGCCACCATCCGCAGTTGGTTGACTTCCTGTTGGTACACTTGTTCGCTTTTCCAAAAGTAGGTGTGTGCCAGCTACTATTTACTGTAGGTTATACACTGACTAGGTATTATAACCTTATATTCTTTATTTGTATTTCTCCTCTTGAACTCTTACCTGTCCCTTTCCTTGTTTTAATCATGTTCCTGTTGCTAGTTCAATATAACACCTGAATTGCACAACTTGGATCAATAAAGAATGATTTGATCTTATCTTGTCTTCTCCCTGTTGCCTTACCTTTTCTTATGTGACCCTCCTTAAACACATCCATGCCATCCCTTTAATTAAGGTGAACTATGATACACTTCCTCCAGAACCCCAGTCAACAGTGAAACTGCAGAGACCCACAGCGGTGTGAAACTTACCCGTAAGCCTTTGGGTCCTCTGGTACCGGCCGGCCCCCCTGATCCAGCAGAGCCCTGGTGAACAAAGGAAAAAGGGGGGATGAAGAGAGGAAGGGGGTCGGGGGAGGAAGGAGAGATACAACTCAGGTTCACACTGACAGAGCACAGAGCCCCCTGGTTGTTGACCCGGGGGGGCGGGCTGACCTCGGGAACACACTACAGGGTTTGTTGTTGGATCCGTCACTCACACCAATTAAAGAGCCTGCCCCGGAATCCTGCCCCGCTGCACCCCCCCACAGCCTCGTATTTATGTTTGTTTTGGTCCCCCCCCCCCCAGATGCTCAGCCCGCACTCTGTCAAACCTGACCGTGGCAAGGACACCGAGGGGAGGTGGGGGGGGGCAGCTTCTAATTGGTTGTAGGTGTTGCTCTTTTGACTGACAGCAGGGTAATGCAGGTTCAGCAGGAGGCTGCCAGCTCTCATAACGCTCAGAGAGACCCTCCCCACTGAAAACACTACACACTGTCATCGGAAACATTCTGGAGACACTCAAAGACAGCTTTGTTCAAATGTTAGAGTTTGAACCAGTCATGTTTGACACTTTTCACTAAAACAGCCGTACTTGCTAATCCAGACAAAACTAAAAAGTGGTTAACTGTACATCTCATTGATGCGCTATCTGCAAACATTACAAAGCAAAAAGTATTGGGGTAAAAGTTCAACATTTTGCAAAAACAGTACCATTATATATATATATATATTTATATTTCAATATTTATGTTTCTAAAATGTTCATCTAAAAAGATACCACAGATCGTCAAAGACAGTTTTGTTGAAACGCTAAATGCACCATGTGAATTGCTCTATTTTATGTCTTATTTTCATTTCTGAGCGAGAGTCTTATATATTATTATAGTATCTTGCATTGGTAAAGGAGGCTGTAAGTTATCTTTTGATTGCCAAAACTATGCTGTTGCTGCATTTGAATGTTAAAAATGTACTAAAGAGTGGTGACTTACTGGTCTTCCTGGTGGTCCGGTCGGCCCGCTCCCCCCTGGTGTCCCTGGGTGACCCTATCATAGGAACACACACAGATTACAACTGACACAAAATATCATGCAAATGGTACTATTGTTCTGTCAAACATCAAGTGTGTAAATATACAAACTAATTCTATGTCGGTGCACTTTCAATTTGAAGTTAGAAATTGGAAAATGTATTTGTTGGAATCAGGAACATGCGTGTCGTCCTGCTTTCGTTTTCAAATGTCATTTATCTGCCTTTTATTGAATGCTTTGACTAAAATGGAAAATGATATGCAAATGATGAGGCACTGTAGACATCCTGCCTGTTTCACTAAAACAGGAAGTCTGTTATGAGGATATTCTGATTGACATAATGCCTCAAACAATGATATTGCTGTTCTGTATTGTTGTTTTTGACAAAATTACAAAACTAAAATAAAAATAGAAAGGTAATACATTGGATTTGAGTCGCACACACACAAAGCACAAGCACAAACGCACAGCTGCAGAAAAGCTCTGCACCCTGGAGAGCAACTCTACTGTAACAATAAGAGCTGTGTGGAGAAGAGAGAAACAGACTGAGGACATGATAGTATATCTGAAAACATTCCACTTTGGGCTGCTTTTCTTTCCTCTTTTTATTGGACCTCACTCTTGGCCGGATCATTTGTAAAAGCACAACTATGTAATGGGGAGTATTCTCAGTCAGATCAGCTGAGTGCAATAACAATCTGTCCACAGTGGAGACCCATAGCACAGCAGGCCGCTCTGATCTCATGAAATCGTGAACGCATGTAAGATGTCTGCTGGTTTTGGTATGATGCAGACTTTTCCAGGGGGGCTGTTTCTGTTTTAAGCTCAGAGAGCAGGATAAATGTGTATTGAGTTTGCTACGTCTTGAGAGAAATGTAACTGTCAGTCAGTAGGAAACTTCTCTCTGTTTCCTGAGATTGATGACTTCAGGTTGATTCACTTCAGTTGGGAATTCAGTACACCTGAGACTGTCGACATCTGACAAAGACAGGGCCATTTAAAGGGCCAAATAAAGGTTGTTTGCACTATTTGAAAGAGCAAGGTGTGTGACAGCCCATGAAAGACAAGACCTGGAGGAAAACTGCGATGCACTGCAGATTGAAGGTCAAATGTGGATGCATGTCTATCACAATCATTCTTTGTTTCTTTATTCTTAAAAATGCAAATGCAGGGACTCTACGCCTTTGTAAACATCCAATTTAAGGACTTTTCAGGCAACATTCCCACAAAGGAAACTACTAAGCACTGCATAGGTTCAAACATAGATCACGTAAATAACTGCAACATCACTGAGCATTTTTTATAAAGGGAACTATCGGTTTAATGACCCATGCCGATTTTTGTGTAAAGTTTCAAGGTCAAACGATTCTAGTGGCATTGGTGTCACAGAACCATAATGTAGCAGTGTCCGTGGATTTTAAATATTTTCATGGAGATAAATGATTGGACGTTATCCTTTCAAACGTTTTTCTCTTTTGTTTGAATCAATGTTAAGACTTTTCCAGGTAAAGATCTCCCACCGCGTGCTTGAGGTTAGAAAACCTGCTCCAGGCATGAGGTGATGTGCACACTTTGTTTTGTATTGACCAAATCCCACATCACTTTATTCCCATGGGAATAACACAGTTTAGTTTGAGATGAGCATTTCTTGAGATTTTTTTAATGACACCTTAGCCAGAGAATAATGTATACACTCATCAATGAAGCTATCAAGCTCCACTCTCTCATGACTCTAGCTCTTTGTGTCTTACCAGTGATCCTTTTTCTCCAGCAGGTCCAGGATGGCCCATCTCTCCTCGATCACCCTAAACACACCAAAGTACACACTCAGTCTTTACATGCTGGCACCAAACAGGTTCTCTGAAATAGTATGTCTAAAAGTGCAAATGAGAATGTCTTTCTTATTAAATATGTGCTACATTTCATACAATTCTGGATCAGAAATCTAAACATTGGATAAAACCAGGTTCAATACTCTGCCTTATTTTAAAAATAGGAGTATGGAATTCTGTCCATGAAAAAATGTGAGCCAACTCCGCTCTAAAATGAATATAGATAAAGTCTGGTGTGTGTGAGTTCCACTGAAGTGGAGATTTATGGCTCAAAGTATGGGGAAAAACAAATTAAGAATAAACAGCCTCTAAAAGAAATGCATTGTAAAATGTAGACTCTTCAAGTGAATAGGGTAACATTATAAATTATAGATGTCACCATGAAACTAATGCTAACTTTTGGCGAGATTAGGAGAAATCTACAAACACATACAGGTAATGTTGGCAAAATAAACATTAATATGTATGTTTGTATTCGTTTTCTTTCCAGAAGTCCCAAAGAACACCTTAAGAAAACCCAAACTCTTTAATCCCCATATTCACCAGTACATGAAAAAGAAATATGTTGTCTGTCGTGTCTTGACTTAAATGAAATAATGTACAAGGAAACACAAAGTTATTTGACCTTCTCTCCTGCCAGTCCTGCCTCTCCCACAGGTCCGATGAAACCCACCAAACCCTGAAACACACACAGACACACACACAGTTGGATGGATGAATGGATTGACATTTTGAAAAGAATTGAAGCCGCTCAGTTTGATTTCTTACTCGTTCTCCCATGGCTCCGACTAGCCCTGTAATACCGGTTTCACCCTGCAGAGATATAACAAGGCATTTGTTTGCAATAATTCAATCAATACTGTTAACATTTTGTTTCAAAAGAATAAAAATCACATTGACTTTACCCACCTTGACTCCCTCTGGCCCAACCTTCCCAGGAAATCCTTTTCTGCCCATTCTACCCTGAAAACGGGCAAAGAAGAAGGGTAAATAATGAGAAAAACACTTCATGCATGACATCATATATCCTCAGTTAATATAAAGGATGTGCTTCCTGTGAGAGGACAGTTTGAGGAGGCAGAGTGCAGCTGACAGGACCGTCTGGTTCAGGTGATGCTGACTGGACCTTTGTGTTCAGTGACCACCATGTTCCGCTTTCACAGACGGTAATTCCCAGGTTTAAGATAAGTGCTTTTTTCAGCAGCAATAACTTTGAGTCAGAGACGCCAAGAGACGGAGTGACTCAACCATTCCAGTTGAGTTGAAAGGTTTGGCAGCGATCAGAAGACGGTACAGGCGAACACTGTATTTCTCTCACGCTGCAGTAAAGGTAACCTGATCATTGATATGAGCTGTCCAGGATCTTCTTATCACGACTGCCCGTGTCAAACAAAGAAAGAAACTCATGTCAAGTGTATTCATGTTAAGTTGACCATTGGTGTATTATAAGACAATGGCCGACTCGGCACAGACATTTAAGGCCCTATTTCCTCCTTAGCCTGGTGTTGTAATGGATGAAGTGACGATGTGTTTTGCCCCTTTTCAGATTGGGTCGATACTCTTTGTGTTTCTTTGCAACTTTTTGCATCTCTTCGTAGTCTTGGTGTCACTTTTTACATCTTTCATTCACTCTTTGTCACCATTTGAATTCTCTTCGTAGTTTATTTGTGTCTGTTTATTATTTTGTCACTATTTGGGGTTTCTTTGCACCTAATCATTGTCATTTTGAGTCAGTTTGCAGCTTTCTTTCAACTGTTCGTAGCCTCTGTATCGGTTTGTCATCTTTTTGTGTCTCTTTGGAGTCTTTTGATTTGAGTCTCCTGCTGGTTGGGTTGTGACATCATTGCAGTACAAGACACGTGAACATCACAACAAAGTGACAACAATAACAACAACTGAAGATAGAAATATAACAAATATTAAAACATGTGTCCACATCTGAAACAGAAACATGATAACCATTGTGAGATCACTTAAAAAAAGAAAAAATACTAACATTTTAAATCTAGAAACCAAAGCAAAGAACATGGAAAGGATGTACGTCTTAAGTTTTGTCTTAAAAGTGTCAATTGAGGAGGGACATTGGATCAGAAGAGGAAGGTTATTAGAAAGCGTTGGAGCTGCAATCGCAAGGTCTTCATGGCTTTGATTGTTGAACAGTTGAAATCACATTTTCTGAGAATCTAAGAGGTCCACGACAAAGTGGATGAGGAGCAACAAGGAACGATGAGGGAGATGGTTCGAGAAAGACAGATCAAAGAGGGGGTGTCAGTGATAGCAAAGCAGTGAAGCTAAAAGGCAGCTGGAGGTGGAGGAGTAGCATCAGGCACCTGGCCAGAGATCAATCACTGCTCCTGGAGGAGTCATACACCACTTCCCCTCAGATGGGGATGGAGGAGGGAGTGGGTTACAAACTGGGGGGGGGGGGGGGGTATAAAGTGACTGCGAGTAAGAAAAATAAAAGCTAGACTGATAAATAAACATTACAAATGTAGAAGAGTACAGTTAAAAGCATGTCTATAATTCTTATGGTCAGTTTTCTTTGCACTTCACAGCGAGAAATGAGAAATAAAGTCAACAAAGCTTGTATATCTGCAGTGACCCATTCAAATCTCCCAGCACTTTATGGCCGCTATAAATCTTGCCACCTATAAACATGGTGATGGCAGTTATCACCCCCTGGTGGACGGGAATATGGATTGCACACGGTCCTGCGCTGTGAATGGACGATCGTCTGGAGGCAGGACATAAGAACCTCCATAAAAACTCCAGCTATACATATCTGCAGGAACAACCCTTTATGACCTCACATAAAGTCCAGATGAACTCTCACTGTGACACAACAAACTCTGGGATGCACAATTAAAATGCAATAATGAAATGATACGGCTTACTGTGCAGGGGACTGGTTTACAGTAAGCTGTCTATGTTATCACACTGCAGAGTGAAATGATTGGCTTTTACTGCAGACTAGGTTGCTCACAGCATGCCAAGTGGGTTAGTTGAGCATGCAAACAGATTTAAATTCAAACTGAAGCTCATAGACTTTCTGTCCCTTTCCTGTCCTCTCTGACTTTTTTTACTTTACTGTACTCCAAAAATCCGGTGTTCCATCGAATTTATGCAGAACAATCTTACGCTTTTGTCCCTTTTATCCAATTAGTTTGATTTTCTCCTTGTTATTTTCATTTCTTCTTCTTTTAGTTGATAAATTAGCTAATTTGCATTAGATTTATTTCAGCTGTCATTTGCACTTAAATATTTCAGAATTTTTTTTGTGTTAATTATTGTTTTTACTTTGCTTTATTTGAACTAACTAACTAACTCTAACTTATTTGACTACATAAAGCTTGAATGGATGAATACTTGAGAACTATAAGGATTTAAGTCATGAGAGGTTTCCTTTGACAAAATAAACGATCCAGAGATGATCCATATCCCGATCCTCAGAATCTATTGTACCGTATAGATGTAGGGAGAAAAGTTCATGTGCAAAATGTTCATTTGCAGCCAAATCTGTTTTTGTTCCCTCACAGTAAGTTAAGTGTTTCTGAGTGATGCAGCTCACTGCTCATGTTGTTTACTGCCTTTTTATTACGTAGTTGGTCAATTATTGATATTTGCAAAGTGTTTATTTATGCTAATCATCTGTCAATGATTAAACATTGTCCCCACTACTTTGTACACAGGTCTTTGATATATCATGCATATTATTATTATACAGCTTATTTGCATTGAAACAAAGGATACTGAATGAAACCATAATGATGCACATAGGTTACATAGGTAACTGACAGGGGTGCACACACAGACCATCACTAAACACACACTACACTAATACTACACTAGTGATCCTGGTAGTCTTCACATATCCTCTAACTCACCTCCAGTCCTGTTGGGCCGGGTGGTCCGATCGAGCCCTCGTCTCCCTGGAAACAGATGATATTGATCTTAGCATGAATTATGTTTGGGGACATAAAGAAGAGCCTGGTGCCGTAAAAACTTTAACGTCCTTTGGTGCTCTGGGGTCGTTGTGATGTGGGCGGTGACTTACCTCCGAGCCAGGCACTCCTCGTGGCCCCGGTAAACCTCGGAGCCCCAGCTTTCCCTGGAAGGGGAAAAAGCAGGAAAATGATAGCTAATGTTTAAATGTAAATGTGGTAATGATGTTTTAACCAAGAATAGTGTGTCCGTCACAGTTGGTCCACTACTTTGGTCCGGACTGAAATAAATATATGAAATATAATAACATAAAATTTCACAGAGCTGCTATCATGACTGCAGTCTCTTGCTCTCGTTCTGCTTTATGTTTTAAAACCTTCACCAGTTGATGCTCACCTTTGGTCCTTCAAGGCCGTTCTCTCCCGGTGGTCCCATGTCACCAGGAAAACCCTGTCATGATCAATGATACAATCAGTTTTGTATTGTCTCCCTGCACAGACTCACACGTTTAAAGCAGGGATGTACAAACAAACCTCGGGGCCTGGAGGTCCAGATGCTCCAGCAGGGCCTCTCTCTCCCAGCTTTCCCTGTGACAAAAACAGAAGAGAACATGAGTAATGTCTTTAATGAATAATTGTATATTTGATAAGAGTTGCTTAAATCCCTGTATTGCATATGTGTGCATTATAAGACTATAGAGCTTTAGTGGTGCTAGAAGTTAACTGTTTCCCCTTGTTTACAGCCTTTATGCTAAGCTAACCTTAACTGTATGGATGGACACATACGATGTTGTAGGTCTTGTTCTCTAATTCTTATTCCCCAAATCCTTTACATAACAACACTCACTTGAAAGTGAAGCCTTTTATTTGTATTTATTTAAACACTTTAGTATTTATTGACTTTATTCATGCAGTAGTAAATCTACACCAAAACTTACACAAGCAAAGAAAGGGATACAGTTTATCTAGTTAACAGTTGTATTTGCTTATTAAAACTTTCTACAAAATAAACACAATACAAAAGTTGTCTTTAATTGTAAAAATAATAATTTTTTTGTAAAATGTGTCTACTTGAGAATAGAACAAATATTAGCTGTACTTTAGACACTTTCTATGTTTTAGTGGGCATTTCTGTGAGCATGGAGATTATATATACCTTATTCAATATTGTTCTTTCAAATGAATTCATTTATTTATTTGATTGTTCATGTAAAAGTGACTACAGTATTTACATGTGGTGGAGCCTGGGGTTATTTGAAAGAGTTGCCTGTTATCTATGTCACAATGGATACCTTGTCTTTCATCTACCTACAGGTACAAGTAAATAACCTAAACCGGAATACTCAATTCCCTCTATCCCAGAATGGATCTAATTCTTTGCCAATAAATCATTTGATTTTCCGATTAAATTCCCTCCATGCATTTGTCATGTATTTCTACTCATTCAAGCCAAAACTCACCTGTGGTCCTGGTTTTCCTTGGACCCCTGGTAACCCCGGACCCCCCTGGATGCCCTGTAAAACACAAACAACACATAGTAAAAACTACAGATAGAATTCAGAACCCTGATTTCTTTCTCAGGGAATTAGAAAACATTCCACATGCACGACTCTGCTCAGTATTCCTGTTATCTCTGCTCTCTGATGCTAACATGTCTGAGACTGCTTACACAGACATACAAAATGAGGAGTTTACATAAACTGCACAGCACACATCTGGCTAAGTCGTTATGCAAAGGAACAGTGGCTTTGGTAAAGAGAGCATCTATTTTATCACCGTGTAGATAAACAAGAATGTTCATAAATCAGTTTGATTCCATGCTTTATTTTAGTCAAGATTGGAAGAAAAATTGCATGCTGTATTTATTCTTTTTGGAAATAATATATTCTTTTAAAGAACAAATGGTCAGGAACCAAGCCAACCTTCACACACTTTTTCAATGAATTCAAACAATATAGCACAATCTCATATCATGTCACACACAAGAAAGCTAATAAGACCTAAAAGTAAATAAACAGATTTAATGCATATAACATTAACTATGGCATAATAAATTGTCAATGTATTTTTTTTGGTTTGTATTGTTTTGTTTGTACTTTTGCATTACTAAGATCCAAAGGCTTTAGTGTCATATTCACAATAGCTGAAGTACGGTGGCCGACAGGTGCAAACGCGCTACACCGGCCAAACACAATTCAATTAGGGGGAATCACTGCAGTTTCATAACCGATACAAATAAAGAAGAAATGGCCAACTGTATAATCCTGTACGTCACAAACCGCTCCGGTCCCAGCTGTGTGCGTCACCTTTTAGTGTCCCTTGGTTTCCGTTGTGTTCTGAGCTTTTGTCAGCTTTTGTCGTTTCTTCATTTGAAGGGGTTTCGCACATTTCTCTGTTTTGATGTATGCAAAATGTTTTAAGCAGCAGCACGTTTTGGCCTAATGTAAGCGTTAGCACCTGTAGGCCACCGTACTATAGAGTAGTTTTGGCCATTCAAATCTTAAGTCCCAAGCTCCTTGAACAATGCAACATAACGTATATAAAAATAAATCAATAAAAGTTGTGTTAGAAGGAAAATGAATACAAATAAAATAGTGCAAGAGAATGTTGCAGGTGACCAATGTGCAAATAAATACGGAAATTGTAAATGTGTACAATAAGATGGTAAAAACAGAAGAAAAAAAAAAGGCTGTGTAACACCCTGAAGTGTGTTTTGGATGCAGCATGCAGGAGAGTGTGTGTGGTTGAACTTTTATGACATTCAAACATGGTAAATGTTGCTTTAGCGACCTACCTTGTCTCCTCTGTACCCGATCTCCCCTTGCTGTCCAGGAATCCCAACTTCACCCTGACGTAGAGAGAGCAATGAAGAACATTAGGAAGAATTGTAACTTCCTACTTCCTCGATCACATTCAGCCTCCTTAACAGACTTTACTAATTACACGCTCTGTACATGATAAACACTCACACACAATGAGACTGTTCATTAGCCAAGTTCTTCATGTGGCGTCAATCTGTTTTATGAAAGGCTCTGATGGCATTCATGTACACCCACATGTCTTTTGGAATAAACCAGCTTTAAACAGTAATTACAGTCAAATGATTAATTCAGCGTGCATGAGTAGCTTTCTTACAGATCTAAAGTGCTTAATGTGGGTGTATCCAACAATTCAGATCATTATTAGAAGATCAATCTTGTTTTAAAACATTTTCAGTGGTAGGATCTTGTCTCTGCAGGATATCCAACAAGCGGATTTTTCAATTCAACACAAGGTTCCATGCTTGTTGCACTAAAGGAAACTCATCACACAATGAAAGTCATAGAAATGCCATAAGAAGAATACATATTAGTGGGAAGTAAATCACAAATCTATCTCATGCTTAATGTGAGTTTAAAATATCAGAGGTTTGTATCTGTTTGGTTGAAGGTTTGACTAAATGAAAGCATGCTCTACTGTATGTCTAAAGGTTAAACAGAGGGGACTACAGTCGGATGCAAAGGAGTACATATCCATCACATGCTGCTCAAACACAGGCCAATAACAGGAATATTCAGATCACCTTATCACCTTTCAGTCCTGGTTCTCCTGGATTTCCCAGCACCCCCTGGAACAAAAGCAACACATAAGCAAGAAAAGGACCCCCCAAGCCAGACTTCAACTACAATTCAGTCTCAATAGGCGCGTTCACACCAAAAAGAGCCGGAACTAAAATTAGTTCATCAGAACCATTTTTACCCCCTTTTACGTCCCTGCTAGAGAGCAGGGACAGGCAGAGAGACTAACGTATGGCAACACAAAATAAAACATGGGAGTGGTGGAGATGAGGAGGTGCCGGCGTTCTGGTTTCAGTAGAAGCTGCTGGGAGTCCCAGCAGCTTCTACTGAAACCTGTCCCCAACTCCGGGACTTCCGGCCGGGGACTTTGGGCGGCAGTATCATGGATGTGTAATAAGAACTGGATCCAGCGTGGGAGGCGGGGCCTCATTCATTCCTATGAGAGTTGCTCAATGGCGCATGATGACAAAATGGCCCAACTTTTAAGAGAGCGAAACGTCACAGATTACCCGGCATGCCTGAGAAGTACCCGTATGTGCACTCATAGAGCATGCGCAACTTTAACCACGACAAAAGGCTCGTTCACATTAAGCACGTGAATTTGCGTACACGTAACAACACCGCGCGTTCATGACAGCATGGTACTGGATTTATATTAACGAGGCGGCAGTTAGCAGCTAGCAGCTAGCTAGTAAATTATGCTAAGTTACACATCAATCGTTATGTACTTTTATATTACGCTGACATCAGGATCTAGTGATATCCAAGCAACAGAGCTTCATTTAGCATGATACTTGTGTGGGTTGTACATGAAACCACTTGGTAATATATAAAAATGTACATGTTGAAGCCTGTTATGATCAATTGTGAGTTAAAACTTTATCTAAAAAGTAAAGCTGATGATGGATTACTGTGGTGGAGTTAAAATAACAATAGCCTATTTATTTTTGAAATGTGATGGAGTAAAAGGATAGTAACTGATTATTCATGTTAAGTAGCCCACAAGTAACTAAAACAATTGCAAGTGCAATAAGAAGCTACAGGAACGTTAATCTACGTCGGTAATATTAACTTTATTTAATACAACATTTACGGTACAAGATTTACATCATACAGCCCATGTAGTATAATATTTTACAAATGATGAATTACAGCAAACATGTGCAATATATCCATTATTGCAGCTCCGTGGCAGTAAGGCGATATGGTCCGTTGTTATTGTGCATCCATGGGTAAAGAGAAACTCATGTAGTGCTGAACACGTAACATGAACGTGCCGGGCGGCGCGGTCCCGTGGGTTAGATGCGCGTTCATAATGCCGAGGGAAATAACTCTCAGAATAACGTTATTAGCACATTTTTACAACTTGAGGAACGAATGTTTTTAATAAGGGCTATACAAACGTTCATACTGGGTTGTTTATTTAGTTTTAAAAAAATTATCCAACGAGTTACAGACCACTCTTTCCCAATGCAAGTCAATGGGAAAAAGTGTTTCCGGGCCCAGCAACCAAAAGGAAGTGTAGTACCGCCGTTTGACCAGCACGAATATTCTCATCAGAATCCGGCGCACTTCCTGGGGGCTTGGGCAGTATACGCCGTGAACGTGAAGTGGTTTGCGGCCTGCCAGTAAACCCAAAGCAGAAGAAGAAGTGACGTCAGCGGCTTCATTTGCCTAATCCTCCCCCAGGGATTTATTCCGGTGTGAACGCGATCTGTACTTAGTTCATGAGAACTAAAGAGTTCTCATGAACTAAGTTCTCATGAACCTTTGTGGGAAAAGTACTGCGGTGTGAATGCGCCTATTGGTACATAGGCTACTAAAATCAATCTCCAAAAGTGCTTATCTGCAATTCTATTGGACTAGATAAGGCAAGGCGAACAAGTTTTGATGAATAGATCAGGGGTCGGCAACCCCTGGCACGCGTGCCACCACTGGCACGCGGCACCGTAACCAGTGGCACACTAGGAATAAGTGGAATAAGTGTGGAAAATATTTAAATTGTATTTTTTGGATCTTGAACGAGACCGCCGCCAGAGCGCGTCTCCCCGTTACCTGCAGAAGGAAGCCATGCACGCAACGCAGCCCCGCTCTCTTTATCTCCAGGTGACTTTCTGCCGCTTTCCTCCGTGGTGCTGATCGTTTCACCACGGAGGAAAGCACTTCACAAATTGCAGTACCCATAAGGAGCTGTACAAATGCCGCAGTTTTTGCGTTTCTGTGTCTTTAGTTGAAATCCCAGTGGCGATCTGATCATCTCTCATCAAAATAATATGCTACAAAAGGCGCATTCACACCGCAGTACTTTTCCCACAAAGGTTCATGCGAACTTAGTTCATGCGAACTCTTTAGTTCGCATGAACTAAGTACAGATCGCGTTCACACCGGAAAAAGTCCCTGGGGGTGGATTAGGCAAATGAAGCCGCTGACGTCACTTCTTGTATCGGTGTGAACGCGATAATAGAGTTCTCATGAACTAAGTTCGCATGAACCTTTGTGGGAAAAGTACCGCAGTGTGAATGCGCCTAAAGGGGCGGACTGGCCACGTGTGCTCTGGAGAATCACAGAACGGACGATCGTCCTTATTATTATTATGCTGTTATAACCAATTATTTAAATGTGTTTGTTAAAGATCAAATGCAAAGCTTCCAAATATGCTACATTTTTATAGAAATTTTGTTTTTAAGACTGCCTGTTTTTTTAATTTAATTTAAATCGAGATAATACACCCAAAAAAAAGCTTTTTATTGATACAAAACTCGACCCAACGCCGTCTGAATTTCTGACATGTCATTCCCAGCAGCCTCCGCGCGCGTGACGTCATCGTAGCCAAACAGTCTCTGGGCCAGGCAGTCTCGTTCACATGTCAGCGGTGTTTTTCGAAAAGAAAACTGAATTATATCCGCAAAAACATGGGTTATTGTTGTGCTTTCGGATGTACGAACGGTGCGGGATCTGGGAGAATTTTACATGCATTTCCCCAAGACAAAATCATCCGCCGAAACTGGATTTTTTTTGTGAATCGTGTTGGCTGGCAGCTGACAACATGGAGCAAGTTGTGCTCTGACCACTTCGCGTGTGATGCATACGATGTTGATCCTGCCATCGTCAAGTCTGTTGGTGGAGAAGCATTAAAAGTACATCGGAGGCTGAAACCCGTATTGGTAGTAGGCTCCACCTGTTGCTGCCTGCGATTCTGCTTCCACCGGGCGTGTACTGCTGTACGGAGGAGGATTTTACCACCGCTGGGGCCTGCTTTCACCCCGGGGATACCACGGAGGGACCGGAGCGATTCCACGCTGCTGTTTTGAGAAGTCTACTGGATTCAGGTCCCACATTTGAGCACAAAAAACAACTGAAAGAACGAAAGAGCCGGGCAATGCAGAAACGCCAAAGAATTGAGGTAAACAACTTTTGATTTGATTTCAAAGCGCACAGAGCACAGCAGATAACGGAATTGCAGTTGTATTGCTTATAGAGGTGGGCACCGTTAGCTTCTGTGTCTTTACGATCATAAACAATGTGTTGGATGTGGAGCTAGGATAAGTAATAAGGGAGCTAGGAATGATTTTCGGTGCCGTAATAGGTTAGCATTTTTCACTCGGGGCTAATTCAGAGGCTCACATTGTGTTTTTTTTTCTTCAAATAAATGAAAAAGATCAGTTAAATGAGTTTTTTTTTTTAAGTTTTTTTTCACAACAGTTGTATTTGGATGGAATGAATACCTATAGTGATAATTCAAAGTAATAAAATGATTTTTACAGTGAAAAAGTTCAAATGGAACTTTATTTTTCTAAACCTCTCTAAAAAGGTCAAATTTCACTTGTTTTGCATCAATCTTGATACAGGGTACTTATTATATGTTATAGTTTTGATTCCTAAAGCTTTTATTCTACTAACCCATCATTCAAGGGTGGTTTCACTATAAGTAATGGGTTTTTTTTAGGCGGACATTAGAATTGACATGTTTTTACTATGTTCCATCTGAATTTAAAATAAAAACATCTATATTGATTCTGACACTTCTACATCCAACAATTAATTTACCCCTTTTACAAGTGAAGATCTTGGGTGGCCTCCGACTCAGAATCAGACATGATAACGAAACTAAGTTGTACTATCGGCGGAAGCAGCTGTGAGCGGTAAACCGGGTGGAAATATGTTTGGCTAATCTGACGTTATGCGACGCCATCTTGCGGAGACAAGCGGCTGAGAAATAAATCGTCTGACTTGGTGTTGGGGGTTGAACAAAATAAATATTGCGCATTGCCAGACGCATATTATCTCCGATTTTAATCCTGTAATATCTTAGATAGTGTTGTAGCTATATGATTTCGATTTTACTGGCAATTATAAAAAAAGCTTTGCTTTTGATCTTTAAATTCGGCATCATGTAAGTTAGTGATGCTCCGATCGATCGGCCGGTGCTCTCTAAAAATGCCGATCGCGAGAGCCGATGCAGGACGTAAAATACATGACACTTTTCTCTGTGCACGGCAACACAAGCTCTCCAAAATGGCTTCACCGGTCTGGCAGTATTTTAAAGTGTCCGAATATGACAATAAAATAGCGGTACGCAACGTGTGTGAAGCAGAAATCCTGCAGCTCCACCCGCTGTGACGGACCGGTGAGCGGAGCAAAACACACAAGAGTTAGACCTAACACACTTAGCTATGTTATATACCTCTGGAACAAGCTAAACTCGTTTCAATATATTTATTCTTCACTGTCGGGTCATTCATTACTGGATCAGTGAGCTGCATGAGACGATACTGACAGGCTGTCAGGAGAGAGGGAAGAGAGGAAAAGAGAGCGCTTCCGCTCATTTCTCCCGTGTTATTATCCAAAGTTAATGTAAACTTGAATAATGTACTTCATTTGAATGTAATAATTATGTTGATTGTTGTTTGTGGAAGCTCCAGTGAATGAGCCCCATTAACTGAGTTTAAACATCACCTTAAATGGAAGATCCTCATAGGCCCCGCCCACTCGATCCGATCGGAGCATCCCTATAATGTAAATTGCGCTGACAGGTCCACACACTGCTTCCCCCCGCCCTCCTGTTGACAGTTCACGAGCGTCGAGCTCTTCGTGTGTGTGTGTGTGTGTGTGTGTGTGTGTGTGTGTGTGTGTGTGTGTGTGTGTGTGTGTGTGTGTGTGTGTGTGTGTGTGTGTGTGTGTGTGTGTGTGTGTGTGTGTGTGTGTGTGTGTGTGTGTGTGTGTGTGTGTGTGTGTGTGTGTGTGTGTGTGATTACCTTCAGTCCATTAGGTCCTGGAAGGCCTATCTCTCCCAAAGGTCCCATATCACCCTGTTGCGAGGACAAGGGACACATCAGAAACTCAGATTCCGTGACATCATTTCCAAAGTACTGATAAACACATGACTTCCATTTAACACACACAATTGATTAAACAAAACAATAAGCCTCACTGTCTTGCTTCCAGATTATCTACAGTGGAGCTATCACATTGCACTCAACACAAATCAATGGGAGGTAATATATGACCACATTTTAGGAGATACAAACTGTATCTCGCAGCCTGAAGCCAAGACTGTGTTTCATCTGAAGCCTAAATTAAATAATCTGAATGTAACAAACAAAAGCTGTTTTCCACAACTGGAAAAAAATCAACCATCGCTGGAATCTTTGCAGAATGAGATTGAAATGGTGATGACACAAAAGAACTGGGTTTGATTTAATTTAGTAAGGATCTATTAGACGAAGCGATTAAAGACTTGATTGGCTGCTTTCTTGTCAATGTGTGAGATGGAGAGAGTTGTTGTCACAGCATCACAGGCTGCTAGTAGTTATCTTGTTTGTGTTCCTCTGCTGCTCTGCATTTTCTCCTTGAAGAGACCTACAGGGTGGCCCTGGCTCAGTGTGTTAGATAATGCATGTCACTGCGTTTGGTATTCAGGGTGGACAGTTTGTAGAGTTTCTTCTTCTTCAGCTAAGCAAATCTAATGCTTTCTAATAAGTGAAAATATGCGGCTGTTCATATGCTTATGTGTCCAAATTGTGGAAATGCATGAAGGAATACAATATATTACACTATCTAATGTGTTTAATTACATTACATTATTATTACATGACATGTCACTTGTTAGACGCTTTTATCCAAAGCGACGTACATACTCAATACTGTGGGCAATCCCCACAGGAGCACTTTGGGGTGAAGTGTCTCAGGGACACAACAACATGCTGACTGCAGTGGGGTTTGAACACCAACGCACAATCCACTGCACCACACGCCTCCCACATTCAATTAATTAAATTCAGATTTCTCGGGTTTATTATGAATGCGTGCCAAAAGGCAGACAGCACCACAACCTGTGTTTATTGGGGCTTATTGTTTGTATAATTATAAAATGTATTAAAGGAAGAACAATATTCCTTTGACAAAGATATAAAGGACACGCGCTGTCCTCCATGAAAACATAAAAACAAATAAACAAAAAGACATGCATCTAAGCAGACAAACAACACAAACCTCAACAAAAAACAATATGACAGACATAGAAAAGATATAAAAAACAATTGACCATCATGCATCATTTTAATGCAGGATAACATGAAGATGTTGTGTCCTAAAATTATTTTTAAACTTCCACCCAGTCGCAAAACTCCCAAGAACGTCGAGGGAAATACGCTTTTTTTTCGAGAGCATCGAAGACATTAAATGTCACTGCGGTTCAGGAAAGCCGCACTATATTTCTTTGTGATAAGTTGTTTAAATACTTCTTTAAGAGCATCCAGTGTTCACCCAGAGTTGAGGTGTGCGGTCCCTAGAGCGGGGTGTTTGTATATTTATATCTCTGAAGTGCAGCTGAGTTTCTGCTGGTGCGTCTCGTACAGTAAACACTCGGCTGGATGGAGCAGAGCTGTAATCAGAACTCCAATTACAGGCCTGCTGCCACCACCGGGCCCAGAATAGAGCGGGAGGATGAAGACGGGACAAGAGAAACCAGGGACACATTATAATCACACGCAATCATGTGGCAGAGCAGGCAAGGAAGGCAAGGTGACAGTTCCTGTGCAGAAATATTTAATAAGAGAGGGATTCAAAACAAGACGCCTCGTTAAGGCCTGTTTGATTCATCACTCACTGTCATGTTCAACCTGACAGGAAGTGGGACGGCAAGATGTGTCACTTAGACTTTGCGATCTATTCCAAAAACCATCCGTTTCACTATTTTAGATATGTGTACAGTCCCTGGTGAGATAGTGGCTGGCCGTGTCAATGTCGACGAAAGCTAATTTAGTATTTTTGTTTCTTTTGTATATACACATTTGGTGCAAATACTTGTCTTTATTTTTTGTTAATGTTAAATCTTTTTTTTTTTAAATTCTCTTACACCTTTTTTTCTTGTGTTGTTTACAGTTTGTTTGCACCACTGTACACCAAAGCAAATTCCTTAAACGTACCTGGCAATAAACTAGATTTTGATTCTGGATTGAGAATTAATTAAGCTGTTCTGTTTCATTTAAATCAGCTTTTTATTTCTGGAATAAGAGTCTGGGAAAATGGGATGTTTAGACTGAAGAAAGAACACAGATTACAAACAGAGAAACACACACACACACACACACACACACACACACACACACACACACACACACACACACACACACACACACACACACACACACACACACACACACACACACACACACACACACACACACACACACACACACACACACACACACACACACACACACACACACACACACACACACACACACACACACACACACACACACACACACACACACACACACACACACACACACAGTTGCTACTCACAATAAGTCCGAGAACTCCGCTTGGACCGGGGGCTCCCAGATCACCCTGTTCAGAGAGGAGAGGGAGACGAGAGAGAAGGTGCAAGTTTCTGGGGTTATTGGCTCTTTTTAAAACAAACATGCTCAGAAGCAGGGTCGGCTTTAGAACAAATCGAATGGGGGGGCAATCATTTACCAAGGGGGGGGGGCACACACTGCCGTCAACAACCAACACACAAGAACCAACGCAACTTCAAAAAACATGCTGTAAAGTCTATTGTCTTTCACACACATTGCAGGGGTGTAGTGCTATTGTATAGCGCACCTATGACCTGTGGATACATGCACGGTTGTGGCACGACCACCAAAACAGAAACATATGGACATAAGCCACCATACAAAAAGTGTGCAAATGTATTTAGTATCCTATCCATGTGAACATGTTTTAGGTGAGGGTGGACCTAACCTCCTCTAGAAGGGTCTGGGGGCATGCTCCCCCGGGAAGATTATTTTTAAAATATTGAAGTTAAATGCATCAATCTGGTGCACTTTGAGAGCAAAATGAAGAGATCTATGGATAGCCTACATCTCTCAGCATCCATATGAAACACACCTGTACACAGATTAACTTTTTCTTTATGGATATTTTACTAATCACTCCCCTTTTAAACTGTATTCTTGTGTTACTGTCCTACAGTATTTCATACCCGTTCTTCATTTATTCTCTTATTCTTTAATAACTATAATGATCATATAAAGGTATTCCTCGCAAATACTTGTTTACATAAATGGTGACCAAACCGTTTGAGACCCACTGAGATAAGTTACCCTACACTAAAGTTAACTATCTAAACACTGAGAGAGTCCTTACCTCACTGAGCTGACATTATAAGATCCTCTCAGTCTGACAGGAGAGGACTCTCCTCCACCTTGGTGTAGAAACAGCTCTTTATATCCATTAGCATAGCTAGCTAACCAGATGCTAACAACAACATTCCACGTTACCGCTCGCGCACCCACAAAATGCGCTCGTGCCACACACACACAGAGCCGAGCTTGAATGAAACACAGAGACCCAGAAGTAGGCTACTTGTACTGTACTGTACTGTATATCATATTATTTTCGATGGCTTTACTGTATAATCAGTGTAACAGATTAACAGATCGCCACTGGGCTTTCATCTAAACGCACAGCCACGTAATGATAACAAAACAAAGGTCGGGGGTCATTGGTCAACCAACACACCAATCAGAGAGCAGCAGTGAGCACACCTCAGGCTGTGTTTTATATTTGTATTCTTTATTTCTGATGTATTTCACACAAAAAAACTTTAGTGGAAACGTTTTCACTTATATGATTAAAAAAAAAAAACAGCCAAGTGGAAAGGCTTGCCCACCCTGCATTAGGGGGGCACAGTGACTCATTTGGGGGGGCATGGCCCGCGAATGACCCCCCATGACGCCGACCCTGCTCAGAAGAGAGGGTCAGTGTTCATCACAGCTTATGAGAGGGCTGCTGTGTGTATGTATTTCTGTGTGTGTGTGTGTGTGTGTGTGTGTGTGTGTGTGTCCTAGCATTACTATACTTGTGCAGACCTACATCTGTCTACACAGTCACGTGTGGGGACTCGCCTCCCTTATGGGGACAAATTGGAGGTCCCCATGAGGGGAATCATTAATTTTTGGGTGAAGACTTGGTTAGGATTAGGGTTAGGGTTAGGTTAAGGGTAAGGGTTAGGGTTAGGCATGTGTTGGTTATGGTTAAGGTTAGGATAAGTCTCCAGGAAATGCATGTAAGTCAATGTAATGTCCCCTGAAGTGATGTATACATGGTGTGTGTGTGCGTGTGTGTGTGAGCCCATCATCCCAATGATCTTGTTTTAAATCTGCAGGTTGGTTCTTACTCCAAAATGAAAGAGATAGATGGACTTTTGTAAAGATCCTCATGGTCCTAAGAGGATGAATGAGTGACTGTGACCTCGTGATTTGCTGACTTTTCTCTTTTAGCACTACTAGCTTGCCAAAGTTTTCACTTATATAGTGAAATACCTCAAAGAACTGGCACTAACAATCATGGTTTCACAAACCCTACCCTTGTGACTCTTTGCCTTTCCGCTAGCACCACCATGAAGTAGCACCACCATGAAGTTGCACCACTTTTTTGAAATGTCCAAAGAACTAATGATCCTTTACCTTTCTTTTAGCGCTATCATCATTGTTAGTTGACCAAATTCCTGCAAAACGTTTAGCTTTCCCATTAGTCTCAATTGCACGTTGTTTCTACTGCTAGTTAACAATGTGAGAATGCTAACATGCTAATCTGAGAAAGCTGAAAATGGTAAATATTGTACCTGCTAAATCAAGCTAACAGCATGTTAGCTTGATGTTAGCATTAAGCTCAATACATTGTAGAAGTACATAGCGCTAGATCTGCAAGCATGGCTATAGATATAGTTTTGCTAAGAAAGATAAAACATGGATTTTATGCTTTTTATACTTAATGATTAACTAATAAAAGTAAGTCGTAATAAAAGAGACAGTGGGGAGAAGTACCTCCCGCCGCACCTTCAATGTCACTATTATTGACACCCTGGTGCACACATGCAGCTGCTTTGCCTGATGCTGATTTTAATGACTGGTTGAACCACAGCAATATTGTTTTAGAGTTTTATATGTTTAACTGCTATGCCTGTCATCTTTGCTCTATGTGTTTGTGTTGTCTCCTGGTTCTGTAGTGCCCGGAGTCTGTCTTTTTATTTTTTTTCCCTCCAAAACCCCATCCCCTCAGGAAGCCTTTGCCTCCTGTCAGGTCATCATTGTAAATAAGAATTTGTTCTTAATTGATTTTCCTGGATAAATAAAGGTTCTACTAATAATCACAAAACCTCCTTTTCTCAAATGCAGGGAAAAGTGGCTCATGTATGGCAGAAATATGTAAGTATGTCCCCTTGGAGTTAATAAACCAGTAGATTATTAAAAGGGATATATGCAGAGATCTAATGCATAATTGACATTCTCCTAAAAAAGAAAGAAACAGGGCTCAGGAAAGATGTATTTAGAGTGTTGTCTGATCCACAGGGCTGAACCATAAGGATTTGTCTTCCTTCAAACATGAATGCACCTTATGTTTATGAGTGTGTTAAAGAGCAACCTGCTGATGTTTTTATGTTTCCATTTTAGAGTTTACCACTCTGACTGATGAAGTGCTACATTTCCAGAATGACTTTATCATAAAAAAGTGAAAATGCTCAGATGAAATAAGTTGATGTCTTCCATGTGGAAACAGTCTTTTCTGACCTACCAGTTCTGAATTGGGAACAATTTCTCAAAACAGCATCATATTACATAATTTACTATTCTTGGACATGACCCACTAATAATACCGCACGTGTGTGCTGGTGGTCAGTGTACATTGATGAATGGAAAAGGTTTGCATTTGAAAGCCAAGGCAGCGAATTGGTTTCCCCCCTTAATACTGCAGGTTTCTTAGAAAACGAGTTCCCAGCTAAATTAACGGGATAGGATGAAATGAAATACTGCAGTAAAACTTGTCTCAAGTAAAAGACTCACTTCAAATGAAAGAGAAAAACAGAGGCAAACAGCAGGACTGCCTGTGATTTACTCACCAGCACGGCCAGAATGTTAGCACTAAAACAGCGGGGCCCAGGGGTGTGTGAGTTAAAACACTGCTCTATAGTGTGTGTGTGTGTGTGTGTGTGTGTGTGTGTATGTGTGTGTGTGTATGTGTGTGTGTGTGTGTATTGGTTATGTGTTTAGGTGTGTGACATACTGGTTCTCCATCTGGTCCAGGTGGTCCTCTCTCCCCAAAGTCCCCTGGAAACCCCTGAGGACAGAGACAGAGAGGCTTTTATGTTCTCAGCAGCACACACACTTCAAACTCACAACATCCATTACATTTAAAGGGTCCATTTGATTTATGCAAGTACAGTCTGCTTTGTTTAACATGCAATATCTAATTAACACCTCTGTTAAACTAGTTTATAATGTTTTTCTTTATTTTTGTTATATGTCTTGCATTACGTAACCCTTGCTCTTTTCTAATATGCAGTTATCAGATGTGTCTAATGTGCATGTTTCATAATTATGTAATAAAAAAAAAAAAAGGAAAACAAATTCATTTGATATAAATGATTTTTGCCATTTTGTCAGTTAACAGTTTAGTGCTACTATTTGTCATCTTATTGTGAAGTCGATCAACAGAAAAAAATCGGGCAACTATTTTGACAGTCAATATGTTATAATATAACCGTGGAAGAGAATTATTCATGCTAAAATTGCAGCAATTATCAAGATTTTCTTGCTTTTTGTTTTATATCAAATTAAACTGAAAATCGTTCGATTAAAGACGGAAAGACAACACCTTAAACTTAAAGCCTATGAGACTTTCTCTGACATTTTGTGGATCAAACGAACATTATAGAAAATTATTGGTATATTGCTCAATATTGAAAAAGTTTTCCTTTGAAGTACAAAAACTGTTGCTTATCAAGAAACTCAGCAAAAATGGAGCAGATGTTTTTATCGGCTATCGTTTGAGGTTGTCCGCGTCTCCAGCTGGTCTCTATCGTCTCCCGAGAGAAATATCTTCTCATTAGCTGCTTAATGCTGCGCTGAATCCACCAGCTAGTTGCTAACCTTGTCTGACGGCTGTTTGGTGAGGGACAGCTAGTGTATAGGAGCTTGTATTTAAAATGAAGATCGCTCCATGCTGCTTCTCAAAACAAAACTATGAGAGCACTTTGAGTGAAATAAAACAGTAGAGTTATGGACCAGAAAAGCAAAACAATAATCTGAAAGACACCATAAATCTCCATGGAGCTGACGGGGAACATACAAGTACACGTACACGTGTACGTACGCGTACAAGTAGTATTCTGATTTATTGTATATTAAAAACTAAACTACATTTTAGTTATTTCCAAGTCATCAAAGTGAAATGCACATTTTGTTGATGCTAACGGACATTCCTTAAACACAGAAATAAGAAACTTGTTGTAAAAAATGACCAAAACGTGCATTTCATTGGAGGATGATATGTTTCAATTATTGCTTAAAGTACCACTCATGCAAATGCAGAATAAACCTGTTCCACTTTAACCATGCAGTCAAGATTTACAGACTATATCTTCACAAATACCGCCGACTGTTAGATAACCAAAAGTGCTGCTACTGTAATTGCACAGCAATTAGGACCATGTGTGTCAAACACAACATTAGAAATAAAGAAATCTGAAATTTGAACAAAATAGGAGCCTAAGTGCCCCATTATATGCATTAAATCCTTCAGTTGTAGGGTGTCAGCAGCCAACTGTTCTACTTCTTGGAGTATTTCTAAATGCAAGAGCCAAGTGATTACTCTGTCCATTTAGCAGTAAACAAGATGCTAATCTGAGTTTTGCTAACAATTGTTGGTGCTGCAGAGACAAACCACATCAGCAGAAAGCTCGAGGGCCATGTTAAACCCAGAGCATCCAGAACCTCTCATAATGACCGGGTCCTGCTGCGGCCGCCACACATTGTTCCAGAAATGCTAATTACTGTACCTCCTGTAAATAGCAGCTATTTACGTAAGAGTAAAGATGTTTGAGATATACAGCATGTATTTATTTTAATCTGTTTCTGGCCTTATAGAAATAGAATCTGCTGACTGAATGTAAGTCTTTGTGTTCGAACTTGGAGTCAGTTTGATCTCACATTCAAACAATAATAAATCCTTGTGACTGATGGTATGCTTTCCTAACCTTCAATTTAGTGACGCATCGTGTCAACGACTCGGATATAACTGCATTTATTTCTGTAATAGTACAGTGCAACAAAAAGGTATTTTCTCCTCCTGTCCGGCCATTGGAGGACATTTTGGATTGCCCCCAAAAGACGGCATGGGACGGCTTTGTGGTTCTTAGAGGTTTTTTGCGCAAAGAGGGAAGCACAAGTGCAACAGAAGTCTATGAAGCATGACGGGGACCCAAAGGATGAATCAAACATCTGTCACCGCAGCCGTACTACGAACTAAGGACAAGTGTGGGAAACGTAGCTTTGCCAAGAACAGCACTTTGATGAGTCATATGTCTGCTTTTACACGCTGTTAGAGAACCTTCAGTAACACACAGATAGCGGGTTAATGTGAAAAAACTGCAACTGATGAGCCTCAAAAAGACAAACAAAGCCAAACAAGGCAAAAAAAGTTAAGCTGAAATGCAGAACTCTTGGCAATGCTCTTCGGAAACTTCTTAGGCTATCCACTGTTTTAGATATATCCCTCATCACTCTTTTGGTACGTGTGTGTGTGTGTGTGTGTGTGTGTGTGTGTGTGTGTGTGTGTGTGTGTAGCCATTAAACCGCCTGGCTGCTGTTCAGGTGCTTCTTCTGTTCTTTGTCCTCCGTCAGGGAGGAGAGGGATGATCTCTCGGGGATCAACTTGTAAGTGTCCTAGCTTTCCATTTTCCATGTAGGAGCACTGAAAATCTATGATGGTGATTTGTGTGCTTTCCACTTGTGTATACTAGCCATTTGTAAGGGGCTGTAAAATTGCCCCCTGCAGGATTTTAAATGATGCTTCTACTTGGTTTGGAATAAAACTGGGTAAATAATGTGGTTGTTTACGTAAAAACGCCTATTTTTGGTTTGTCCTGATAGTTTTACTGTCATTTTTATGTTCAAGAGTATTTATTTTATGCTTGGTAGGGTGTCTTTAAAGGTGCCTCCAAATTAAATTTATAATTATTATTATGAATGATATGTTAAATAGTAAATTATGATTCACTGTCATTTGTCTGAAATAGCAGTGCTGCAGCTGTAATAAGATCATCCAAGAAGATGACTTCTCGTCCATATTAATACTTATTGACTCTTTTTTCAGTTCTGCACGACCCTTTCCAAAGCTGTATCATTGACTTCAATAGCTTTGCAGAAAAGTGTCTGAAAAACAAAATCAGCCATCAACTCCAAAGATGCTGCCCTGTCTGAGTGTGGAGAACACACACAGCACACAAATCCCAAGTGAACACATGATCCAAAGCCTCACACATGGGGAATTTGCACCCACAACTACTTCCTAAACATTTGTATATAATTACAGAATAAGTTACAGTGCAAAACCTCACACAGAGCGGACACCAGCTCGCGTGTCAACAGACTTCTACGTTTAAATGACTTATTTGCTGAAAAAACAATAAGCAGCAGCTGCAGGATGATCTCAGTGTGGAGTTGCACGGCTTCACACTGTTTCTGAAACAGGCCGTCAAACTGGCTTTTACCACTATCTGACGCACACGCATAACACAACCGACAACTTCCTCCAAATGGCTGGGCTCCATGCTGGGGGGACCGAGAGCCATTCACTCCAACAAAAGCCTTTTCTTGTTGCATGGCCAAGGCCCCGACGTGCGGCTGCTGGGACTCCACATGCACTCCGCTGCAGTTAACCAACAGCCATGGAAATACTGAGCCCAAACGCTGATGTAAATCCAGACCCCATAAAGTTCAACATGTGTAGGTGCAGGAGTCTCTGCCCCGACAGCTCTCGATATGACCCACAGAGAAGAATATCTTGAAAAGGTAATTCATGTAGTTCCCTTGATTTAAGGTTGATTGATATCTTACACCATCTCCTCAAAACTGTCTTATCTAGAGTTGCCTTTCGTTTATTACTCCAGTAAATGGTTGCTTTTGTCCTAGTCCAACATATTTTTTATGCATTTTATTTCCAAGAAACCTAGCAGCACATCACTGCTAAACAAAAGATTTAAGTGGCGCTTTTGTTTGATTCTTTGTAGAAAAATCGCATTAGTCGACTAAGAACTTAATTTAATGACGGCCCTGATCTTCTACTTTGAAAGTAAAATAACAGAAGTCACGTTCACATTCAGCAGAGCACAGTTCATCACATTTTGTAAAGATTATCTGTAAAGTATGTTGAGACAAAACTTTACCGGCCTACCCATCTTGCCCCTCTTCCCTGGTTCACCGGGAGTGCCCTGAAAATCAAAACAAGAGAGAGCAGAGGTGGAGAGGAAAACAAAGCAGAAGGGGGAAAAATGAAAGGGTTCAGGAAAGGTAGAAACACAGAGAAGACAGACATTATGTAAAAAGCATATCAAAATCAAAGCATAGCTGATTAAAGCCCACCCAAAACACACTATAGCTGCTGCAGCAGATGTGGGGAACAGCTGACTGCAGCCATATTTCCCAGCTTATTATGAGGGATTTAGACCTCCATCTCATATACATATATGTTAAATAAACACGGCCCCTCTGGGAGAAGGCTGGCAGACTGTCTGATGTGCAGCTAAGGTATGAACAGGTCCTGATTAGAGCCTGACGCAACCTCCTGCAGCATGTAGGCTCTTGGTGGTGAAGCCCATAGGGACTTGGCTTAGCAACTGGAAGGTCACCAGTTCAAGTCCCGGCAAGACCAAGTGCTACCGAGGTGTCCCTGAGCAAGGCACCGTTGCCTACACTGCCCCCCGGGCGCTGTTCAAAATGGCAGCACACTGCTCCTAACACTAGGATGGGTCAAATGCAGAGAAACAATTTCCCCACGTGATTAATAAAGTATATCAAATCATCGCTGCATGTTTTAGAGGCTGTGCAGCAGGGGGAGGCCGGGATGAGTTCAGGCAGTTCAAAGGCTCTGAGAGGGGGCTTTTATCATATGAGTCATCAACAGACCCGTACAGCTGGGGAGCGTTTCCAACATTATAACAACAAGACAGCTGAATGAAACAGCAAGAGAGACTCTGTTTCATCTCACAGGGCCCATTAGACTTGGTCACTGGAGGTTTTTGCAATAATTGACTGTGCTTTAGAGAATATAGACGCTGGACAGAGGTACATTCATTAAAGGGAATTGCTTATAAACTACTCAAGAATTTCCATTAGCTGATACTCTGTAATTAAAACTTTATCCATCCATTGGTTAAACTCCCCAGCACCCATCGGTACATATAGCATAAGAAAAACTCCACCCTTACCAGCTGCAAGATTACATGAATACATTAATACATCAATAATTATAATCTGGTAATATGATATACAAACTTCTAAAATGGTTCGCAAAATGTGTATTTTTGCTAATACTTTTGTACTTTTACTTAAGTAAACATCTGAATGCAGGACTTTTTTTTACCCTAGCAGAGTATTTCTAACCAGTAGTTGTGCTACTTATACTGCAGAATAAATTACTGATGTCATTTGTAGTTTATCCACCTCTCAAGAATATACACATTTTACAAGAACTCACTCTTTCACCATCGGCCCCAGGCAGGCCAAAAAGCCCCGGGATTCCAATGAAACCCTGCAGGAGAGGAGAGGAAGAAGAGGAGAGAGGAGGAACAGGAACATGGGATGTGAGTATTTAGACACTACAAAAGCAGCAGCAGGAAGAAGAACAGTACATCCCATTGGCTCCAGTATGGATAGGGTGGACTTCCATGAAGAACCAAGCCATGAGGCAAGTGTATATGCCCATGGACTGCATGGTGCTGGCTTCCACGATGTAGTCCAAGGGCACATACCCTCACGCCAGGGATCTCTGAAGACAGCAGGACGCCACAGTGAGCTGCTGGTGCAGGGGGAGACACACACATAGGAACACAAAAGTACACACACACCACAGCAATTAGAACACTGGAGGAAGTAACAGGCAAGTGGTTTTTACGTGCACACAATATGGAGATTACTGCAAAAGAGAGTATTTGGAAAGGTGGCTCAGTGAGAGAGGGAGGACGGGAATGCCTCCTTAAGACAGCAGGGCCTCATACGGAGCTTAAACAGGAAATTCCAGCCAGCGGGGGAGGGGGGGGGGGGCTTCGGAGCAGCCGAGGGGAGCTGATAAAGAACCTTTATTGGAAAGCAACATACAAATCCCTGTTTGTGTGCGCTAGCATGTGTTCTTTGAATGTGTGCCTTCAGGGTGTGTGTTTGTGAGGCTTATCAACAGCCAGTCTTTCAGAAAGCGTATACAGTAACACAAGGTTTACATTACAACTGAAGGCTCCTTAGTCGAGCATTCTATTAATAGTGGTGCACACTGTGAGTCAAGATGAATGTGTTATGTGTGCAGAGGTGCATGCTTCTATACATGCGTGCACTTTGTGTGTTCCTCGTGCAGCAGTTTAACAACACAAAATGCCAACAGTTAGCAACCTTTAAGTAAACAACTTTCTGCCTTTAACTCTTCTATAAATATTGCGTAATAAAAAGTGTCAGAAAGCTGTCAGGCCTGTTAACTTGATCACAGGTCCTGTCAGAGCTCCATCTTAGTCCTTTAGACTTTTGATCAAATCAAAGTTGAGCAGAACATTTATAGGGAAGACGCTGAGTTAACTTACCCGGACGCCTTTAGGCCCCATTGGTCCTATAGGCCCTGGTAAACCCTGGAAAACAAAGAGAGGAATTTGATTTTGGCGGTTTAACTCCTTTACTGGTTTATACCTGAAATAGTGTTTCCTCAAATACACTGTAAATATGATAGTCAACCTGCAAAATGATGGAATTGCACGTTCAAATAGGCAACCTAGAGTCTATCAAACACATCAGAAATTCCACCAGATTATAAAACATGTTCAATTATTTCCAGGATAAACCTATAAATCATTGCAAACAGGCCAGTAAACTGGAGATTATTTTGTGCAATAAATGTACCCTTTTGGCCTTATGGTGGCTTCTTTTGAATTAATATTCTGACTTTTTCATCCAAATATTTTCCTGCAGGTCAGCTGTTCAACATAACCTAATACCATTGGCCCTCTGCCTTCACTATGTCCTCGACTACTACAGTACCAGTCACTGCAGAGGATTTACTGCACCTGCCTGCCAGGATAACCTTTGGCACCTGGGCTTCCGACTGGACCATGCTCTCCCTGCAGAGGGAGAGGGGGGGGGGGGATAAAGGGGGAGAGAGAGCGAGGTGAGGTAGGTAATCAAAATGACAGTACCACAAACACACATTCTACAGGAGGAGAGAGTTTCAGAGAGGGAGAGAGAGCTGAGGCTAGGATTTAGCTCAAAAGTATCCGAAGTGTAGAACTAAATGCCCCTCTGAGTGTTATCACTTTAGATTGATACTGTATAACTGATACATCAATATGTATGACAAGTACCATTTTACGTGAATGGAAACTTAAATCAAGTTCATTTAAATGCAACAACAACAATAACAAAAGGAACATCTCTTCAATAATAAATAATCACTGTGAATTAGTCCTATTGTCTTCGTTTCCCCCCCCCCCCCCCCTTTCTTCGGTCCTGTTTTAACAACCATTAATCATCACCAAATGTCATTTAACACCCTTTCAAACTGTACATACTGTATCAGATACTGGTGTACATGAAAAACTGCAGTAAATATACAAAGAATAGACACTGAACATGTATTGCATGTGCCAGGTGTGATCTATGTGGGGGGATGGGCACATAAGAGCGGGAAATGTGCAAATTGTTCTGTGTTTGTGTGTGTGTGTGTGTGTGTGTGTGTGTGTGTGAGGGTGTGTGTGTGAGGGTGTGTGTGTGTGTGTGTGAGGGTGTGTGTGTGTGTGTGTGTGAGGGGTGTGTGTGTGTGTGTGTGAGGGTGTGTGTGTGAGGGTGTGTGTGTGTGTGTGTGTGTGTGTGAGGGTGTGTGTGTGTGTGTGTGTGTGTGTGTGTGTGTGTGTGTGTGTGTGTGTGAGGGTGTGTGTGTGTGTGTGTGTGTGTGTGTGTGTGTGTGTTTTATCTGATCCGGATACCGGGAACACCATGGGTGTTACAAAGTTGACTAAATCATCCAAAATTCAATGAAAGTGGTGATCAGCTATTTTCCATTTTCAAATGTCTACTCTGTGAAGGATATCATAAAGCCTTAATGCAATCGAATGTAAAACAAAAAAGTTATGACTGATGAAAGTAGTGAATCGGTCAAATTTGACCCGAAGACAACAGGAGGTGTTTGCTGTTCATGAAAATGCATGATATTTTACCACTTATATCATTTATAATGCTTTATGTTCTGGCTTTTTTTTTTGGAGCCCAAAACATTTATGTATTTCATTTATTTTACAAAAAACTAAATGTAAAATAATCAATGTCAAAGATTAGTTTAATTGATAAGATTATAAATATTATTTAGTCTTTTTATATTTTTGTCAAGCATTATATAATATCATACGGTCATTTCTGTTGATTGTGATCATTTTCACTCGTCTGAGACCATAACAACCCTATTCTGGGTAATCATAACTATAGTGGAGCAAACAGTTCGAGATGTGCCGGTGAATTTAAGTGGAGTAGAAGTAAAGCAGCACTAAATATAAGCACTTAATTACATGTACTTTAAACTTGTACTTTAGGTACAGTACTTGAGTAAATGTTCTCACATTCACCACTGCATATTGCACATTCCTACAAATAATATAAATACATGTTGGAAACCAGGACTCATGATTCCTGCTAAAGGTTGATGAGACGTGGTCTGTGCATAGAGGCTGATTAGTACTTTGCTTGATGTGTGCGTGAGTATGCATAACACACACATACAGCAGAAGGTTGTGTCGTGTTCATGTATAACTTCCTTTGACACACTCCAGACGTGCGGCCATGTGCACTGCTGGCCATTCCCTCTCATGGATAAATATAGTGCATAATGCAGCCAGTTAGTTAAAACTTTGGCTGAGTAGGGGTTTGGACCTTTAACCAACCGGCAGCTAGGGGCGCTCTGAGAACGTCCCGGGTTGTATTATAGTAACAAAGAGTCATCAGCATATTCTGCAGCTGGACCCTGTTGGCAAAATCTGGATCTGCCAAACAGTTGTGCGGATGCCTCTGTCTCTGGTGCTAAAGTGATTCAGACTCGAGGACATGATCATCATTTCTGTGGGAAAGAAGGGGGCGTTTGAGGATGGACACAGTGTAAGGACATGGCGGTGAGAGAGAAACTCCACCAGGAGTAATGTGGGAACTCCCTGCACTGACGTCACACGGGAGAACGGGGACTCACTTTAAAACTGTGTGACAAAGAGGCGCATGTTCCACTCTGCTCTCCATGACTCAGGCCTTTCCCTAATACAAACAGTAGTATGACCCAGCCCGAGTGGAAATAGCTCTGGCCTGGATGCTCCACACTTAAAATAGTCCCTGTGGGCTGGACTTAACAGCCTCATGTCTCCTCCCACTTGTAGCAGAGAATAAAGGAGTTCATTGAGCTGATTTCCAGAAGAGGGACGGACAAAGGGGGAGAGTAAGGGAAATAAAATCCACCATATTAAGATAGCATCAATGTAAAATGCCATAACTGTCACAAAAAGGAAAACGTTCTCCAGAGCTGCAGTGTAAGAGTGTGTCACTGTTGGCCCAGTTGGCCTAGTCCTGTTTTTCTTCTTTATTTTGTCTCTGTTTGGCATGACGTTGTGATATCCTGGAGAGTCGCTGCAGCTCAGAGCTCTGGCCAGATGTCTGAATAACAGCTTTCACTTATCGGGCTACACTGCATGTGTGCTTGGTGCACGCACATTAACACACACATAGAGTGAGCACATGACGACTGAGTTTTAAAGAATGAGGTGAGGCGGGAGAATTTGGGGATTAGTCAGCGATAAGCGCCTTGATGGAGGACTCCAAAAATAGCAAAACATGAAGGCAAGTGCAGGTAATGGGATGTACCTGTTGGCAAAATATAAAGACAACACCATCATCTTAGAATGGAGTATGGGAATGTTAAGCTTATTGAAATGTGGGATTAGTGAAAGTGTGAAGAGTAGCAGTGGCATGGGAGTAATGCTAAATGTATGTATGGGATTGTGAAATATACTTACAGACTCTCCGGGGAGTCCGGGTGGACCAGGGTGACCTTTCTGTCCCTAAAAAGGCAAACAGAAAAATAAATGAGAAGTTAGTTCTAGAATAAAATAATCAACAAGTGACATAAACACTAAAACTGTTCACAGACAAAGAAAAACCAAAGTTGCAGAGTAGAATATGCATGTTAACGATAAAAAAACTCCTGTCAGAGGATCAGACTTTCCACTGGCCGTGTTCAGAGAGAAATGTAGCTCGCTGAGGCCGTGCCAGGATCCTGGCATGTCGAGGATATAAATGCCTTCCTGTTCGAGTCAGATATCTCTGCAGAGCAGACTACAACACTGAAGACAGCCTGACATAGTGCTGCCCTACAGTTCTGCTGACTGCAGCAACACGGACCCCCAACAAAGAGCGGAGGGAAAGTAAATCAAAGGTGGTAAGACGGGCCATTCAAAACCACAGTTTAATAGAGTGGGAGGGGAAAAAAGAGAGACAGGAAAGAGGGAAGGAAAACAAAATAAAAACAGAAGGGCAAAGAAAGGAGAGCCTCCTGATGTCCCGTTGTCCTAAACCACAGCTCCAGAGAACCGGGCCAACACTCCCAGAGTTCCTGTAAACCGTCTTTCCGCCCTGTGCTCTGACTGCAGCAGCATCTCTTCTCTCATGATGCTACCCCATCACTCCCACTGGCTTTCACCCTCATGCCAGCACTTTAAACGGCAAACGTCAGCATCATACTCCACGTTCAGCACCTAAATCAAAGTATATTTTAGTTTCCTTTTCCATCACAGACCCAATCATTCATCAGTGTACCATTCTCTCTGCATCCAAGACAAATCAAAGCTCCTTTCATTTTTGGAGTATGTCTTGCTACACCTCACATCATATAGAGAGGCGAAGTCCCTCCCCTTCCGGGGGAGCTCCATGGGACCTTATTTCGTTAAAAATATGTATTGAAGTCAATGGAGAGAGAAACATTATCTCTCGATCCCGTTTGAATTGTGCCACGAATTACAAATGTGTCGTAAAACTGTGAAGTAACACTTTTGTTTGTGTGAAACTGCTCAATGAACTACAACTCGTCACGTTAGCACATTTCACCTCTTTCTTTCAGAACGAGGCGGAAAGTATTAAAAGAGGTGAAAATCACTCCAAGTCTGGGCATGTTGAGAGCTGTACATACACACAAGGGGAGTTAGTCGGTCCGTAAGAGCCAGCATGCGGGACCGGGACTCTGGGATTTGTAGTCTTTCTAGTTGCGTATTTTTCATTTTTCCTTTCCTAAATTGATTTCTTTACTACTATTATCAATATTCTTGTGTGTATTTTCTTCTTTATTCAGTCTTTATTTTCCTTTGTTAATCACATAGTGATAGTTTGCATAAAAGTGGCAGGATAAATAAAACAAAACTGATAACCTGTAATGTAAACACGTGCAATGTGTACACATGTATTCATTAAACCGACACAATACACACGCCGTTCAAGCACAAAGACACATGTACATTGTCATCTAATGACATAACATAGTTAGTACAAACATGTGTAGAGGCTTTTGTTCCCAGGCTGTGCTGTGAGGTCCATGATCCACACACACACACACACACACACACACACACACACACACACACACACACACACACACACCCCCCCCCCCCCCTCCTAACCCCACCCGGTCATCTCTGATCTTATCTCGCTCGTTAGAGCTCTCTAATGAGAATCCCACCGGCCTCCTGTGTTTAGCGCCACTTGTTTAATGAGCATGTGTGTTCAATCAGATAAACATACCCAATGCTTTTCATTTAGCTCCCCGGTAGCTCTTTGTAACACTTGTCGACTGAGTCGAGGAACACCCCAGGGAAGCCCATTTCAGAACAAATGATCATAAAAGACATATTGTGTCTGCAGAAGATTTGTGATTCCTCTGACTCATTACCAGCTACCCACTACAGCTGCCCTCTACTAAAGTATTCGAGCTGAGTCTCATAAACTACAAACACAATTAAGTATTTGGTACAATCTAAAACTAAAGTCGAAAACTTTAAATATAAGCTCACATAGGGGTGCAAAAACATCTCATATGGAATGTTATTTTTCTTGAGTTTTGAAACAAATCCTGACATTTGAAAAAAAGTGTAAAATTGTTTGTGGTCTAGAAAATAAAAATGTTTACCTATCCCAAAGTCTCTACCAGATTCAAGACTTTAAACCAGACAGAAGACATGTTGTTGCATTTCTCCTTATCAAATTAAAGGTAATCTATGGTTAACAACTGTACACCACAAATGATGAAGATGTGTCTGGTAGCAGACACACTGCTCAGCTCATGAATCTCTGCCTTCATCCATCCTCTCTCTTTGTGACTTCCCTCTGCAGCGTGGAGCCAGATGGTTGCTCAGAGTAATTGTCTGGCTCCATGCATGTTCTGCACGTACAGCCCAACATAAAGCCTCTGCACGGATGTCTGGCGGGCACAGACGCACCAAACAACTGCAGGAACCTATCCGGACAATTTGGCTGAAATCCACCCGGTGGAAGAGAAGCGTCTCATCTCCAGACTGCTTCGCAATTTCAGAAGCATGTTGTGCTTTAATGCAGTATCACTATTAAACAGTGGAAGACAGATTTGTTGCTCTTCTTGTAAAACATGCAAAGAAAATGATGGTTGATTTGACTTATCCCATAATTACAATGATGATTAGCATGTGGATTTGTTAGTTTGAACAGCGGGCTGGAGCTAAATGGAGACTTTGGTTTGGAAGAGCTCTTTGGGGAGCTTCAGACAGATTAGTGTCGTACAGTAAACTGTCTTGCATAAATGAGGAAAAAGAGTATGATTAATACATTGTGTAGCTCCTGCAGGGAAACTACAGGAGATCATTGTGCTCTGTATTTGAAGGATGTTCTTGTTAGGAGAACGATGGTTTGGATTTAGTTGAAAGGAAAATCCTCTGCATAAAATCTACAGTAGTCAGCAATTCATAGTACATTTGCTTTTCTACTGTGTGCTAAGAGGCAATGGAAATACATAGAAGTCTACCAACAGTGTCTTCAATCATTGACCCTAAAGTCCTCACACATGTACATGTGTGTATGTAGGAGAATTGCACATGTGAAAGCACATGTACATAAAGGAATTTATCATAAACAAAGAGCCAACATTATGTGTCTCAAGAGGGTCATATTTTCACAGAATATAACATAACAAAAACTGAGTCTACATGAGTGTTTATGGATTATGGACTCCTGTAGCTGCATATGGATTCTGTCACGGACCTTAAGGGACAACACTTTTACTCATGTAGCCTCCTGTAAATCTGATTGACAGAATATCTTACTTCCAATGCAATGATACAATAATTTAATGGTATGAGAATCTGCATAGTTTTGATAACTGTGATCAAGTTGAATATTAACATTGAACACTTTATGACTACATCTAGCAAAGTTGCTCAATAAAAAATAGTATTTATTCTAAAGGTCCCCTATTATACTGTTTTTCATCAATATATCTCTGAAGTGTTTTGCTCGAAATACCATATATAACAGATCACCCATTTTAACATCCCATAATCCCCTCTGTTTCAGCCCTGTTTCAAAAGTGCTGATTCTCTGTCTGTTACTTTAGATGAAAATAAGGAGCCACTCCCCACGCCCCTCTGAGAGAGATTTGGTTAAAAAGAACACAATAGGCGCTTTCACACCGGAGTACTTTTCCCAGTATAGTTCCGATATAGTTCCGAAAATGTGCGTTCACACTAAAAAATCCGGAACTAGAACTTAGTTCATGAGAACCTTTTCACCCCCTTTTCAGTCCCTGCTAGAGAGCAGGTACTTTCCTGGGGAGAAAAAGGTTCCCATTTCTGATTGGCTGGGCGGATTGCAAACCACGCCCCGTAAAACTCAGAAAACGTTTTGTGAAGCCGCCATTTTATTTTCCTTGCATTAGCATTATTAGCATTAGCCCAGCGCAGAAACGCAGAGAGACTAACTTATGGCAACACAAAAGAAAACATGGGAGCGGTGGAGATGAGGAGGTGTCAGCGTTCCGGCGATTTACTCGGGCACTTCCGGCCAGGGACTTCGGGTGGGAGTATACGCCGTGAAGTTGTTTGCGGCCTGCCAGTAAACCCAAAGCAAAAGAAGAAGTGACGTCAGCGGCTTAATTTGCCTAATCTTCCCTCAGGGACTTATTCCAGTGTGAACTAAAGAGTTCTGATTAACTAAGTATGGCAAAGTACTTGGTGTGAAAGCGCTTATTGGTGCTCTAGGAGGAGATTCAGGTGATAAGATGGGGGGGGGGGGTTACCTTGGTTGGTGATTGGCTAATGGTTACACAAGACAAAACATCGCTATGACATCCAAGTGGCCAAAATCTGATCAGCTCATTTTCAGACAGGTTTTTAAATAAATGGATAAGGACAAAAAGAGAGAGAATCTTTGTTCCTGAAACTTTCAGAGTCTCTTTCCACAGAGGGGACACATGTTGATGTAGAAGAGACATGAAGAAGAGGGAACACATGTTGATGTAGAAGAGACATGAAGAAGAGGGGACACATGTTGATGTAGAAGAGACATGAAGAAGAGGGGGACACATGTTGATGTAGAAGAGACATGAAGAAGAGGGGACACATGTTGATGTAGAAGAGACATGAAGAAGAGGGGACACATGTTGATGTAGAAGAGACATGAAGAAGAGGGAACACATGTTGATGTAGAAGAGACATGAAGAAGAGGGGACACATGTTGATGTAGAAGAGACATGAAGAAGAGGGGACACATGTTGATGTAGAAGAGACATGAAGAAGAGGGGACACATGTTGATGTAGAAGAGACATGAAGAAGAGGGGACACACCAGTGAGAGGATGCAGATCTACTCCCTACGCAGAGGGAATAGACACAGAGGGAGTAAGGTAAGACGTGTGGCTTTTCTAATGCGGCCTTGTACTTGAGGTTTGGCCCAGTGTGTGTCCCCTCTCCCTGACCCTGCCCACCATACTGAAAAGTCATTGAGAGTCTAGAAGAAATGCTGTTCAGAGCGGAACATGCTTGGCTTGTCTGGCGGTGTAAAATCACACTCTGCTATCGCACGTTCAAAGCACCACTGTTTTCTCCATTAAAGTTTTCCATGGAAAACCAGAAGCCAAATTCCAGAATTCCCGGTTGAAGTGTCAAGCTAAGGCTGATAAAGAGCCAGTGTGTGTGTTGGGTGTGTTTGTGTGTGAAAGAGACAGAGATGGTGGAAGGGAAAAATACGGAGTAGAACAAAGGGAAAGCTGCCTGTTTTCCTAAACCACAACGTTGGACTAACGATCCAAACAAATGAGGAATGAAGAGGAAGAAAAAGCCTGGATGTTTCAGGGTGGCCCTCTATAATTGCAATGAAAGTCATCAATGATTTTTTTTATATTGTAGTGACCTTGCATCCATTCAGGACAGGACGCCTGGGACTTTCCACCTGAGCTGACCAACAAAAGGAACAGAACCAAACAAAGCCTGTTTCTCAACCGCCCGTCTGAACATTGACTCACATCTCTGTCATGGTGCTAGGCATGTGGGCTCAAGATGCATTAACATCAACAGTGTGAAACACAGCTGTAGTTATTGTGCATTGTTTAGCACAAATGGGTAAATTAGGCGCTCTGTGTTTGTCTATGGAAAAGGAAGTTGACTTCTTGTGGCTAATTTTTACAAGTTTCCATCACAGTCATCATGTCTGTTGTTCACTGACCGATACCTGAGGCATGCTGTGATGATGTCAGTGTGTGTTGATGGAGATGCCATGGCAACAACTTCCTGAAATGATGATGTGATGCTCGGATATCTGATATACTCCTTAGGGGCTGATTTAATAGAGTGCTGCAGGAATAAGTCTTAAAGCCCAGAAGTTAGTCAGCGTTTTTCCACTTTTGGTCGCTGGTGGCTGGTTGAAATCAAAGTTTATTTTTATGGGCTTCAATTAATGTCGGTAGTTAGCACAAGTTTAAGAGATTATCATGTTTTAGGACCAAACATTTGCCAGTAAATACCACACTTAGACATTTTGGAGCTTTCGCATCGCTTAAAGAGCCTGTGACACGAGTTTCACCCATCATCCAAACCCATCAATTTGAGTAAATATTGTCCCCTTGAAAACCGTTACTGAACTGATTTTGGATATTTGTACTTTGATTAATTAATCTGCCCTTCAATGTTGACCATTTTCTGGATCTTCTCAGGGATTCTTCAAATCCCGCCAAATTACGTGTGACGTCATTGCGGGCACAGCGCTCCAGCTGCACCGTCCAGGATCCCAGCATCTGCATGTAAACGCACGATGGCGCACACAGCAGCAAGCTCAGACAGCGATGACAGTTTACTTTTGAACGTGTCTGAGAGCTCATATGAGGCTGAAGGATCGGTTTATGTTGTATCTGTTAGAAGTTTAGGAATTAGGTGCGTCAATATGGGCGATCATACGGTCATGTAGCCAGTGGTGGACTGGGACTAAAAATCATCCCGGGACTCTCGACCGGCCCACTTCGGTACCGCAAGTAAATTGTCAACGGGGGGCGTGGGGGATGTGCTAGTGACTTATCCGACCGGCACACTGCGTTACCGGCCCATCGGGATTCGTCCCGATGGCCAGTCCGCCACTGCACCCAGCCCACGTAAACTGTCAACGGGGGAGCCTCACTGCGGGGAAACGGTGGACCTAATCCGTGCATTTTATCCATTAATTTCCAACATTGTGGTAAAAAACCACACGTTTAATCCACGTTGGTACTACAACTACAAAAAGCATCGGTTTGTTTTCTCATCAGGAAATGCAGACCGGCTCAAACAAACGATTTTTAATCATCATCCTCACGATCATTTAATGTATCATATGTTCGCCGAATTGACATTGACACTAATAAATGTAGTTTCATCCACTTGAGTTTACAACTACAAAAATAATCGATTTGTTTTTATATCACATCCTACGGGAGGAAATTCAGCAGCTCTCACTACCGATTTGTAATCCTAATTTAATCATCATCTTCACCACGATCATTTATGTTTATGTTCGCCAAATTGACATGAAAGCACTGACAAATATGAATATACTGTAGTCAACTTCATTACAACGTTATTAACGTGCCTAAACTCAGTAATTCACCATTTCTACGCATAACAACACACAACGCACAGTGAAGCGTTCCCGCATTGACGTCACTTGCGGCTTCCCCCAAAACTTAAAAATGAGTCGAAGGAATTTCCCCGCGATGTTCGAAATTATTGATATTTATCGGAACGGTATCGCACCTTCTTTTTTAAACTGACAGTTCGAGATTACTAGTAGCCCAATATTTCATTGCACAACAGTTGTTGGGATGCTGTCACAGGCTCTTTAAACAAGGCATTTGCTAACAAGCAGCTAAATGAGACTACTATAAAACATCAAACCAAACATTCGTCCTCTTTAGTTAAATGGTGGTGACATTGAAGTTATTTGCTTTTTTAGGTTATCTTTTTATTGAGTGATTGCATGAACACTTAAAAATGACATTATCTGAATGAACAACATGTTTAAGAATCATACACCTTTGTTAGCCCCAGAGCTTATTTTATGCAATTATCGAAAAAAGGAAAATTCCATTTGATTGGGCAATGCCAACTTTCGGGTTGGCGTCCAAAGATTCTTCTTCCTTGCAGCACTCTATTTGCTGAGCATCTGCACTGCTCATATATGTTTTAAACACTTAGGAAGTACACACTTTCAGTTTATAAACAGGCCACTTACACTTACCGGCTGTATGCTAAACAACAGTATAAGACGTCATTAAGTTGTTTTACGCTCTCACCTGCGGCTCTGTAACTGTCTAACTTTATGTCAATTCACCACCAAGACTCATTGAGCTTGAAAGACATTTTTCCACAAGCTTTACATTTTCCATTCTGCCCGAGTGTGTAAAAACTAAAGCGAAAGACAGAGACATACAACTTGACACAGAAACACACAGACAAAAGCCAACTGCTAACAAAAGCCATAAAGCCGAGGCAGCCATCCAACTACAGTCCGACACTGCAGAGCTCTGTGGCTCTGAAATGTAATTGGACACATACAGAGGCACTTTACACCTCTGCTGAAATGCAAACAGTCCACCTGCTAAATTCAATTACTCAACAACTTCTTCTGCTTTGTGTGAAATGTGAGCATCATTGGGCTCAATTCTTTTTGACGGAAAGCAGTGTATGAGATCTTCTGCCACCTTGAGACACGTGTTTACATCTGATTGTTTATGAATAGTGGAAAAGATTCTTTTTCTACAGACCTGAACACCACACAAGACACCCTAAGCTCCCCAACAGTATTTAACACTACCCTATTATAAAAAGCAGCATTGTTTTTAATATGAAATTAGTTTGGTTGGTTTGGTCAACAAGCTTACTACTTTAAGCTAACAGTTGATGCATTATCTGATACATTTAATGCTAACTATTTCAACTACCATTACTTCTAGCTAACCATTTTAACTGCCTTTCTATTAGGTTTATAACTATAAGGTTACTATTTTGACTGTTTATCCATCGCTTTAGATCATTATTTCAAATGTTTCCTTTGGCTAACTTCTTATCTGTTTACTACATTTGGCTAACTGACTAACATTACTTTAGGCTATTTTTTTCCAACAGACTTTAACCTAACACTTTTCCTCGATAGATTTAACACCAGCCATTTCAACTACTTTTACTTTTAGCAACTTGAACTGTTATCATAACTTTAAGCTAACCATTTTGACCATTACCTAACTGTTTCATCCTCTCTGCTAAATTGTTCACTAGCTAGTAAAGAAAAAATTTGAGAAGGAAGAGAAACTGATGCAGTATCCATCTCTGTAAGAAGCGCAATAGATGTGTTTATGGAATAATTAGAATATAGACAATACATATTACACAATAATATAAACATGGACATAACTCCAACATTCCCGTTGGACTCACTCTTTGTATGTTTGTCTACCAGAAGCTCTGTCCCACTATTTCATCCCTACACTCTTGAATCAGACAGTGGTGATGTTGTATACGAGTGCATGATCCTAATTTCCCTAATGACAAAACAACTCCTCCTTCATCCCTCGTGACATCCTTACTGCCAACATTAAAAAACCCTCTGTGCTGCATCCAGCCAACACAGATGGAAGAAATGGTGAGCACAGCAAAAACGAGGAAAGGGAAATGGAGAGGATTAAGGAAGAGGGTACAACTAGGGAACTTTACAAAGGTTAGTGAGTTTACTTTACAAAGGTCAGTGAGTTTATACAGTATACACACATCACAACAGACACAAAAGTTGATGGAATGCTGACTGAAACTTTCCTGGGCTTCCCAAACCTCTTCAAGGGCCGTACTATTTTCAATTTGCACATCTACAGTAAGCACTTTGCTGACACACAACATCAATTGTTGATGATTTAGCTCTTATGGCAAGCATATAACATCAATGAATTACATTTTATTGGAAGGAATTCAGTGCAAGGGAATTAGGACTATTGCTCGTTCTTACCTTCCGACCTTCTTGGCCAGTCAGTCCAACCGGGCCAGTAATCCCTGAGTCTCCCTAAAACAGAAAGCACAATCATCAAATTGCACTTATGCAGCATTAAGGAGCATGCCAAGCAGGACGTTGTTAGAAATTAATGTAGCGTGTAAGAAAAGGTGCACTACCTTCTCTCCTTTAGGTGCTGGCCCAGGTGACATGCCAGGGTCTCCTTTCCTACCCTGATTAAGAAAGAAAAATACAAAGGAGGACATTGTGTGGGTGAATTTCTCTGAATAACTTATTTTAGACAAAAGAAAGGGTGATGGTGTAAACCAATTGCCTTTACATTTTCCATACATAGGTTATAGGATACAATTGATGCAAAACCACAGGATTGAGTTACCATGTAGCTGATAGACTCCCATTACAGATGCTTTGTTAGATGAACAGCATTACATGGGTTTAGTGCCCCTCAGGTCACGCACAGCAAGCTTCATTGTCAGCAGGTAACAATAACGTGGCTTCAGCACATCAAAGCTATGGATCGGAAATGAGTGCCGAGTGCATGGACCCCTGCTATTTACAACTTTATTTCATTTATTAACGATGAAAGAGGAAAGATTGCAATGCACCCCAAGAAATCAAACGCTTCAGAGTCATTTTCTCAACACACCTGCCAGGTAGAAAAAGTCTGCTCGGCACCAGTCTGCTGAGAATTTGCTCAAAGGCACAGTTTCAATTTTTTCCCGCCCAGTATTACTCAAGTACTTAGTGTATGCCCCTGAATCTGGCATTCAGTGTGAGTATAAGTAACATAACTTTTAATTATTTACCCACTTTTGTTATCATTATTATTTACCAGGAAAATGTTCATAATATAAGGAATAGTTCAATATATTTGGAAATGCCAACAAAATCCAATATAACGTCCACTTACTAAGCACCTATAAAGCTAACTAATAGCTTTGTTGGTAGAGTGTAAAGATGTCCTAGAGATTCTAGGAGGTCAGTGTTTTTTCCTTTAAGTATTTAACAATGAAGATCACCTAGTGAGATTCAGAAGGGTTGGTAAGGGAATTTTGTGACTTTTGGACAGGGCCAAGCTAGGTGTTTTGCACTGTTTACAGTCTGTGTGTTAAGTAAAGCTACCACTACTGTAGATTTAAAGCTCAATTTTACATGTTACATGTTAGGCGCTTTCATCCAAAGCGACTTACATACTCAATACTGTGGGTAATCCCCACAGGAGCAATTTGGGGTGAAGTGTCTTGCCCAGGGACACAACGACATGCTGACTGCAGTGGGGTTTTGAACCTGTGACCACCTGATCGGAACACCAACACGCTCTATCCACTGCGCCACACGCCCCCCCCCCCCTCAATAGTGATAATTGTTTTTAACTCAGAGAGCAAGACTCTGGGGAAACATGCTTATTCGCTTTCTGCTGAGAACACACTCCTGACTGTTTTGTCAAACTGGAAGCTACAGCCAGCAGTCATCTAGCTTAGCTTAGCGTAAAGGCTGCTGACTGTAACTTCATTTTTAACATACAGACATTACAGTTGTAAATATCATCTCATCGAAGCAAGTATTTCCGTATGTAACATCAAACTATTCCTTTAAGTATAAGATGGCAGATACCTGTGAGAATCAGGTACCTAATGATGGGAAAAAGATGAAGAATGCAACATGGAATAATATAAATGACATCAGGGAGACAAGGACAAACACAGTCCCTTCTGGTGACCTGCGGAGGTCAGGCTGCTGCACAGTTGTCATTTCTGAAAGGCATTTTCATAATGCACTTTGAATACAGGAACTGCTCCTTATTATGTACTCCAAGCAAACTTTGAAGTTGTCTTGGGCAGGGTCGTCTCCTGTTCACACGCTAACATTTGACAGATTTATTTAGAGTTCTCACTTTCCGACTTGTAATGTTTTCCCCAGGAGCTCTGATAAATCACTCCAGCTCCCCTGCTGTTCAACTTGCTGCCTCTCTCCTCTCAAGTATGCATTGGTAGCACATGGACACAAATGTCTAGGGATGAACGATATATCGTGTCATGGCGATAACCGCGATATGCGCATGCGCGATATTCACACCGCAAGGACGTGCGGTTTTATTCATTATTTTTTAAAAATGCTAACGCACTTTAGCACAGAATTCAAAATAAAGATACCCTTATTACTTATCGAAACTGCACATACAATATATCCGATTAAAGCTGAGACTCCACAGATTATTTAAGTATAGTATCATCACTGAGTGATCCGATCTCGCGACAGGGGAAGCAAACACAGACATCACAACGTGTACCTTTATGGAGCTTTTACGGGAGATCGTCTCACCGTAGCTGTCAATCTGATCAAAAGACGTGTTCAATGGCATTAAAACGAGAAAAAACGCGGCTGAATCGGTTGATCCATAGGTTAATAATGTATCAGTGGCTTTGAAGCTGTCACTACCCGACCTGCAGCTCTGCCCGATCTGCAGTGCGCATGTGCGAGATGGTCCGCCATATTGGACAACTCCGGATGGCAACCCAAGTAGGACAACATTGACACAGTGGCTTTTGGCAAATCTCAAAAATAAAACTCAAGAGAGATGAGTTATTGTTATTACAACGTGACTTCACTATTATTTAACAACTTTTTATTGGGTTCTTTTATTTGGGGTTAAGTACATTGTCAGAATAAGTGAGAAATGGATTTAACTTCTGTTAGACAGCTATCATACTGAATACATATTTACTGTGAATGTGTGCAAAAATGTATGGCATATAGCTGTCTAACAGAAGTTAAATTCATTTCTCACTTAATTTCTCACGTTGTGATAACAATAACTCATCTCTCTCGAGTTTTCCTTTTGACTTTTGCCAAAAGCCACTGTGTCAATGTTGTCCTACTTGGGTTGCCGTCCGGCGTTGTCCAATATGGCGGACCATCTCGCACATGCACACTGCAGATCGGGCAGAGCTGCAGATCGGGTAGTGACAGAAGCAATTGTTTATAATCCATAATCCATTTTTATGTAAAAATCGGAGCACAAAAGTTAGCTGCTAATGGTAGCCACCATGCAGCTTCCGGTTTTGGCTACGCGTCACTCTCATTCCATATTTGTTCATGTGTTGGTGTGTGTAGAACTTCCCCTTGATTCCATTGGCTCTAGCGGTTATAAAGAGATTTCATTCGTCGAAATCGACCAAGGGGGGCCAGAGATATGGAAAATCCACCCAAATGACCCCAGAAGTGGTTTTTTTTGTGCTAAATCTCCCTAAAAAGGTCAAATGTCACTTGTTTTGCATCAATCTTGATACAGAGAATTATTATATGTTGTACTTTGGATTCCTAAAGCTTTTAGTCTAACTTACCATCATCCAAGGTTAGTTTTCACTAAGTAAAAAAGAATTTTTGGACGGACACTATAATTTACAGTTTTTTACTATGTTCAATCTGAATTTTCTTTACAATAAAAAACATCTATATTGATTCTGACTTTTCTACATCCAACTCACAGGTTTATCATTACTTTGAGAGAAAAGATTATTAATTTAGCCCTTTTAGATTGGAAGATATGGTCATTTGTTCTGGGAATGTCATTTTCGAGCCTGAGACCTGAAAAACAGGCTCAGTGCTTAAGTATGTGAATTAACTCAAACATGTCATGTTACAATTATTTTGCTGCTTAGTGTGTGCCTATTGAGCTGTTTTGAGCCATGTCGGACAAACCCCGATCCTGCCCCTCCCTCTCCCTGTCTAAGTGAACAGTGACTGTAAAAACTACACTGCGCATGCTCAGAGTATTTTCCTATTTAATGTGTGTGGCAAAAAATAATGACCATAGGGGCACTGAGCTGCCATCCCCACCATACGTCATCTCACATCATTCAGAGCTGATTGGCTGTAAGTACGTGTCCCACGAAAAGTGTGGTGTGTGAAGAGGAGACAAGAGACAGGAAACAAACCTGTTAGATAAATGTACGTTTTGTTCAGCAGGATAATATCCAAATGTCTACCCTACTTTTATCATTTTCGAATCATAAATCCATCATTTAGATTTATGATAGACTTTTGAAACTATAAGAAGATCAGGAGGACTTTTACAAAAAAGTAATAGAGATTTTTGTCCAGAAGGATAGGCAAATGGACTTCATCTTCAAGTCAAGGTAAGACTGCAATTGTATTGAAAATGGGATCTTACTAAGAGAGAACAATTCAATATTTAAATGATAAAATAAATTTTTTTGGGTATCCTTCTGTTGAACTGTCTGTTTAAAATTAATTGAAGCATCAGACTAAAAAAGCTTTTGAAAATAATATTATATTTTGATTTAGGTCAAAATATAATATTTGTAAACCTGAAGAGTCAGTGCCAGTGCCTCACCAGCCATGAACCTCACTGCAGAAGCTTATAGACATCTAAGTTTTTTGTGCCCCACCACTTTTGTACATATAGAAACGCAACATTACACAAACCAGTCTGTGGTCTGTGCAGTGGTAACCATGTCTTTGTCTTTTATATATCTTTGTATGAATCTGTTTGTTTTAATTAGTTATGCTTTGCATGTGGATATATATATTTTAAATATTTTCTTCTTTTCTTACGGTCATGTTTTAGAAAGGCCTTATTAATTTTGGGGTTTTTCCTTTCCTGAAGTGTGTTATATAGGTTTGTGTGCATGTCAATTGTCTGAAAAGGCTCAAATCCCTGTGTTCCCTCCAGAGGGAGTTTCTCTCACAAACACACACACGGAAATGTAAACCTGATTTCCCCCCTGGCAGCACCACATGTAGTGCTGGGATGTTTCTCATGTCTATAAATGTCCAGGTGTGGCTGCATTGAACTTAAATGACCCTGATCCTTTAGCCACAAAGCTCTATTACCCTTAGTGCCTTTTATGGACTCCAGCTAATATAGAATATCTCCCCTTAGAGGCAAGAGAAGATCATAAACTTCTTATTAAATAAGTATTAGAGGCAGGTACATAATCATGTAATGGACAAATCAACACGGCTGCAGGGCATTTTGAACAAAAAGACAGATTTGTAATCATTAGTTAGACTAAGTATGTGTGTGTACGGTACCTTGAGCCCAGGTGGACCAGGTCGGCCAGGGTTCCCATGGGGACCGGCGGCGCCCTGTGAAACAGCCAAAGAGAGAATAACATAATCAAAACAGTGATCGAGATCTCAATCAATCATCATATTGGGATAGAGCCAATAGGCGCATTCACACCGCAGTACTTTTCCCACAAAGGTTCATGCAAACTTAGTTCATGCAAACTCTTTAGTTCGCATGAACTAAGTACAGATCGCGTTCACACCGGAAAAAGTCCCTGGGGGTGGATTAGGCAAATGAAGCCGCTGACTTCACTTCTTCTTCTTCTGCTTTGGGTTTACTGGCAGGCTACAAACAACTTCACGGCGGATACTGCCGCCCAAAGTCCCCGGCCGGAAGTCCCCGGAGTTTGTAAGAGGACTTCAGTAGAAGTTGCTGGGACTCCCAGCAGCTTCTACTGAAGCCTTCCGAGTAAATCGCCAGAACGCCGACACCTCCTCATCTCCACCGCTCCCATGTTTTATTTTGTGTTGCCATAAGTTAGTCTCTCTCGCGTTTCTGCGCTGGGCTAATGCTAATGCTAATAATGCTAATGCGAGGATAATAAAATGGCGGCTTCACAAAACTTTTTGGAAGTTTTACGGGGCGTGGTTTGCAATCCGCCCAGCCAATCAGAAATATAGCTCTTTTCCTCACAAAAGAGCCGCTCGAAAGTCCCTGCTCTCTAGCAGGGACTTTCGAGCGGCTCTTTTGTGAGAAAAGAGCTATATTTAGTACCGGCTCTTTTGGTGTGAACGCGATAAAAGAGTTCACTGAACTAAGTTCGCATGAACCTTTGTGGGAAAAGTACCGCAGTGTGAATGCGCCTAATGCAGACTGTGGCTACTGTGAATGGGACCAGAAAGAGGAAGGGGGGGGGGGGGGGGGGGGTAAAGTCTGTCTGGAGAACCTCAGCTTTCATGCTACTTTAACCTATTTTCCTATACATCAGCTGTGTGTGTGGTGGTGAGGTATTTGGGGCTGGTGTTGGGGGTAGAAGCTTATGGAAAATGGGGTCTGTGGAGCTGCTTCACCATATGGATGTGGTTTTCCTGCCCCCCTTCACAACCCCCCTGGCCACACACACACACACACACACACACACACACACACACACACACACACACACACACACACACACACACCACACACACACACACACACACACACACACACACACACACACACACACACACACACACACACAACACACACACACACACACACACACACACACACACACACACACACACACCACACAACACACACACACACACACACACACACACAACACACACACACACACACACACCCACACACACACACACACACACACACACACACACACACACACACACACACCATCTTAATGAGTAATGCAGATCATCTCGTATCATAACACTTTGAATTCCTCGGCTGGTGTGTGTTTCTGTCAGCATTGGCTGAGGAAATGAACAGGACTGTGTCTGAAAGCAAACAGAGTGAGATCTACAGTAGCAGCATATTGGTAATGTGAACCATCTCGTCCAAAAGCCCCCCCTGGGAAGGCTTAGCAGAAAACCTTTTGGAAGAATGAGAATAATCGAAACCAATTTCATGACAGAAACAAAGAGGTTGAAGCTACATCCCCACCATCCAAATATCTGTCTACCTTCTCCTCCTCTGAGAGTATTTTCAGTGGATCTCCGACCCAACTCCTGCCCTCCACGTGCTGTGTCACCCTCGGGCCCCTAACCCACCCCCGGAGGGGGTCAAGGGTCGCGCGAGTCAGAGAGAGCGGAAAAATACCCACAATTGCTTTAAGAGCTGGGTCAGCGAGTTTCACTGAGGTGAGTCAAAACAAATCAGGAAGGCATTATATTCCTGATCTGCTCTATAAGCATCAAAAAACAACATCTACCGATATATCAATACAGCCAGCGCTTAATTATCCACAAAAAGGTAGCATGTGGGGTTTGGGCAGGGTTATACGACTCAACAAAAAAGCCCTTTGAGTAAAGTTCAGAAACAGGCAGCGTGCAGACATGACAACATAAAGGCCTGTTGCTGTAACTGCTCTTCCTTCAAAGGGTGCTTTGATGACACCAATGTCTGATTCATATGAGACAGAGTTTTCATGAATGAACAGGACCTAAATGAGTGTACAGGTGTTGTTATAACTCATGTGAAAAAAAGAATTCCACACTGCCCTCTCTTGCAAATAATTATAGAACTGTAAAAAACTTAATTTGGATCCAATACAAAATGTATTGAGTTCTATTTTTTTTAAACTTTTCGCACAAGTTGCATGTATTTGGGCCAGTAGTCTTGCTGAAAACGCAACAGAAAAGCTGAGGATATAATACTCCACAGGATTTAATGAGTAAGACAACATAAGACAAGACAAAACAAGATAAGACAAAACATGATACCATCCAATAAGGTGAGACAGGATAAGATCACCAGGAATAAGTGTTGAATAAAGACAGAGAAAGATTCAATAAAATAAAATAAATACAAATCAAATTGACAGTAAAATATAAAATTAAAATAGTGAATTTGTTAAAAAATATATATTGTACATACTGTGAAGTCATGTGAACATAGTTTTTTTTTAGAGGGGGTCATTCTTTGGTTATGAAATACTGGTAAACATGATCTGTTTTTACCTTGTTATGTTTTACAAAAGGATTCTCAAGGTTTAAAGACGTAGCCTCTTTTCGTCCCATGCTCACTTCCCCCCCTACATTCAGGTTTCAGCTGGTGTTCTCTCGCTGTGTCCAGACAGTGTTAAGGGACACTGTTGTGCCCTGATTAAACTAAAACAAACTAGACATGCTTCAATTACATGCTTCAAATTTAACCCTGTGGTCTACCGCAGCCTGGGCACTGGCTGGCACAGACATTTGGACATGTCGTGTTCCCTCTCTCGCACAACAGGTGTCTAATTAGAGAAGCGCAGGGTGGGTCATACACAAGCTATCAAATGAAAAACCACCAACCTCTGAGCGGCGATGCAGGGAGTTTCTGCGGCTGCTGTGGTCATAATGCTGCTAGCTCTGCGCAATTCATTACCATTCTAAAAATGAGAACAGAAATCTAAAGAAAATGTTGGTCCTAATGTTTGTCATGTGTGCTGTCTGCTCTAAAGGAACACATATATATGCTTGAGTGTACAGAAACCTATATTAACACCATATGTGAAACATTGAAATATTGCATATGCACTTCTGGATCTTAAATGTGGACGTTTTACGTCACTCTAAAGGTTATATTCCCAGACGGAATATTTTAGACAAGGCCTTGTTTTAATGGGAGATGCTGTAAACAGGGCCTGACTTTCAACACTGGCTCGTAAAAAAAAAAAAAAAGAAGTTTTAATGTATATACAGTCAGCGTATTAAAGATAAAAGAGATTCTGCATTTGCCGTGCCAAATAAGAGCCGAGGGGCAATGTCTGATAATCTAACATTAACATCAAGAGCATGAGAAACTGCTGGACGTCTTCTTAATTAAAGATCCCAGTCATCAACCACACACACACACACACACACACACAACACACACACACACACACACACACACACACACACACACACACACACACACACACACACACACACACACACACACACACACACTACACACACACACCACACACACACACACACACACCACACACACACACACACACACACACACACACACACACACACACACACACACCACACACCACACTACACACACACACACACACACACACACACACACACACACACACACACACACACACACACACACACACACACCACACACACACACACACACACACACACACACACACACACACACACACACATCCACCACACACACACACACACACACACACGTTTTGCAGTCCAATGCAAATACATTACAGTAAAACTTCTTAATAACAGAAGCAGAGAGGCAGATGAATGAAGCTATATGCTGGTGAAAATCCAGTCGTATAAAATCTATTTGCCAACATATTTAAAGCTAAATACATCATGCAGTGACCAGATGAAAAAGGAAATGGTAAGTAGTCCAAAGTATTACTTAGGCATTTTACAAAAATAATAGTAATATTTCATAATGGAAATGACAAGGTTGAAAATAACGATGGAAACCAAGAGCTAACGTTATGCCAAACACTTCAAATCGTATTTAAAAAATGTGGCAGGAGGGAAGAATTGTAGCATGGACTGTGATTTTAACTGTCCTGGAGTTAAAGTAGATCTATATCATTTTTCTAGGTTTCTATACATGCATCATTTAAATGAACTTTATGTGCAGATGAAGCGAAGCACCAAGTGTTTTAGAGGTAAACACTGGTAAACAGAAACACAAAAGAATAAAACCAGAAAACTAAAAGAAAAATGCCAGGTTAAAGGGGTCCTTTTATTCTCATTTCCAGGATCATCTCAGTATGTAGTGTCTCTACTGGGACATGTCTCCATGCTTTAATGTTCCAAAAGCTCTTTATTTTTCTCATACTGTCTGTGCTGCAGCACCTCTTTTCACCCTCTGTCTGAAACCAGAGCACAGTCTGCTCTGATTGGTTAGCTGGCCGTCACTGTCATTAGTCAACCGCTTAGAGATGTCCCGCCCCTTAGCCATACGTACAATGTGTTGGAGCGCTAGCCAAAAGAAGCGTGTTATATAGTGATGTCACTTTGTTAAGGAAGAAAACAAAGGAGTCCAATGGAGGCGTTTCAGGCAGGGAGGGAGTGTGTGGGAGAGAAACTCTGGAGGGAAGGATTTGAGCCTTTGCAGACCATTTACATGCACAGAAACCTGTACACACAACAGCAAAGGGAAAACCCCAGGGCCTCTTTAAATGTTTTATCTTAGTTTTCATCGTATGCAGAGTCACAGATTATGTTAACTATTATTTTATTATTTAGGAGTGTCAAAACATTGAATACAGATATTCATTGTGATGTATCCCTTTTTTTGTTGTGAATTTTAGATTTGGACAGTCTTGGAGCTTTAGTATTTCTAATAAAGTCGTAATTGTCAGGTTTCTTTATGGTCATCATTGGAAACGTATCTTACCAAAACCCTTTTGGAAACGTTTTAGAAATTACCTGAATTTTTCGACTATTAACTGTAAGAGTCAAAGTTCCCCAGGTTTCTATACGTCCATGCAGGATTTGAATTATCTTTACGTGCAGGTGAAGCAAGGCGGTGAGATTTCATCTAGTGACATAGACATGAAGTAGTTGAACAGGTAGCATGAGGAAAGATGGGCGACTCGGACAAAGACCCTTTTGACGCAGACGGCTCCAGACAGATCCTGCAGGCTTCAGATAGAGAGCACCCGCCTCACGTTTCCTCTCACACCCTCCTACCACCGCCGTCACCACCCACACTAGAAAGAGCTCGCGCTGCCTTTTTCACGGGACGCCTAGCTGAGGGCTTCTGTACTGACAGTGGTTCCCTTGGCGACGGCGTCTCACACTCACATGTTTGGGATCAGAGGTCAAGGTTCATGGGTGGTGCTTGGTGGGGCTCAATGGTGCTCTGTGTGTCATCATGCACACTTCCAGTAATACGAGTTTACAAAGGGTCGTGCAAAAAAAGATTTTTCCTCAGCAAATTCCAGCTGACTTAAGTTGATGGAATTTGATGGAATAAGCAAAATGGAAGGTTAGCTCCAGCTTTCCACCGGCAACATTGGTGTTTTTTACATATAAATGCATAGATAATGAAATACATGTATTAATAATGAAATCGATGAAATGCAGAGACTACATGTCACCGTGTGTGTAGTGCTGTGTACATACTGTACATATTTACTACTTATCTTTTTGTATTCTATATTTTAATGTGTTTTTCTATGTTTATTCCTGTCTTTTGTATGCACCTGTTCCTATAAGAATTTCTTTTAAATGTATGAAAGCCATGTTGTTTTAAATATGCAATATGTTTAGATAAAGTTGAAAAAACCCTACTTTTTTTTTTAGACTAAACATTAAAATCATCCATTCCCTATTCATTTGTCTTGTGTGTAAATGCTTGCACTTTGAATTGCCTTTGTGTCTGAATTGTGCTATATAAATAAACTAACCCTAATCTTAACATTTATCACTTATCCAACCATTATAAACCTTTATAAGGGGCAGATACATCTTCAGGTGATTCATGGAGATATCCATACTTTTGAAATTCCCCCTGTCACTTTCTCTACCTAACTGATTCCTTCCTTTAGTTTTTCATACGAACATAAGATGTTTATGATTATTCCATCCTCCAGAGACCCACCCATTCATTTGTGTCCTCTGTGGAGCACATTGGGTTTTAGTCCATTACTTTGAGGTTATACATGCCACAGCATTAAGCCCAATTGTTCTCCACAGAGGACATCCTGGGCTTTTCAGACATGTGACATATGTGGGGGTGTGGCTTTGAAAAAGACAATTTCATTGTATTTCAAAATGGCGTCCATCAACACAAGCACTATTTATAGAAAGAGAAATGGTAAGTTTGTAATTTTGTAATTACCAGTGTTGTGAGTTCAATATTTGTAATTAATGATAGTAAGGGAACATATTAGGAGTTAGTGTAGTGAGTTTTCAGAGCAGTGCAATACTTATTTGACCTAAAACTAAATGTTTTGAATGTCCTCTGAGGAGGACATGGGGATTTGCTAACTTTTTATTTCCCCCATTTGACACAACACAAATGGAGTCCACTATGGGCCAAACTAACACGTAGGATTCTGTAGGGTTCATGGCAGACGGATGCAGTGGAAAAACATACATCAAGTGCCTCAAGTGTCAGATGTATCTCTGCATTCAGGAAAGGATGGAGTGCTACAAATGAGGGCTCAATCTTTGTTGCATTGAGTTGTTGTGCTCTAATGTTGTCTAAATGTACTTGTATGTTAATGTTGTTTGCATACTATGCTTCACATAACTTTCTCCCGATGTCCTCCACAAAGGACACACAATAAAACTAAAATAAAAATATTTGTTTGTAGTTTGTGTTAGTTATTATGTTTATACCACCCTAAAGACTTGTGTGATAAAGAAACAAGGACATTTGAAACCTTGTTCTTTCTGGGTCTCAGGAGGATAATGCAGCAACACCCGCTGTGAGTCTGCAGCTCCGAACAACCTGCAGCAAATGTTCATTTATTTCAGTGATGAACAAGTGGATTATTTTCCACTCATTGAAACCACACTCTTTTATCCGGCCAAGAGGAGAGACATGTTTGTGAGTGTGAATTTTGCAAGTGTGTAAGTGTATATGAGGCTCGGTTTTGTAATTAAACTTGATTAATGCTTCTGTTTACGGAGAGGTCCATAATCTGACTCACTCTTTATATAGGCTCATAAACACAGCCGCGTTTGTCTGTGCTGCAGGCAGGGCGTATTCATATCTGTGTGTGTGTTAATCACAATGACACTGGTTCAAGTGGCATGAAAAAAAACAAGGATTTTTACAAGTTGTTATTTATTCAACTGGCTTGTTTTCATTGTTTGCACATTGCAAACCAACCACTTCCACTGACAATCCCACATGAAGCTCAACAGCTGGTTTGGCTCGTCGACTAAGATCTGAGGATCAGTAAATCAGTGTGAGGTGAGGGGCTTTACCAAGGACAAGTTTAAGTGCAGCTCTACATATTTGTAAGTCTTAACAAAGCAAATTCTTCAGGACCCTGAAGGTAAATATGGTGCATATTTTGAGAAAAGCCACTTATGGCTCATATAAAAATAGTTTCACTCTCTCATATGAACATGTTCACACAGATCTGTCTTTAGATTTCTAAGCCTAATTAAAGTTTATTCCAGGTTGGTTCATAAGAAGTGTGGCCTGGTGTTGAGGAGCTGCAGATGGGTGGGAGGTGCTGCGGGGGCATAAGTAGCTCTAATTAGAGCCAGACAAAGACCTCCTTATACATCTATGGTTCACAGGGACTTTAAACGCCTCTCAGACACAGACTGACAGTAGGTAATAATTAGGAACACATAAAAAGACACACGCACATGAATCCATGGATGTAAAGTGTCAATAATTTGCAGTCATGTGATGCATTTAGATGATTCTGTGTCAGGATCGACTGAAAAGCTAGTTTGTACTGTGAGTGTGTTATTAAAATGGTAAAAGAAGTGCTAAAGCATGTTGAGTCTGTCTTTATTAAATGTCAAAAAAGCTGTAGATGACAACTAGGCTGTGCATTGCCATGCTAACATGCTTACAGTAATACCGCTAAAATGCTGTTCATGATGTTCAGCAGGTATAATGTTTACCATGTCAGTGACCATGATATCTTTGTGTATGTTCCTTCCCTTTGTGGCTCACTTGAGCTTTGTATGTGCTATATGGAAAAACAATGGGGTCACCTCAGTTATGACAATTCATCCCGAGGGGAACATGAACATTTAAACCAAATTTCAAGGCAATCCATCCAAAAGTTTTTGAGATATTTCACTTAAAACCATAACTTTCTGGTATGTTATGTTACAAGAATACAAGTCAGGGGATACTTTTTCGTGGCAGTGTGTCCAATAAATGTTGAGGTACTTAGAAGTCAGTCTGAATCCATACAACAGATAGAAACAGAGGAAGTTCCTCAAAGAGTGAGACTATCTGTTTAACTGGCCATGGAGAAAGAGGTCTTTCATTAGTTCAGGATGGGATTCCTATGAAGTGTTGCTGCTGCTCAGCAAGGAGAGAGTCCAGTGCCATGTGTTCCCTGTCTGTTTACTGTGCTTTTATTAGGCATCCTGTGGCACAGCCAGCCTTTTGAAAGGCCCTCTTTATAGGAGCTTTCCTGTTTATGCTTTGGGGTGGGAGGTCAGCACTCACAGCCCCATGCTGAATATGGTCAATCTGCCTGCATAGGTAAACTCTGTGTGTGTGTATGTGTGTGTGTGTGTGTGTGTGTATGTGTATGTGTATGTGTATGTGTATGTGTATGTGTATGTGTGTGTGTGTGTGTGTGTGTGTGTGTGTGTGTGTGTGTGTGTGTGTGTGTGTGTGTGTGTGTTGTGTGTGTCGGCTGGGGAGGGCTTTAAAGTGATGTAGGAGCCTGGCTTGGCAGGGTATTATTGTAACTTCAGAAAATAGGACTTTGCATTGCAGGCTGGAACACACAGATACAGTCCTGTCTGTTTGTCTGTATGAATCACCCCTCTGCCAGGCGGTTATTTACTGACTGTTTGTATTTGTGCTTCGTTAGCATGTACGTCAGCAGCAGTAGCAAAAACACAAACAAACACAAACACACACACACGCAGAGGGATATCCACATACTGTACCCACAGTAAACCTAAATACAGCCACACTTATTGACTTGGATTCGAAAACCAGACAAAACAACGGAAGAGTATCAGAGCCAGATATAAGGGGAATACATTAGGAGAGGTACTTTTATCTTTGCATTTCAAGAAAAAGTCAGAGGGTTAAGAACAAGGTTGAAATACTAAGAACAAGTTGAATTTTGAAAATAAAGTAAAATGCAAAAATGTTGAGATTATAGTTTTACATTTCAACAAAATAATTTGTAATTTTCAAAGAGTCAAAGTTACTCATCACTGCTGGTGCCAGGCATAGGAAACATTACATCTGCATTCTCAGAATTAAGTTAAAATGTCTGGAAAAAAGTCAAAGTCTTAAAAACGAAAGAGAAAATATCAAGAAGAGTATCAAGTGGTGCAGTGATGAGTCCTAAAACAGGAAGTGAGTTAGCATTTGACCACTTCCTGTTCCCTTGTCTCAGAGTCAATGGGATTTCTCCATAGGATTTTGGAAAATAGCTTGAAATAAGCTCTGTGGTTGACACATTTAAGAGACGGATCACATTTTGTTCTACGACATTAAATACATCAACTTGTACAATTTTGAATCTGTATTTTTGAATATGGATCTTAAGTCGGCGTGACGTTGAAGCAGCGACCCTGCTGTAGTTAGTTTATAGCATAACGTTAGCATTGTGCTTCTGGCGATTAGATTTATGATTAGAAAATAATAAAAGTAGGGTAGAAATGTGGATATTATCCGGCTGAACAAAACGTGCATTTATCTAACAGGTTCGTTTTCCACTGACTTTATTTTGAGCTATTTTCCAAAATCCTATGGAAAAATCTCATTGCTTTGTTGTCGAGGGAACCCGAGCGAAGCTTACTTCCGGGTAAATACCTCATCCCTGCACCGCTCTATTAGGGCCAGGCATAAGGGGATATTTTAGGAAGTAAGATATTCTTAACAATCAACATGTTGACTATGAAGTCAAAATGGCAAAAATAAAGTAAAAGGATATATTTGTTGAGAAGAAAGTTGAAATGCAAGGCGTAAGAATATATTAATCTACGCAGAAAGACACTTATTTCTTGCATTTTGAGAATACAGTGAAAATAGCACTTCTAAATGTAGAGGATGAATTGCACTTGTTCTTTCATATACTGAAAGTTTGTCTTCATTCTCAATATTTCTCTCATCCCCTTATACCTGCCTTAATAGCCTTTTGTGGAGGTTACAAATGGACGAGTGTTTGATGTTCCTGGAGGTGTTTGCGAGACACTTTAAGGACACTTACCCTCGGACCCTTCTTGCCCAACAGGCCTGTCTTCCCCGGAGGTCCAGACAGTCCCTGAGGAGAGAAAAGGCAAACATAAGATCTTATTCAACAGCCAAACAATCCTTTTTCTATCTCACGTTATCAAAACCATCAGGTCATTCAGACTCCTCTGTGGGCTATACAGTGGCTGCACAGTGGATGCAGGGTTAAAAAAGAAAGCGACACCTCTGAAGTCATTCCGCCTCAAGGTGATGAGAGTTCAGCCTTATCCATCAGGAAGTTCTTAGCCTGTGTGGCAGGAAACCGTAGCAACACTAGGAATAACAGGTCATTTCCTGTGCCACTCAATGGCCCTGTGCTTATCAAAAGAGAGGAAAAGGGAGAAGTGAGGATAAACAGAGGCTGCTGAGGCAAACAGGAGCTACCTGTCCTCTGCTCCTGATCTGAAGCATGCCCAAGCCTTGGAGCGGCTGTTTTCAAATGCTTCCTTCACTGTACATTCAAACCTTTATTTAAGTAAAAGTACTAAGTCATTATGTAAAAAATGCTCTACACGTAAAATTCTCACTTGAGTAAAAGTACGCTCAGCCACATTTTGTAAAAGTACCAAAAGTACTGATTCTGCAGACAAATTGCCTCCATTATGTGATATAAAACCAAAAATGGATACACAAATGATTCATCTTTATGACTTTCTCTATTACGTTATTTTAATATATTGTTTATCTTTTATATTTTCGTACCTCAGACACCACTGGTGTATTCTTTAGAGATTAGTATTTAAATATATTACATTATCACATTGTCGGGTAGCATTTTACTGTTGCAGACATTATTCATGTTTAGGACTTTGTTACATTTTCTCTAATATGTGTATTTTGGACTTTTTGTACTTCAAATATTTCACTGGTTTAATATTAAGAGATAGGAAAAATAACTGAAGCTGTGAAATAAGTGGGGAAACATTTTTAATATTTCCGTTTTAAATCTAGAAGTATAAAGTCTCATTTAAATGACTAGAATATAGTTTATTGCAATTATTTCTGGGAAGAAATATTGTCCAACAAATGTAATAATCGTGACAGGTCGGAAATAGCTTTTCAATCCACACACGCTACTTAGTTGTGAAATAACTCAGTGTGAATCTCTGTGTTTTCATCCTCATACTGTTGGTTTGTTAAAGCTTTTACTGTAAGTCTGTATGAAAATGGATTCGATCTGACTGTTGGAACATCAGAGTGAGGCAGCAACATTGACCAAACGCTCAATGACCTGGTTATTTAAAGCACAAATACTTCAAAAATGTTCACGAATAGAGTACTTGAGTAAAGTTACCTAGTTATTTTCCACCACTGTTTGTACTCTGCTGTTAAATCCAATGCCTGAGATAACATGTATATGAGGATCTGGTAAAAAGCAGCCCCATCTTCCATAAAGCTCAGTTATTGCAGTGAGAAACTTTTACTCTGTCTGTCGTTTCCTCAGCTCATTTGTCACAAGGCCATGAACTTTAAGAGACAAAAGCAACTTCAAAACGACCCGAGTCTGAAGGTTAGTGTGATCACAGCTAGTTTATCACTCTGAAGATTATAATTGGCCCTCACCATCTCCTCTCGGTCGACCTCCATGGTGGAGACCACCACTGATGTTACAGGTGGCGTAAAGACCCCTCAATACCAACACACACTGTCCATCATCACACTTCCACCCCCGGTCACACAACCCGGTTTGTTTGTCTGTTTATTTCGACTGTCTCTTTGCATCTGTCCATTATCAACATATTTCTTTCTTTCGTTCTTTTATTTTATTTCAACGTGGCTAGGACGGTACTTTGACATGCAATACATTATACAGGAAATACTATCTAAACTTCCTACAAACTTCCAACAGTTCAAATGCAATAAGCTTCAAAGGGTCCCTATTGCGCTTTTTAGGGGGGTTCACTTTCCTGTAGTGTGTTCTATAGGTTTCTGTGCATGTAAATGGTCTGCAAAGGCTAAAACCCATGTGTTCCCTGCAGAGGGAGTTTCTCTCCTACACTCCCCCTATACACTCCAAAATCTAACTTATTTGTGTTGTTATCTGCTGGAAAACACACATATTTTTGGGAGTTGTCCCACAACAAGTCGGACAGGGAAGGATTAACACAGAAATACTTATACGTTACTACGTTATAATATAGAAGCAATAGCAGTTCGAAAGGCTTACTTGCAACATATTTTTTCATTGGTGGTCAAATAATTTAACTAATAAAATAAAAAGTATTCCATAGGAAAAATAACAGCTAAACTTCAAACATATTTTTCTTGTATTTATTTTTTACATTTGGAGCAGAAATGCTGCTATGATTGATGACTATGTTTTTATGTTTGTTTTTTTAAACTGTGAATAGATTTTACTTCTTTTTTTTAAATCCTGGAAAAGCAGCTCTATATGTTCAAGTGTACAGAGTAAGAATAAACATTTGTTTTCCAAAAAACAACAACTAGAGAACACACAGTGTACATTTTCAAACTCCCCTACAATCTTTTTTGCCATAATTCTAAAGAAAACTGCTGTTTTGGCGCAGTGGTTAGAGCGTTGATCATCAAATCAAGGAGCATTGGTGAACTCCAGTTCGAAACCCGCCTCGGCCGCCACTGCGTCAGGCTGTTGTGTCCTTGGGCAAGACACTCTACCCGCAAATGAAATCCATTATTATTATTATTACAAGATCTTATTGTGGCAACATACCCAGGCAGTCTGAGGCTACAATTGAACTGAACACAGAAGCTTGGTATTTGAATCAAATTTAAACTCACTTCTAGTGCAGCTTCAATTCAAAATGTAATCGGATTCAAATCCCATCCCTCACTTTTAGCAATCACGAAACGAGTTCAGGACACAGTGAGGAGCTACAGCTGCTTCAGATGTGGAAATGTTCCAAATCTGAGTCTAAAATAATGTTTCTCCTGGCACAAAATCTGCACGCTGGAAACAAGAGACCAAAGTCTTTCAGAAGAAGGCTCTTAATGCTTTAGGCAGCAAGAGTGATGAGGGATAAAGCTATTGGCTGAAACTCAATGAACCAAAGCTTTCGCTGACTTTCATATTTGTGAAAATGTGTGTGTATGGATGAGAGTGAGTGTGTGTGTGATAAGGATTGAGAGACAGAGTTTTCACATGGCTTGTGTGTTTATGAAATTCAAACTATGTTGAAAAGGAAGCATGACTGAGTTTATCGGGGATCTCCAGGGGCACACCATGGCAACACACACACATGCTTACAAATGCACACACTTTGACAGGAAGCACCTGTTTAATCCCTGATATCAGAATGTGTATGTGTATTGTAATCATATGTATTCTCATCATAAATCCATATGTGAGCCTGTCAAATGGCAGCATTTAAATCAGAGCCCAGACGTAAAGCCTAGAACATTTATACAGATTCTACAGCACATGCTACGTTTAGGCACAGTTTTGTGTTTTCAGATTGGTTTAATTTACAATACCATTTAGGTGTAAAATTACAACGTTTTTTGGCCAAGGGCCTAGGATCAAATGTAGGGGGACGCATGAAGTGCTGGGTCTGTTGTCCCTGCCCCTACACATTTGAGCCTCAAACACTTAATTTCCTGCATTATGGTGACTGTTTATGAATGAATTATTTATTCATTCATAAACAGTCACCATAAGATGCCTCTTGAACTTAGTGTTTTCCTTTGCTTGACAAAAGACCATATGTCTTTTGTCAAGCAAAGGAAAACACTAAATTCAAGAGGCATCCAACAATTTAATAATATATTAGAATATAGTGAAGTAAGGCTCTAAGAGGCATCTTGTTTTGCTTTCAAATATGTATTCTCCTGTAGATCATCTCGTACAGCATAAGAAACACTTTATTTCCCTTTTTGTTTCAGGAATAAGGTCTTTGAATGGGCATGTGGACCCTATTCTCAATGAAACATACATTTCTATCCTGTCCTGGATTTTATTCACAGATATGAGTTTCTGCAAAATGTCTGCTATTTTCCATATTAAGAGTATAAAGTCATCATTTTATGTGAATAAGACAAGTTATGTTAAGTGTTTGTTTACCAAATACATTGACTAGACATTGAAGGACAACATTGGTATATTTAGATTTTTTTTGAGGGAAATTTTGTCTAGGGAAATTCAGTATTTTCTGAACATCCCAACCAACTCTAAGCCCTTGGTGTCAGACAGTCCTACAGTAAATGACCTTCTAACGTCCCTACATAATCATCCGTCTACAATCTCTTCTCTGTGTTAGAGTACAGCACCTCATATTGAGATTACAGGTAGCGTTTTCTAGATGGCAGTCATTTAGTTCAATGTAATGACAGTCAAGTTTGGCGTGGACATAAACATAGAGGTAAATTAGCCAACCCTTAACACACCGCACTCTACAGCGGCAAATTACAGACTACTACAATAAATAAATAAGCAAAGAAAACACGTATCAAACACACAGGCGCTGCTCACACCTCACACTGAAATGACTCAATCACCAGCGTTAAATGCAACACACCCTGAGGTGACACTGGGGGGGGATTAGTCAGGCCTCATGCAGACAGGAAGAGTTCTGCAGACAATATATAAAGCTTAAACAAGTTAAAAATCACAAACACAGTGGATTTGTCAATGGCAAACATCTTGGACAACTTTTTGAGCTCCATATCTGCCAGCAAGATCTCAACAAAGTCCTTTATTCCTCTCTTTGGCCAACAAATGTGAGTGTGTATGTGCCTTTGCTCTCTTAAGAAGTTCAGTCAATATGTAATAATGCTAGGTGTGAAAATGGAAAGGGTGAAAATAGACCTGCCTCAGTTTTTCCCGCTCACACTCATTTACTATGAGCCTGGTCTACTTTTGCATTGGGAAGCTGAATGAATGATGGTGTTTACCGACTGCCTTGACCCTTGACCTGGCTTTGAAAGATGGCCATGAGACCTCCACCAGCCCTCTAAACAAGAGGAATCTGGTGCAGAGACGGCAAGGCGTCAGAGCTGACACGTCACACCCAGCCTGGAGGCTTCTGAGCACAGAGGAAGAGGAGGGAAGGGAAAAGTAGGTTTTCTAACCTGTGTGGGAAAAAAGATAGTGCCACAATAACCTACATATCTCTGTGGTCTCCTATTTCTAGCAACAGACCACGAGAATTAAACCTGCTCTTTCACTGGCGACAAAGACCAGCACAGACTGGGAAGTCACTAATGGAGCATATTTCACTCACTTTAGCTACAAACCATTGAACATAACCGCCACAACTGACAAGCATAAACAGCCAAGATATGTTTCCTTATCCTGATTTTGCAGAACTTTTAGTGCAACAGGCAGGCTAATAAACAGAGCCAAGAAAGGATACTATACTCAGGGGCGGTGGGTAATTAAGGCTAAATTATTGGTCCCTTTACCATTGTGCAGTACATATAAAGAATACAATTTGCTGATGTTCAACTCCAAATTTCAGCCTGTAGTATAAGGCTACGGTTTCATAGTCAACAAATAAATGTACTAACCAGACAACTCATAAGAACGTAATACTATCAGAGCGCTGTCAGAAAGAGAGACTCATAGAAAACCTGTAGAAGCATCTTTTTTGGTGTTTTAAACCAGTATAATAGTTGGTAAAATATTAGCCTTCCCGATCCTGAGCCTCATCTGCAGCCTATACTATATTGCATCACTCTAGTTAGCTTCAGAAACAATTTATTCTATTTCTATTCTATGTATTCTCTTTTTAGTTGCAAGACTTCTGTTTACCATCAGGCACATTAGGCTACATCTTTAAAGCATGTACTGTTAGTTGGATCCAAAAAAACAGGATCTCAAGCCATGTATGCTCTGTTGTAAATTGACTTCATTCTGGTGGCACACACATACAAAGGTAAAGAGGTGCTTACCGGCGGGCCTGCGTCTCCTTTCTCTCCCATAAGTCCCTCCAGCATGGAGAACAGAGTAGGGGGCACCTCCCAGCTCAGGAAGCCGTCGGTAGCAGGGGGTGTCACTGGGTTGTCCGATGGTCTGGTTGGTCGCACAATGACTGTAGCCTTGGTGGTTTTGGATTGTTTCGTTGGTTTGATGACCTGTTTGGTGACTGGCTTGGAGGTCTTAGCAGTTGTAGTTTTGGAGACTGTTGGTTTTGAGGGGTTGACTTTAGGTTTCGTTGGTTTAGAAGGGACAACTTTGACAGGATTAGTTTTGGGTTTCAACAGAGTGGCTTTGGATGGAGTAACTTTAGGCTTGGGGGGTGTTTTCTTGGCCGTGGTTGTTTGGGGTGTCTTTAGGACTGTACCTTGGTATGATAGGGTAGAATCAGGTTTTATCTTGGAGGGTTTGGTGCTGGTAGTGGCTGGAATAGTAGGTTTCTTATTGTCTGTTCCTGCAATCATCTTTTTGGAGGGCTTTGGGGGAGTTGGTTTGGTGGGTTTCTGAGTTAAGACTTTAGAGGTGGTAGGTCTTGGGTTTGGCGCCTTTGTTGGGGTTGCTTTTGTCCTAAGTGGTGCTGTGACAGTTTCGGTCCTGCCCTTGGGAGGCGGGAAGGCCAAACCAAGCTGGACTGTAACTGGCATCACTGTCCCCAGAAAGGGTGTAGGAATGGTCCCAGTGCTGGGCTTTATTGTTTGGGTGGGGGCCACATATCTTACAGCCGATGCAGCAGCAGCGACACTCCTGGCCAGGCTGATCCCGGTGGTCTTCTTGGGCGTTTCCGGGCCACCACGTTTAGGGGTAGCAGCGGTAGCGGTGACGTTTTTAACTTGTGGAAGGATAGGTAACAAGGGAGGAAGGTTAGGCCTGTATGTGTCTGCTTCCCTGCACTGTTTCTTAATGTACCTGCAGTAGTTGTGAGCTGCCTCTGCAGAAGGGACCAGGTCAAACTGGCAGATGGCTCCTTCAAAGTGAGCCGAGGCTTGCTGCTGGCTGGTCCGCCCCAGCAGGAAGGAGCCCTGGAGCTCCGGAGCCAAACCCTCCTCACTGTCCCAACCAAAGTCTGCATGGACGATCTGCTCTCCGCAGGAGGCATAAAGAGTCACTCTCTGTCCATTAATTCCCACCGCCAGCTGGTGCCACTGGCCATCGTGGGGCTCGTAGGGCAGTGACACCGAGGTGTTCGGCCCTGTGTGGAGGACCAGGTTGATCGGTGTGAGCTGCAGACCCAGAAGGAGCTTCTTGCGGCCTGAGAGCAGGGTGAAGAGGAAGGCACTGTTGAGGCGGTGCGAGCGCACACTCAGCACCAGGGCCAGGCTGGGCCAGACGGCCGCTGGGAAGACTGAGCGCAGGGGGGATTCAATGTGCGCCCGCTGGTTGAGGATGATCCCCGATCGGAACGGAATGACCCCTGCTGGCACAGAGCGCGACGGTTTCTCTCCCTTGAGCCCCAACTTTTGGAGGATGTCCACATCTGGATAAAGAAGAGAGGGATGTTAGAGGTGCAAATAACCATGACATGCATGTTTATGAAGGTTACACATCATTGCAATTAGAACAAACTGAATAAGAAGTGATTTTAAAATGTATTTTAAGTTTTAAGATATAATCCTTCAGCTCAGTTCACATCCGTTTTGTTTATCTTTAAAAAAAAATTCTTTTTTAAATGTATTTTTATTTTCTCACTGTACAGAGGTGAAAATAATTCCTGCCTTGATCAAAAACCTAGAAATACACTATTAGGAAATACGTAAACTCTGTACTTCGAAATAGACATTTGAGTAACAATTTCACAAAATAAATAATGTTGAGCAAATATTATTGAGACCAATCATGTCAAAGGAACATTTTAGACATCTTAACATTATTAACAGGACATTCTGGACTCATTGTGAGATTAAGCTCTTTCTGTAACACGTGAGACGTCGACTACTCTTCTTTGACAACACTGGTTTATAAGACATCTTATGGGAACTTTGCTTCTTTTGAATATGTGGCCCTTCAGCTGAAATGCTCCTCTCGAGCTCTGTTCCTAAATATCTATAGACCACCCAAATACTGTGCAAGCTTTTTTGATGATTTTACCGAACTGCTGTCTATAGTGTGTATTGACTTTGACCGTCTCGTCATTGTTGGTGATTTTAACATCCATGTTGACAACCCCCAGGACAGAGGGGCAAAAGAACTGTTTGACGGAGCCCACGCACAATAAAGGGCACACTCTGGACTTAATTATCTCAAAGGGTCTGAATATCTCTAAGGTTGTGGTGACTGATGTTGCACTCTCTGACCATTCCTGTGTTTTCTTTGAGAGCTCTATTTCTGTTCACAAAAATGTTGAGAAAGAGATAACCACAAGGCGATATTTAACTGAAAATACTAGGGAAATGTTTACTCAGAATTTTTCTTCCACACTTGCCCCTGCTAACATCTCAGTAAATGAGCTAGTCGATCGTTTTAATTCAAAAATTAAAAATTGTATAGATGCCATTGCTCCAACTAAGGAAAAGGAAGTGTCTGGCAAGAAAATATCTCCATGGAGAAAGGCCATGACCGTGAGAGCAGAAAAAAGAGAATGTCGAAAAGCTGAATGCAGGTGGCGAAAAACAAATCTCCAGGTTCAATTTGAAATCTATAAAGAGAGACTTGGCCTTTATAATTTGGAATTGAAAAACGCACGACAATCGTTCTTCTCTGACATCATTACCAAAAATAAAAACAATGCACGTGCCTTGTTTGCTACCGTCGACAGACTAACTAACCCCCCAGTGTCAGTAGCCTCTGAATTTATATCCACCAGGGCGTGCAATGATTTTGCCTCCTTTTTCATTGACAAAATTCAGAAAATCAGACAAGCAGTCAGTGCCTCTGCATCAGGAACAGCAGATGTGTTGTCTCTGTGTCCACTTAACATCAATTCAAACACCATGACACAATTCCATCAGATTAATGATAAAAACCTAGAGGACATTATTCAACTTCTGAAATCCTCATCCTGCTGCCTTGATATTATTCCAACAGGATTTTTCAAAGATGTTTTGCCTTGCATGGCCTCAGATCTACTTCATATAGTAAACAAATCTCTTCACTCAGGTATTTTCCCACAGGCCCTGAAAACTGCAGTCATTAAACCGCTCTTAAAAAAGAATAATCTAGATGCTTCAGTAATGAACAATTACAGGCCCATATCAAACCTGTCATTTCTAGGTAAAATCATTGAAAAAGTTGTTTTTCAACAGTTGAGTAACTTCTTGCATTTAAATAACTGTTTGGATGTGTTCCAGTCAGGCTTTCGTCCAAACCACAGCACTGAGACTGCTCTTGTAAAGGTCTTTAATGACATCCACTTAAACACAGACAGTGGCAGAACTTCAGTGTTAGTATTATTAGATCTCAGTGCTGCGTTTGACACTGTTGACAACAGCATATTACTAGACCGACTGGAAACCTGGGTGGGACTTTCGGAAACAGTTCTAAATTGGTTTGAATCCTACTTAAAGGACAGAAACAACTTTGTTTCTATTGGTAAATACACATCTGAGTTGACAAATATGACATGTGGGGTACCTCAAGGCTCCATCTTGGGGCCTCTTCTCTTTAACATCTACATGCTACCACTGGCTCAGATAATGAAGAACAACAAAATAAGTTACCATAGCTATGCGGATGACACACAAATTTACGTAACAATTTCACCAGGAGACTATGCTCCAATTCAAACACTGAGTAAGTGCATTGAACAAATCAATGACTGGATGTGTCAGAACCTTCTCCAATTAAACAAAGATAAAACTGAGGTAATGGTTTTTGGAGCCAAGGCAGAACATATAAAAGTTAGCGCTGAGCTTCAGTCTGCAATGTTCAAAACAACAGATAAAGCCAGAAATCTAGGTGTAGTCATGGACTCTGACCTGAGTTTCAACAGTCACATTAAAACAGTTACTAAATCAGCCTACTATCACCTAAAGAATATATCTAGGATTAAAAGACTAATGTCACAGCAATATTTGGAAAAACTTGTCCATGCTTTTATCTTCAGTAGACTGGACTACTGCAATGGTGTCTTCACAGGTCTCACTAAAAAATCTATTAGAAAGCTGCAGCTGATTCAGAACGCCGCTGCTCGAGTCCTCACTAACACTAAGAAAGTGGATCACATCACTCCTGTTCTGAAGTCTTTACACTGGCTTCCTGTGTGTCAAAGAATAGATTTCAAAAATACTGCTGCTGGTTTATAAAGCTTTGAATGGTTTAGGCCCAAAATACATTTCTGACCTACTGCTAAATTATGAACCATCCAGATCTATCAAGTCTTCAGGGACTGGTCAGCTTTCTGTCCCCAGAGTCAGAACTAAACATGGTAAAGCAGCGTTCAGTTATTATGCTCCAAATATCTGGAACAAACTCCCAGAAACCTGCAGGTCCGCTGCAACTCTGACTACTTTTAAATCCAGACTGAAGACTTTTCTTTTTGTCGCTGCTTTTAATTGAACTATTCATATCTTAGACTGCACTGTAACTTTTATCCATGTATTTTTTCTTTTCATGTTATTTTATTCGCTTTTCTTTTTAATGATTTTAAATGCCATTTTTTTAATGTCTTTCATTTTTTGTAAAGCACTTTGAATTGCTTTGTGTTGAAAAGTGCTATATAAATAAACTTGCCTTGCCCTGCCTATAAGCCAATTTCAAATATATTACACCAATGTATTTCTTCTATCACAACGGACAGGCGTGGCAGTATCACAGCCATACATCAGGTCTGACTGGTTTTTAGCCAACGCAAACAGCAGTTCACAAAGTAATGGAGCTTAAACACAGCAGGGTGAACAGATGGGGGGGGGGGGGGGGGGGGGGGAAGGATGGCTGCAGCAAAAAAATGAAATAGAAAGAATCATAAACTCAGTGGGTATAAGGCTACCAAACTGCTTCTGTATGCTGTCTAGTGCAATTTTAGGGAAATAAATAAGATTATGAATAGGTCTATACGGACATAAAACTGTGCTGATGATAGGGGGGTAAGGAGTGACCTTGGATGGGCAGAGGTGCTGTGGTGGCCTTTGATTACAATGTCAGCGGTTTGCTGCCTGATGCTTTTCTCCAGCATGGCATGTTGACCATATGACTCTCGTGAAGCATAACACAGCCATCCTAAAACAGATGTCCTCAGAATAGAACATGTTTATTGCTGTACATTCTTTTTTTAAAGCTGCTCAGCCCCAAACTCCAATTCAAATACGGCCATATTTTAACAGCTCCAACGGTATATAAATTCATTTGAAGTTGCAAAGCCAAGCCAAACCAAAGAGCTATGGTTCCAAACGTATGATCTTTAATGATTTTGCCTTCCTGTCTTTGGTTGTTGTATTGGTTTTGATGTAAGATTAAGTTACTTCATGATCTATAAACTTTATATATATTGTTGTTTTTTGCATACAGCAGAAAATAAATGAAACATGACCACGAGAACTTTGACTTTCAATTGAAACAATGCAAAGTGAGGCAACAGCTATTCACTACTCGCTACTGATAATCAAGTATCCCCATCATGTAAACCACGCTGCAAGACAAGATGTCTTAAGGTTAAGGCAGTCAGAACCATGAAGGCTAAAATCTTGCAATAGGACGTCCTCCTCGCTAAGTACCCATCTGGACAACTCAAAGGGGAAAGAGAAACGGTTGGATACTAAATAAAGCTCACAATATGCCTTTGTGAATTGTTAGGCACAAAGCTTCTAAATTCCAAATGATAAAACGTCCAGATTATTAGAACATCAGATTGCTGTACTGTATATTTAAAGGAGCCCTATTATTCTTTTTGGTCTTCTCCCTTTCCTGTACTGTGTTTTATAGTGCATGTAAATGGTCTGCAAAGGCTAAAATCCCAAAGTTCAGGAACATAGTGACATAACTTAACACTTGTGCTTCTTCTGGATAGCGCTCCAACACATTGTACGTGATAGGCTAAGGGGCGGGAACTCGTGTCCAGCCCGTTCTATTTCGTATATGGCTTCGCCCTCTAAGGCTATCGCTATTGGGTTATCCCCCTGCGCCCCCGCGCAGCACTGAAACACTTGTAGTCCACGCCCACCCGCTAGGTGGGCCCCACCCTCGGGCCTCCTTCCGGTATATATAGGAAGGGGGGCCCGGCAATCTGCTCCCTCTTTTCTTCAGCAACCAGCACAGTACTGAAGCACAGCAATTGAGAATCATCATGAGCAACAACTACGTCCGTGATTGTCCCTCATGTGGCTCTGGGTTTATAATGAATTATGACCAGCAGAGATAAAAGCAGTATGCGAATCCTGCCTGGAGTCGGAGCACGCGTACGCGGCTCTAAACCAGCAGGTAGCATGCACACACTGCGCCCATCTCCCCTCGGGCGACAGGAAGCGGAGAGCGGACGCTCTTGCTGCTGTGGCCGAGGAGGACGATTGGCCCGTTCAGGCTTACGAGCCGCGGACGGGGCCTCATGTCCCTGGGGCCGAGTGCCGGGCAGGAGTCCGAAGAAAAGCAACTCTTGCCCCGCCTCCCTCCACGGTTCACCGTTCGGTTCTCCCCTCCCTCCTCTCCCCCGGACGGGGGAGACAGAGTCGGAGCAGGGTGCCAGCTTGGCGGCCGAACATGCTTTCCCCCTCTCCGTCACCACAGCGCGGCGGCGAATAACATTGCGCTGATCTCCAACTCGGTGGTGACACTGGTAGAGCGGTCCACCACCGAGGAAATCAGCAAGGTGGCCAGCTCAGCGCTCATTCTGTGCGCGTCCGTTGCTGCCTCCCAGGCGAGGATTTCCGCGTGGGTGACACAGATCCAGCGCCATCTCTGGCGGAAGCAGGCGTCTGTTACAGAGACGGCCAGAATGCTACTGGACGCTCCAATCAGCCCGGACGGGCTGTTCGGACCCCAGTTCCACGCCATGGTGGAGTCCATGAAGACGGCCGCGGAAGAGGTGGACGGCATTCGCCAGCATGTACAGCTAGCTCCAGCCTGCTGAGCGCCCACAGCGGCACCAACGCTCGCAGCAGCTGCGGCGTCCACGCCGGCCACAGGAGGCCGCAAGCAGAGAGACGCCCACAGCAACCGCCTCGACATCAGACTCACCATTCGGCGGTTGCAGGGGCTCCGTCCCACGTCTCCGCTCCCCCACCACCCCAGAGACAGGGTCTCCCGGCGACGAGTCAAAGGGGAGTGAGGCTCCCCCGCTCCTGGTCTGCTCCGCGAGAGCCTCCGAGAAAGCAGAGCCGGTAATTAAGCCAGCTGCCACTAATCTGTTGATTAAGTAGACAGCAGGGCTCCCTGCAGAAGCCTGCTGGGTTTAACCTATCGGTTAATAACCTGCAGAGCTCGCGGCATTCCTCTGTCCGAGATACGCCTCCTACACACGGTCATAATAACCCATGAGCGGCGTTATAACGCCTCATGTGGACAGCACTGCGCACACCTCCACTCATCCGCTGAGCGTGTACGCGCCTCATGATGAGAGTCGGAGTGAGACGCAGCGTGTGGAGGCCCCCGCGCAGCCCTTTCGGTCCAAGCAGCGCAGGAATGCATACTTCCACGTACCCATCATCCCAAAACACAGGAAATAGTGTTTGGATATTTCCTGGCTACTCGCATTTTTTGTGTAGAGAAGGCTGGAGCCACTACACAGAGGAGGGATGAGAGTGTGGTTTCCTTTGGACGACCTGCTATTGGCTGGCTCGCTCCAGGGAGGAAGTCGCTTTACAGACGGTACATCTCGTATCGCATCTGTCAAAGACTGGGTTTCATAATGAATTGGAAGAAAAGCTGTCCTCTTCCCTCTCAGACAATCGTTTTTCTGATAGGGGAATTAAACTCAGCCAGCAGAGCGCGGTCTCGCGGCAATGAGTGGAGAAACTGACAGCTCTCCTCTGGCGTGTGACAAACGTGACGCAGCTGCTCGGCGTTGGCGTCAGCTGGTCACGTGGGGATCCCCCTGTGTCTCCCCCACAGGTGGAGTCTCCAGGGGTGGTTCATTCGCTGCAGAAGCCTGCTGTTTTAACCTATTGGTTTATAAACTGCAGAGCTTGCAGCATTCCTCTGTCCCAGATATGCCACCTACACACGGTCATAATAACCCACGAGCGCCGTTATAACGCCTCGTGTGGACAGCATGCACACACCACTACTCATCCCCTGGGCGTGTACGCGCCTCATGATGAGAGACTGAGTGAAATGCAGCGTGTGGGTACTCCCTCGCAGCCCTTTTGCCTCACGGGCATGCGATGGCGTGGCTCGTCACCATGACGACCATTACGGCACATCACAGAGAAGCCTCTCCCCCCAGCAGTTCCATGGGATACAAGAAACACTCCTGTCATCCCAGGAACAGTGTCTTGCGCGGTTTTTACCTCCGCTATTTTTCTAAATCTCGGAGAAGAACGGGGGAGTCACCCTGTTGCTGTACAATCAAACATGTGTTGATTTGCACAGACAACAGGCCACGGCTATGGAAGCAGCCTACCTCAATCGCCAGGGAGGTGTACGATCTGCGCAGCTTCTGAACGCAGCCAGGTGGCTGCTGTTCTGGGCACGCACACACGTTGCTCTCCATCAGAGCAATGTATATTCCCGGGGAATTGAACAGAGGGGCTTGCAGAACGCAGCAGCCGTTGTATGCGAGTAGTACGGAGACTCAGACCTGTGTCACGCACCCTGGCACCTCAGGGGGAATTGGCTTTGGTGTTACGCGCACTAAAGCAAAGCCCCATTTGAACCTGATCAGGTTCCCCTTAAACTGTTATCAGCCAAAGTAGTACTGCTTTTGGCTCTATCAGAGAAAAGGGTGAGTGATTTGTCTGCTCTCTCTGTGGCTCCGTCATGTCTCCGGATCCAAGGAGATGGCAGTTCAGATGTGTTACGCCCTAACCCGGCTTTTATGCCAAAGGTCATCACAAGCTCTTTTAGAGTCGAGAGTGATCACCTTGGCTGGCTTATTCCCCCCTCCTTACAGGTCGGAGGAAGAAGCCGCGTCTCCTCTGTCCTGTGCGCGCGCTGTCTTGCTATGTGGCGCGCACGGCGGCCTGGCGCCGTTCTCAGCGCCTGTTTGTGCACTATAGAGAGCGCTCGATCGGGCAACCTCTGTCTGCACAACGGCTGTCACACTGGCTGTGTGAAGCTGTGTCACAGGCATATGTCTCCTCTGGGGTGGAGCCCCCAGAGAACATCAAGGCGCACTCCACCAGAGGAATTTCCTCCTCCACGGCTTTGCACGGAGGAATGTCAGTGGAAGATATTTGCACTGCTGCATCTTGGTCTTCCCCCTGTTCATGTATTCATTTTTATTTGAGGGATGTCTCCCATTCCTCTCTGACGCACCCTGTACTGGGTGTCCTGTCGGAGTGAGTGACGTCAGGGATCCAGCTGTGCGCAGAGAGCGGCCCCGTTATCCCTCTTATAGGAGGGAGGTTCCTTTTTCCTCTGACACACTTTGTACGGAGTGCCTGGTCAGAGTGAGTGACGTCAGGAATCCAGCTGGGCGCTCTCCTACCTGTCTGATACACAGAGAGCTGTTGTTCCCCCTCTATGATCGCAGGACAAGGTGGGACCTTCGTCTCTACTTTCTCACAGCGGCCGGTATGTATTGTTCCCAGCCTTCACCCCGTCGGGAAGACAGGCATGTTTTGCTATGTTCCAGGGACGGTGATGCGACATTACGCATGGCACAACAGGCAGGGGGGTGTTATTGAGCAGGTGTGTCTGTGCTTCTAGTGCCAGGCGGACCCAGTGGGGCGCAGACTACATCATGCTTCGCCCTTAACCCAATAGCGATAGCCTTACAGGGCGAAGCCATATACGAAATAGAACTGAGGTTACCTACTGTAACCCCAGCTTCTATGAGTAAATGGCGCAGCCCTCTAAGTGCTGGGCCCCACTGGCTCTACAAATAGTTGAAGAAAAGTTATTTTGTATGGGAGCAGATTGCCGGGCCCCCTTCCTATTTATACCGGAAGGAGGCCCGAGGGTGGGGTCCACCTAGCGGGTGGGCGTGGACTACAAGTGTTTCAGTGCTGCACAGGGGGATAACCCAATAGCGATAGCCTTAGAGGGCTGCGCCATTTACTCATAGAAGCTAGGGTTACAGTAGGTAACCTCAGTTTTTGGTTGCGTTTCCACTAGGCGTAGACCTAACCTCCTCTGGGGGACCCGGGGGCATGCTCCCCCAGGAAGATTTTTTTTTAAATGTTGAAGTTAAAAGCATCAATCTGGTGCACTTTGAGAGCAACACTAGGAGATCTATGGATACATCTCTCAACACCCATCTGAAACAGAACTGTAAACAGATTTCTTATTCTTTATGGATATTTTACAAATCACTCCCCTTTTAAACTGTATTCTTGTTTATTAATATCAACTTTTTTTTACTGTCATATAGTATTTTATACCTGTTTACTTTATTCTCTTATTTTTTTATAACTATAATGATCATATAAAGATGTGCCTTTACCTCACTGGTTGTAGAAAAAGCTTTTTATATTCGTTAGCATAGCTAGCTAACCAGATGCTAATAACAACAAAGCTATTGACTGTATGCTCAGTATGTCAGATGAACAGATCGCCACTGGGCTTACAACTAAGACACAGCCACGCAAAAACTGTGGCATGTGTATGGCTCTTTATGCGTACTGCAATTTGTGAAGTCCCTGCACGGAGCGGCGTTCTGATACTCTCCGGCAGAACTGCACCCCTGTCAGACGAGACATATACCTCCATGCATATACCACGTGATGACACGTTAGACTCGTGTTGTGTTCAAGGACCCTGACCTTGGCCAGGAAAAACAGGCACTCCCTTGTTTAATTCTTTTGCGGCCTAGATTTCTTAATTTGTTTTTCTTTTTTGCGTGTGTTACCCTTTATATATACAGTCTATGGTGTTACCTCAAGGGCCGTATCAAATTGTCTCGCGCACCGTATACGGCCCGGGGGCCGGAGGTTCCCCACCCCTCGTTTAAAGGCTATAGGGGATTAATGAACCAAATAACAACTTTAGAGAACCTCCCCTCTTCCCTGCTCCTTTCTATCGTTCTGATCAATAGAGCCAGTTTGGAAGTCCTGAATGTGACCACAGGAACCAAAGTGAGCGCAGCATCTCGCTGCCTGGAGGCTGAGTACAGTTTTCAGCCTTTCAGCCAGTGTTGATTCAGCGTTTCAGTCTCGGGGGTCCTGGGAGCTCATTCTCTACATGACCTCTGATCTCAGAACGAGGCCCCTCAACATCTTTATTCTCTCGGGGGGTCACTCTGACCTGTGGTCACTGGGCCCTGTCTAATGGTGGCATGTGTATAGAAGTCCTGCTTGTGAAAAGATACACGTGGGCATGGGATGTTGATGACAGAAAGTGGGAAAGATGAGGGGACAGATGGATGGGAAGTCCTAACAGTTGCTGCACGGGGGAGCCATGGAGAGAAAGGACTTCAATGAGATGCTTGTCTTTCTATAACACAAGGCTTACTTCATTAGAGCACTTTGGGAGGCTCAGACTTTGGAAATGCATAATTGCATGGAAAGAGCAGGAATTCGATCCCTGGTAGTGGTCAAGGAATTAGACCTAAGGGAAGAAGCTCCTCCCAACTTGATGTTTTTGCAGAAAAACTTAAACTAATCAGTCTAGTCTGGAATTACTGAGTGCAGGATACCAGGGTTTAACACAGTTTGAATCTGATTTCACAGAACATTGTACTCAATCACGACCTTTTTCTTTGCACATTGAAAAGTGAGCAAATTTTGAAACGCATCGCCAGGTCTCAACAGCTTTTCCGTGCTCTCTATAGGGTTGTAAGATTTTCCTTGCCTCAAAACATTAGTGCTTTAAAAAAAAGGCAAAGGAAGCAAGACCTGCATGGAATATATATGGTCACTGTGAACTCTCCTCTCTGTGTGGTCTCCTCTGCAGAAAAAGGACAACAGGGCTTGGCAGTGAAGCAGGGAGGTGCATTACATGTATCTTTTGTCCTGTCTCCAAACTTCTTTATTTAAATACCACTTGTACCATTACTGGGGCATGCATTAGCCATGTGGTTTTAGATATACAGCACACTGTAAGGGAGTGAACACACACAGAGAGACAGACTTGTGTTTAACACATGGCTGCAGTTCTTAGCCTTGCTCTGTGCCAATGCACTCAAGTACAGAGAGAAGGTCCAAGGCTCAGTGTGTAACGGTATCCCTGGTAGAAGATCAGGTCACAGACTCATTCGAACACTTCGGTTGACCTACACTGGTCTACAGTGAGCTTTTTACAATCTCTCTGGGCGGAAAAACCATCCAGCAAAACAACGTAGGTCTATGATTTCCCACAATATCAGATTCAGAATCATGATTTATGATTACAATGAGGGACACAATATTGGTTATGTACATTTTTCTTCTTCTTTTTTTTTTAAACCTTTATTTGGTAGTGACAGAGATACATTACATGCAACAATGGTCCTCTGCAAGAAACGGGAATCAAAAATTGGTTCCGGTTGAGAACCATTTGCAAATTGGACGGTCAATCTGAATTGTATGCCTTTGAGGTTAACAATTCATTTAATTGACACCAGCCTGTTTTGGAGAAATGTTCACGATGCAGAAACTGATGCAGCGTGACTTCAAACTCTGCTGTGTTAAGAGATCTGACAAACTAATCAGGGCCTAAAATTGGCAAAATCTAGCAAAAAAAGGAGCCAATTTTTCATTTCCATTCAGGTCTGTCTGACATAATTCTTTATTCTTTAAAGTCTCCAACAACGAGCATGTGATATTTACTTAATAATCCCAAACAAAGCTTGTTGCAATTATGTATGAATCTACTCAAATCTACCATGTATACTGCTATGAAATGTGATATCCAACATGTATACTCGATTCCGCTATATCCGATATAAGAAGCCATCCCTTACAAGAATAGATTAAAGCTTTTACACAGATTTAATCACAGAGGTATGACCTTGAATTAAAAATGAAAAATGTTTCAGCCTCGTTGTAATGAATCGAGATGACATTTTGTTTGTCGGTCATCAGTTCTCAGTGCCTGCGTGTCGGCCTATTGAATTCCCTGTCAGTCTCAATCATGATAATTGGAGGAGAGAAGGGGCCTGTTCACTGGACTGTATCTATGACTTCTCATCAGGGGAAACCGCCAAACCATACAAAAAATGTATACAAATAAACCCGACCAAAACTATTTTTAACTGTCATTCATTCATTCAAACATTCTTACTGTTGCAGAAGATACATAAATGATGAGGTTATAATATCCATCTCCATTTTTACTTATCCTGCCTTCCTAATTAAACTTAGAATAACAGTTTAGATATTAAACAATTTTTTAAGCTCCATGTTCTCCTCCAACTCCTAAGGGAGCTTTCTGGCTCCTCAGCTGCTAAATGCTCCAGTATGTTCATTGCTCACTGTTTGTCTGTTGTTGGTGCGGAGTACTTTTAGTACAGCAGCCGGACAGACAAACAATGTGCTTATACTCGCCCCAAGAGTATAAGTACAGACTGTACGTTCAATACTACAATCGACTCCTTCCACTTCTTCATGGTAATATTACCTTATCATCTGATAAACTTTCATTATAACATAGGAAGTTGTTATTTGTGTGTCCTGAATAAATAACTTCACATCTACTAAATGCTGTTATTGAAAGACATCTAACAGTAGTGTTTTGAGACAAAAAAATTCTATAACAGTCATCTTTGAATGATCTATGACAGAATAGCCTATGGGAGGCTGTGTACTTCGAATCAGGGGATAGCAAGTTCGAGTCCCACTGCAGTCAGCATGTCGTTGTGTCCCTGAGACACTTCACCCCAAATTGCTCCTGTGGGGATTGTCCGCAGTACTCAATGTATGTAAGTCCTTTGGATAAAAGCGTCTAAAAAAATGACATGTAATGTAAATACCATAGGAAACAATACGATACAATGATACTTTTTGTCAGATCAAGTTTGACATTTTTCTTGCATCCTAGCTGCAAGTGATTTTTAACGTATCACTTGTACCATGTAGTATTGCAATACTATAGAACACTCTTGATTACATATCTAAAAAAAGAAGAATTTGGTCTAATCTCCACCATAAAAACTCCTGTGCTGACTCAACATGCAATGGTTGGCCCAATTCTCATAGTGTTTGGGTGCTTTAGCCAAATAGGCAAAGAAGATACGAAAACCTCTCCAGTTTTAAAGTTGTTGTGAAGAAAGAAGAGGAGAGAAAGGGAAGTGAGTGACTGAATTGAGAGAAGAGTCTTACCTTCAGGGTGTCCTTGTGTAAGTCCCAGGTAGCAAGTACAATATAATACGGTACAGAGCAATAGGGCTCTCCTGCAGGAAGAGAAGAGAGGATGTTAGCAGACAGTCACACATTACTGTAACAAACAAACTCTTCAAATAAGTGTATGCAATTTCCTAATAAGGAACGTTACATACATTTGTTTATGAACTGTAGCAATTAGCTTTATCGCTCCATTTACATAAAATCATTATTAATGCTTAGAAGCAGTTTATGGGAACAAATTGGAAACACATTTTTTGTTGCAAGGTTGTTAAAAGTCCTTCTGGCTGGTTATATTTGGTGAATATAGTAACTAAAGTTGGTTGTCCCGAATCCTGGGTTCCTCACTTTCTAACAACACATAAATATTGTAGAAAAACCGGAAATGTTCATGTGAAAATGCTAGAAAATGTCTCTCAAATACAGAGATTTCTGGCTTTTTCTCTGTTTTTTATTATAATAAAAAAGTGAATATATTTGGGTTTGGACTAACAAAGCAACATTTCATGTTGGACTTTGAGAAGTCCAAATCGATTAATATAGTAAATGATTGTCAGATTGTTTAGTTATGAAAATAATTGTTAGTTGCAGCCCTTCTGGCATTTAGACATGAAAAGAGTATCTTACAGAATGCTAAATACAGAAAAAACTGCTGTCATTAGAAATATATGAAAATAATCAATAAACTAAATTATGACTTAAAGTAAGATTACAAAACGTAAGTATTTTTGAAAGTATTGCATAATAACATGTACTGTGTAAGCTTTACAATTGAGCTACTGATACCATGTCAACAAAAATGTCTGCAGAAGCACTTTTTTTCAAAACACACAAAAACAGCTTCAAGTTGTGGTTTGTAAGACAGATATAATGTAGTAGACACACACACACACACACACACACACACACACACACACACACACACACACACACACACACACACACACACACACACACACACACACACACCACACACACACACACCACACACACACACACACACACACACACACACACACACACACACACACACACACACACACACCACACACACACACACACACACACACACACACACACACACACACACACACACACACACACACACACACACACACACACACACACACACACACCACACACACACACACACACACACACACACACACCACACACCACACACACACACACACACACACACACACACACACACACACACACACACACACACACACACACACACACACACACACACACACACACACACACACACACACACACCTGAGGAGGAAATGTGTATAACAGCTGTGTGGCTGGAGGGAGAAGGCATTGGGGGGCGTGGGCCAACAGCTCTAAATACAGACAATGTGGGAAACTGTTGCGGAAATAGATCTACCTGCACTAAACCAGGCAAGGATGTTATAGAAACGTGAACATCCTCCACACTGCTTCCCCACACTAGCTTGGATGATTATAATCAAGGTGTGTGTACATGTCTATGTGTGTGTTTGTGTGGTGTCTATGTCTGCTTTGTTCCCAGTTTTTTGTTGCTAATAAAGCTTCATCGCAATCAGCCCCTCTAACAGCTGGCTGTGGTTACTCAGGATGCTCAGTGTCTGTGTGTGTGTGTGTATGTATGTGTGTGTGTGCGTGCATGTGTGTATGCGTGCGTATGTGTGTGTATGTGTATGTGTATGTGTGTGTGTGTGTGTGTGTGTGTGTGTGTGCGTGCGTGTCAGACTGCCAGCTGTTTACAGTCTCATTCAGTGTCTTATCAGCTGAGGAGAGATCTGCTTTCTGAAAATGAGTCATCGTGAATGCTGAGATTTTTTACTCAAGCAAAATCGACTCTCATTCTGTCCCACAGGCTGCTGACATCTGTGCAAAGTGGGCCAAGTTTCCTGAGAAACTGTGCTGTTTTCTTTGGCTTTTCATATTAAAAGTTCCCGGTAGCTTGTTTAGATTTTCATTGGGTTGATTTTTAAAGTGCACATGACAGGTTGGGATATTTTTTTTGCGGTTGCACTGAGGTGGGTTTGTGCACAGTGGACATTTAAATCATCCGTCTGACATCTGTACACTGACCCTGTCTCCTGTGTCTTTCAAGCTTTCAAACAGTGAGCGATGACACGACTCCCTGAGGGAGTTCCCGTCCAAGCTGAGTGGACAAAATACAGACCAGACAAACAATACCTGTGCATAAGTCATCCATAAGCAGACAGTGTAAGCTACATATTGAGCTGTGAGCCACTGAGTCATAGACAGAAGCTGCTCTGTACTGCTGATAACATATTTACTCTGCTCACTGAGCTTCTTAATTTAACTGCTCACACATTTCCCCAGTGATTAAATGGAAAAATAAGTTTAGTTTAGTCAGTTTAGTCAACAATTTCGCAATCTCTCTCTTTCGCTCAAAGACAAGATTGTTCTTTACTAAACATGCATGTCTTAACTCTGATTCTGACCACACACACACACACACACACACACACACACACACACACACACACACACACACACACACACACACACACACACACACACACACAACACACACACACACACACACACACACACACACACACACACACACACACAGACACACACACACACACACACACACACACACCACACACACACCACACACACACACAACACACACACACACACACACACACACACACACACACACACACCACACACACACACACACACACACACACACACACACACACACACACACACACACACACACACACACACACACACACACACACACACACACACACACACCACACACACACACACACACACACACACACACACAGATTCCTATGGATGAGTTGACACTAAAAGAGGCTGATGAGGGTAACTGACCTCTCATAGGGCCATTAGTTTACTTTGCTGTGTATGATCTGTTCTCTCTTTAGGCTATTTTTTAAACCAATTTCTTCTCATAAAATAAGCAACACCAGTCATGTTCCAACTATTATCATGACTAAGAGAAGATAAAAGTATATGATTCATCGTGACACCCTGCTCTACTAAGAGTCTGTGGTACCTAAGGCCATGTTTACACGGAGACAAAACGGGTTGTATCCGCTACAGATCACTATCGTATGGCTGGCATCACTCCCTAGTGGGAGTGATGCCAGTGCAGCAGAGTAAGTCCAGTATTTGACCTTTGTTATGTGTTAGGAGGTTGACATGTTGTGTGATATCGAGGCAGTCCAGGAGTGAGATGAAATCATTTGCCTTGCAGTACCTTGCTGTCATCGAATTCCCCATTTCTGACCATAAAGCTGTAATTTTTGATATCCATGCCCCCCTTTACAAAGCCAAAGAACAACGGTCCATCACCTTCAGAACCATTAAACACATTAACCCCACAGATCTTACCACTCTGATTAATTCCTACCCCAATCCTCCAACATCCACACACCCTGCTGACCTGGTGAATCACTATAATAACTGTCTCTCCTCTTCCCTCACTGCCCTGGCTCCCCTGAAAACTTGCAAAGTTTCATTCACCCACTCCGCCCTCTGGTTTACCTCTGAGCTACGTCAGCTCAAAACAACTGGCCGCCGACTGGAGCGGCTGTGCAAAAACACCGGACTCTTAGTTCACACGCAAATGTACTCGGATCACCTTCACCTCTACAAGAACGCGCTTTCCAATGCCAAATCCTCTTATTAGTCCAACCTCATCAGCACTGGTAACAACAGAGTTCTTTTCTCCACAGTCAGTCACCTACTTCAGCCTCCTCAAACCCTCCTTCCGGATATCTCCATTGACCAATGCACTGACTTTCTGACATTTTTTCACTCCAAAATTAACACCATTCACCTAGAGCTGGCCTCAGCATGCACCTCCTCAAGTGATCCACCCTGGATGGTTTCCACTGGTCCACCTCTCATCAGCTCTCTCTCCATCTTCACCCCAGCATCGGAATACACCATCTCAGAGCTCATCCGTAAAGCCAAAACCACCACCTGTCCGCTTGATCCTCTTCCCACCACCCTGGTCAAGGCTTGCCTACCAGCCATATCACCCATGATCACTGACATAATTAACTCCTCCCTCACCTGGAATTGTACCTCCCACCCTCAAACTGGCTGCAATCACTCCCATCCTCAAAAAACCCGGTACTGACCCAGCCAATCTAAACCACTACAGGCCCATCTCCAACCTACCCTTAATTTCCAAGACCCTTGAGAGGGTGGTTGCCGCACAGCTTCAGTCCCATCTTGACATAAACAACCTCCATGAACCCTTTCAATCTGGTTTCCGCCAAAAACACAGTACTGAAACAGCCCTAGTTAAAATCACCAACGACCTCTTCCATGTAGCTGACTCCGGACTTCTCACCATCCTCATCCTACTTGACCTCAGCGCTGCATTTGATACCATTTCTCACCCACTACTCCTGGGCCGCCTGGCTGGCATTGGGATCACTGGTGTTGCACTCTCCTGGTTCTCATCATACCTCACTGACAGATAACAGTTTGTACAACTCGGTAATCACAAGTCAGGGTGTGCTGACATTTCACTGGGTGTCCCCCAGGGGTCAGTACTGGATCCACTCCTATTCATCATATATATCCTCCCCGTGGGCACAATCCTACGTCACCATGAGGTTAATTTTCACTGCTACGCCGACGAGACACAGGTCTACATTTCCTCCAAACCCACCACTGCCCTGCCCCTCACCTCCCTCACCACCTGCCTTGAGGACATCAGGAGCTGGATGAGCAGGAATTTCCTGAAGCTTAATAGTAGCAAAACTGAGGCCCTGCTCATCGGCTCCAAATCCACCCTCACCAAGTCACAAAACACCCCAGCACCAAACATCATGATTGACGGCTTCCCCATACCATTCGCTGCCCAATTGAAAAGCCACGGTGTCATTCTGGACGGCTCCCTCTCATTCGCACCACACATTAAAAACATCACCCGCACTGCCTTCTTCCATCTTCGGAACATCTCCAGACTCTGCCCCTCTCTGTCCCAACCCAGCACTGAAATCCTGGTCAACTCATTTGTCACATCCCGGATTGAGTCCTGCAATGCACTTCTGACTGGCCTTCCCATCAAACTCATTAATAGACTGCAAATAATCCAGAACTCTGCTGCCCAGATCATCACCCGCACCAACTCATCCGACCGCATCACCCCCATTCTCACTCAACTACATTGGCTTCCTGTACGCTACCGTATTGAATACAAAAATCTTCTACTTACATATAAAGCTCTCCACAACCTTGCCCCCATCTACATCACCGACCTCCTTCAGCAGTACACCCCCTCCCGCACCCTCCGCTCTTCCTCCGTAGGACTTCTCACCATCCCAAGCTATCGCCTCAAAACCATGGGTGCTCGAGCTTTCAGCTGCTCGGCTCCCAGACTCTGGAACTCCCTGCCACTACATATCCGACAGTCCGACAACATTCAAAACCCAACTCAAAACCCACCTGTTCAAACTGGCATTCTCATTATAAATTGTACCCTGTGTCCTTTTGTAGTCCATTTCCTGTTGTTTGTCTTGTTTTACCCCGGCTGACATTTCATTAAATCCACCATTTACATTTTTCCTATATTAACCTATGCCCTGTAAGGTGTCCTTAGGTGCTATGAAAGGCGCCCCCCAAATTAAAATGTATTATATATATATTAATATCGTTCTTATTATACATCCATCCATGGGTAATATGAGCGTTGTGGTTCAACCGATCTAAAGCACTTTCTGAAGCAGTCACGTGGTATTGAGGGGCAGCGAGGCTTCGTTTGTCATCGGTGACGTCACTGGCCCAAAACGATACAAGCCTTGATACAAGCTTCACAAAAAACTTCCGGGATTACTCGACACACGCTCCGAAGCCTCGGCGCAATACGTAACATCACTAATGTGAAGAGCTTTTAAAGTTGTATTTGTTTAACATTAATAACAATTCCGGTGTCTTGAAATTAAGTGTGATTAGCCAACATTAACTATGATAGTCTTAAGGCAATACAAACAATCATCTGTTAGCTTATGATAACTTCTAACCGTACTAAAGGGACTAAAAACAATTATTCGTTAGCTACAGCTTTTGGCAAAATAAACTGTTAGCATATTTGATTATTTGTTTAATGAAAACGTAGCGTGATTTTGGTAAGCCCAACTAGGTGTCCTACATTAATTGTTGATTTAATCACTAATTACAGTAAGAGTGTGAGTAATGTGAATCGTGTTGTTTGTTTAAAGTTAACAACTATTCTGGTGTATTGAATTGGACAGCAATACAAGCAACACATGCTAAATGAGTCTTACAGGGAAACAGTCATCTGTTAGCCTATGATGACTCGCTGCAAAACGTTAAGCCTTTTTGTTTATTTGTCTAAAACAAAACGTCTAACGTGTTTTCTTCTTGAGCTCCAGGATCATTCTCCGACCGCCGTGTTGCCGTCACCAGCCGCCACGTCCTCGCCACTCCAGCCGGATTCTACTCCCCGCACCTCGTTCAATGAAACCGTATGTTATGGTTATGTTATTTAGCAGAAGCTTTTATCCAAAGTGACTCACAAAAAATATAAAAGAACCATAATTAACATTAGAATATCAATAAAAATAGTTACATAGTCAGTTACATTACTAATTACATTAACAGGGTAATTAGTCATCTGTAACCTACTACATTTCAAAAGTAAACTTCCCAACCCTCATGATTAATTATACTCAGCTAATTAATTAAACTTCAAAGGATGACAAAAGCCTGTCAATAATAAAAACAGGTTTGAAATCATTCCAATGTATAGCCTACTATAGGACAGTAAACCAAAAATATAGTTTAAAGTTGGAGAGATACAAAAATATGCATAAATGTTAAATAAGATATGAATGAACAACAAAAATAAAATAAGTTACATTTATTTGTTATTGGCTATGGTAGGTTGTTATTGTTGGTTATGTTCATATACTTATTTGATTATTAAAATGTAAACCGATCTTTTTCATATGGGTGTTTTAGAGTTGTACCCCCTAGATCAGGTGTCATGTAATTGTGTGCTCAAAGTGCACCAGATTGAAGCATTTTACTTTAAAATGTTCAAAAAAAATCTTCCCGGGGGGACATACCCCCGGACCCCCCTGGAGGATGTGACGTCCACCCCCCAATTCAAACATGTTCATATAAAACTAAATACATTTGAAGCCATTTTGACGTATATGACCTATGCCAATAAGTTTCTGTTTTTGTAGTGTATTTGCCTTTTGTAGAGATTTTTCATTTATTCTTTATATATAAAATCTCACCTAGGGCAGCAAATTGGCTCGAACCGGTCCTGCTACGAGGCCGAGCCTTTCTTGTGCTGGCAGACACATGGAAACAAATTGTCGGGCGCACTTCGCACGTGCACACACAAAATATCCAAGCGCTCCGCGCTCAGATTATGCTGAGCCCACGTGCCTTAGCACCGCTGCTATGACTCCATCCTAGGGGAAACACTGGCAGTATAGCCTAAGTTCTGTCTTCAGTGAAAATGCTTCTTTAATAGTCATTGTATTACTATTTGAATTCATTGTAAATAATCTTAACTGTGCTGACTGCCTGTTTACTGTTTATCAGACAGTCTCATCATTTTGGGGTACGGCAGCTGGAGCTGTTTTCTGGTGGCTGAGGGAACAACAGACCCTCAGCCACAGTTGGGGTCTGTTATTTTTGTTTTTGAGTAATCAAGCACCTCTTCAAAGACACATTTGATTTGATTTATTTCTAATGTGTAATACAATAATAACAAAAAGTATTATAATACTGAAATGAAACAAGAGAATTATGATACTGTAGAAATGTAAGCAGTATCAAATTTATAAACTAAATATTATTGACTTACAAATTATATATAAATAAATGATCTACCTAACTACACATCCGAAAAGGCGTGGGAAGGAGTTTACACCTATTTAATCCCACCCCTTACTAAATTAACATTTTTGTTTTCTTTTAACAAAATACCTGACCGGTCTCAACGCTGTGGATGTCCGTCAAGAAACACGCTGTTTCCAAGAATTTCCAGCAAACATCCACTGATAAACTGCGATGTTAACAACCTCATGATGACCTCATATGTTTTTAACTGAGGATCATACCTGTGTTTAGTCTAGAAAAAGGTAAATGTGTGCATTTTATTATGAAGTTGTGTATAGTTACAGACTGTTGCAAAAACTAAGAAGCTTATAAAAATCAGGTTTAAAACTAAAAGAGCAATGAAAGATGTTTGGATTTTTATTTTAGTTATTAATTTACATATTTTGTCAAAGAGATGCTGATTTGAAACCGTTGTTACATACAGTTACGGCATTTCCTGTTTCTGCTGGAGAGAGGGGAGGCCACAAAGCTTGCTGCTGTATTTACTCCCTCCATCTGACAGGAGGGAGCCTTGTCGAGCTGCGAGTGTCACTCCACGGAGTTCACTCCGTCACGGAGGGGGAGTGTGTAGGGGTAGGGTGTAGGGCATGGTTTGGGATTGGGCCACTATTGACCACTCGTGTGGACGGACATGTTTCTTGAGCAGATACCGGGTGTTTCTCAATCGCGAGGATGCTGGCTAGGTAGTCGCGTACTTCCAAGTCACTTCCTTCCGAAACTAAGCAAGTATGCTTCCAAGCCACTCTCTCTAACGGTTTCAACATAAACTGTACTGAAAATAAATACCTCACGATGTCTATCTAATTATGAACTTGCTTTACTTTCACGGAACACATTTTTGGTGATAACAAACAAATATAACAAAGTAACATATTTACCAACACATGTTCTACGCCACTACATACTTACATTTAAATGTGTGCTGCATTTCAGCCATTCGCCGCAAGGGTTTTTGAAATTGGTCCGTGCGCAAAGCATTGTGGGGATTGTAAGGACACGAAGTCTACCCATGTGCAGCCTCGAAATTTCCCCCAAAACAAGGACGCGGCCTCGGTGGAATTCCAAGCATACTGGAGATTGGAACAGTCCTTCGGTGGCACTTGATGACATAGCATCCTTGAAATATTGGCTTGAAAGAATCCTCCAGATTGAGAAACGGCCACCGTGTGGAAGGAAGACTTTTTTGATATCAAATTCGGTTCGTTCTCCGTTTCGTCTCTGTGTAAACGGAGCCTAAAACACCAAGCTAGAGCAAGAGTGAAAAACATAGAAGGTGTATGTGCCTATATATATTACTTTAACAAATGTATACATTGTAGGTGTTTTATCACTGTAAAAAAAGCCAAAATATGTCAACACATTACAGTATTTGGATGCATTAAGCCTGGATGAGTTAAATAGGGCGCCACCGTGTGGACATGGAGTGACTGATGCTCCAACCAGAAGAATATCTCTCAGGTAAATATGCATCTTAAATAAATCACGGATTTGCATCACTGTGAGTGGCTGTAAATGTGTAAAACACATAAATCTTGTATTTTTTTTACGGAAACCCTTCTACAAATCCTCCAATCAGGTGTGAACAATATTCCTGAAGTGTGGACGACTTGTTTCATGAGGAACTTCGAGACTGTGGGACCAATCGCCGGATTTTACTGCTCCCAAAAAGCCTGAATCCCCACTTTCTCTCCTCTCACCCGTTAAGTAAACCAGATGTTCACTGCGCAATAAAACCTCACATCTATTTAAGATAAGAACGATGCATGCAAGAAACATGAATGAATGCATTCATGAATGGAGGCATGAGTTTCAAAGACTGTATGCAACAGCTGGCTGCTTCCCTAAAGAAAGGTAGTGTAGCCAAGATAAGACCAAATATTTTGGCCAATATGTTACTATGTCTGTAAACACATGCATTACACATCTGGATGTATTGCCTCAAATAAAGGTGATAAGTGGATGTTATCTGACTTCTGCAGACGCTGATGCAAGGTGTTAATGTAACTAATTCTAAACTCATTTTCATTTTTTAAATCCACGTGAAATGTGTCTGTACTGTGCCAACGAAGCTGTGAACCCCAATGCGTAAAAAGGAAAGTCATGGGAAGCATCTAGCACACGCTCTTGTGGATGCTGATGAACTTCATAGGAGACATTAAGGGTCTGAAATACATGCTTGTTTTGCTCAGATGAATCAGTTTAGAGAAAAAAGTGACAAAGCTCACAAAAAACATCCCAATAAACGTAGTGTCTTAAGCACTCACAATATTGTACACAGACAGGAGGGAATCAATTAAAATAGCCACAACAAATCAATTATAAGTGAGTCTGGTGAAGATGCCTCTTTATTATGGTCCAGTTTAATATGCGTAAAAAAGGAGGGAACAACCATTTGGACAAATACACTCAGTTTTGCAAAGTTTTCGGAAATGCTACAAACAGACCCCATACAGAGCCCCAACAGTCCCCAGTGAACACCTTTCCTGCCCGGGGGGCTGGCCCGCAGCCAGCCGGTCCAACAATGATATTCTCTACAAACTGTGAAGTCCACTGAGACACATGTAACATTTGTGATATTGGGCTATATAAATACATATTGATTGATTGATTGATTGAGGTACACACATGGAGCTACTGGAGTGACTCGGTCCTCTCCAGAGATCCATCTCATTCCACCCTCCTCTCACAGGGCACACAGACACAACACAGCAAAAATAAAGGGTACTCACTTTGTGTCTAGATGAGAGGTTCTGCAATCTCTCCTTCGGGTGCCTAAATTCATTTGTATTCATTTGTCCTGGCAGTCAAAAACCTGACCGTTAATCACAGCGTGACTCCTTTGCAAGAGGGGGGCAGAAGACACCGGTCGCCGTTTTACACATTTGACAAGCTGGAGATGAAGTTCCAGAGGAAGAATCTCATGTTGATGCGCCTGTCAAGCCCGACATAAGTTCCTCCTGGCAGGCTGCTTTGGCAGAGTTTCCCTGTGCGAGTGTCTGTCGATATTCCCCTGCGTTTCATTCATTTATGCCGATCCAGAGTGAAGGGACGCAGCCGGAGAGAGAGCTGGGTTCTTGTGGAGGGGGTTACGGAGTCAGGAGCGTTTTACTCATCCCTTTCCTTTTTAAATGGGCTTTCAGTGGGTAAAGCGATGGCAAAACGCACCGCACGGCCAGGTGTCAGGTTACAAACCCAGCGGCTGCACCGAGAAACTACACGCCTCCTCCAGGGGGTGGGGGGGGGGGGGGTTATACGTTAGCCCTACCCAGAGCCCCATGCACCGGTAAACGTGAAGCACGGTGACGCAGAGCTTCAAACAGGGAAACTGCTAAACAGGAAACGCCTCCAGAGACTTTAGATACATTTGTTTGGCTTTTTTACACAATTGAATTCATTGTTGTATAAGTTCATTTAAGAAAATCATTAAATACTGGGGAAATGTTGAGAATGCAACATTTGTGTATGAAATGTTTTACTATAATAATAAAATTATTGATTCCAAATTCCCCAAATTGCTCAACATTAAAGGTGGGGTAGGTAATTTTGGAGAAACCAGCTCGAGTGCGCTAGAATTTGAAAATACACAGCCGGAAAAAATCTGCCTCTTCCTTCAGACTTCCTCACAGAGCCCCTCCTCCAACACACACGAACACGCACATGACCAATGAGGGCACGAGATAAGTTTGTGCACAGATGGAAGGCTGACAGGCAGGTAGGCCATCCAGTTATTTTAGCCGGGCCGGCTAAAATGATTGGTCGTGCTTTTTACAGTACTTCGGCTTCCACAGATTCAATGTTTTTATGGATTTGTTGTCAAAGCACTGAAGATATTCATTGCTATCGGGATGTTAAGAGCATTCCATGGAATATAACAAAAAGTGTATCTCGAGCCGGTTTCTCAAACTTACCTACCCCACCTTTAATTAGGAGGCATACAGAAACTATTAAAGATAGAAATATAAGTTACACAAACCACAATTTACAAAAACACACTAATAAGTGTATCAGAATCAGAATACCTTTATTTGTCCCCCAGAGGTGAAATTGACATTGTTACAGCAAAGGTAAAGGGCCAGTAGGCCTATCATTAAAGGTGTCTTTAAAAAAATAAATAAGAGGAGCACGTGGTGATGTGATAGCAGCCACAGGATTAAAAGTGGAATTATATATCACAGTTATTTCCAGATTTATGACAGCAGGAAACTGCAGAACAGGAACGCCTCCAGAACCTCCCCCTTCACCTTATTATCCCTCAATGTTGGGAATTATTTGGATTTGCAAATAATTTATGATATTTTTGAGTCATTAAATCCACTTATTTGTAAGAGATATGCTGTTTGGGATTTACCAACAAAGAATAACTTTATAAATCATCACAAACTTGGCAAGGGTGTCTCATCTCCCCTTGGATTGAGGAACGCTATGAGTAACCAACTGCAGAGTACACACACACACACACACACACACACACACACACACGTTTTCGGAAGTCAATTTCCAGCTATATGTGCTACTTGTTTGGGCAGATTGGCTGACCTCTGAAGTCCCCTTTTATACAAATAATCACAGGTTGAAGAATACTAACATGTTAGCTGAATCAGATGTAAGATGAGGTTTAGAACTTTTTAGCATAAAGTTGGTTTCCTGTGGATTTCTTGCACCTTTTTCCTACGTCAGATATGCATGTTGAAATCAGTGTTGCCCATTGTGTTGGAGAAGTGTTAATAGAGAGGGAGCAGCACCTGGATGCTCCCTCTACCTGAAGATGGGTCACGCTGCAGGACGAGGCCTACCGAAGACCCCGCACAGCCACAAGAGCTTCATGAACACGCATCCTTAACAAGGTGATGAGACATTACGTGTTCTTAAAAAAAAAGGGAGAACAAGGAGTAAAAGGTTTTGAGTATGATGTGGTTCAGGTGAAAGCTGCATACAATAAGTTCTGTAGAATAACATGGACTCATTTTTCTCAAGAGAAATGCTGCTAGATGTTTTTTTATTTTCATTTCATTTAAATGTTTTGAACACAAAGATATATTCATTCGAGGCAAAAACCTCAAATCTTTAGCAAGTAACACCAAATCTATTTGCAAAGCTAGATGACATAAGTTGTAGATAAAATATGGGTTTTATTGTGGGTGAGCCTTAATTCATGTAAATGCATGAACAGCACTCCAAACTGCCACATCAGCGTTCCTTATACTTTGGGCATTTCTGAGAAAAACACACCTGTTTGGAACTTCATCTCTTTTCTAAAAATTGACTTATCATGTTAAGCAATCCTGTTTTTATTGCATTAAACCAATTTGAAGTGGATAAATAGTATAATTTATTTAAAAAAAAGCCAGATCTTATCACCTTAAAGTAGCTACATCTGCATGTATCTAAACTCTCAACATGATTTGGCATAAAAGAAAACTGCTTGTTGAGATGAATGCTGCGGCTGCAGGATAAGAATGTTAGTGACTTGGCGTGCATTAGCCTGCTCTTTGAGTCCAGTTGCCCCAGGCCTCCAGCGCTGGAGGCTGGCCCTGATTGACTCTGTGTTGGGTGGAGCTGGGTGCGTGTGTGAGGCCATCTTTTTGCACCTCAGCCTCAGGCCGATAGTAAGCCGGCCTGGGGGGCGGGTGCTAATGGACGCAGGTCATTAACATCCTCTTTACAGCCCCCTTCACACACTCCGTCCCTTGTGTTTCAGCACTGGGTGCCACCCGACCCTCCCCTGTTTTTCCAATGAGCCCCTTCCAAAATTACAAACTCTGAGCTTGGTAGCGCGCTCACTGCCACCCCTTAAAGCTGCTTAATTATGGTCATTGGCACCACGTCTGAAAGCTCCCTTTATCCCCCCCCACGCTCCAGAAATAGGTCCTGCTGCAGCACACAGGCAGCCCAGATCAAACGCTCCCCAAAGGGAAGGGGTCATTACTGGTGCGCAGGGCGGACGCAGCCCAACGGGTGCCGGGCCACGCCTCAAGCCCAAATTGCAGCCTGGGCCTGGTGAGGACTCAGAACTGCTCTTTGATGATCGGCAGAGCAACAGCACGAGGCTGTTTGGATATCAGTGTTTACAGTGAGCTGTGTACTGTACATATAAACAACCAATACAGTGTTTTGCGGACTACAAGCTAAGAAAATGGACCCTGGGCTTGGTTGGGAGTTCATAAGTTTGTCATGGTTTATATTTTTCTGTAAGCAGGGGTGGATGAAGTATTCAGATGGTTTACTTCAGAAAAAGTAGCAATTCGTCATAGTGAAAAGACATGGTTACAAGTAAAAGTCATTCATTCAAAAGAACCAGAAATAAAAGTATTTTTGCATTTTCTTTGAATTATAAAATATCTTTTAGAATAGTATACCGGTATATATTAATTCATGTGTTCATCAATATATACCGCTATGCTAGCTTAAACTATAATATTTCATCCTAATTTGTTAATTCCAATTATGGATTAATAATGTAAATCTGCAGTTACTAGTTGTGAGACAAATGAAGAGGAGAAAAAAGTACAACATCTGCCTCCTAAATGGGTTGTAACGAAGTATAACGTAAAATAAAAATAATGACAAATGACAAGGATTTTATGACATTGTATATGTATTTGTGACTATTTCAAACGCCTCAGGAAGCAGTGTTTTCAATAACCTCATGTCACCCAACAAATAAATGGGTTTGAAGGCAGTCCCCTGTGTGCCGGAGTGTTTCCCCGCTGGCAGTGCAGAGGTTACGGAGGTGGTGAACCAGACAGTGCTGTCTCTCTCAGCTCCACCACACACAGAAACACTGTTCCTACCAGGAATGTGTGTGTATGCCGAGGTGTCTCTGTGGTTTGTGTTTTTCCTTTACAGGTGGTTGTGTCCACTTGTGTGTGTTCCTGCTCCTGTCTCCTTCCTGAGTAGGATGGTTTTTGGGATGCACTCAGAGGTGGAAAGTGGATGTGTGTCTTTCTATTTGTATTATTATGTTCACTTTTTTCTTTTCCTTCCTCTTTGCGCATTTTTTTTAAGCTAAATCGTCTCCAGTTCGTGGAATGAAATGCATTTACTCAAGTACAGTGATCAAATGCAATTTTGAGGTACTTTACCTGAGTTTTTATTTTATTTAATACTTCTACTCCACTACATGTATTTGACAGCTTCAGTTACTTCATAGATTCAGATTGTTAGCCAATACAAAATATAAATCAACAAATAAATTAGATTTGTATTTAGCTTAGCTCCAGGTTTGCCAGCTATGATAGACATTTGAAGAAAAATGTTCTTACATTTCTGCCACCTCTGTTCATCTCTCCCCGTTTGTATTCCCTCTCCTCAATATCTTTCTTTTTCCCTCTCCCTGTCCTCCTGTCATTCCTTCACCACAAGCATTTCCAGTGCTGGCACCTCAGAGGAGACAGCCACCCGAAAGCTGTGCCACGAGCTGTAATGAGCATGTTGAGTTCTCATAACACCAGAATAACCTGCTGGGCGAGACACGCTCTTTTTTTTTGGGGGGGGGGGGGGGGGGGGGGGGGGGGGGCAGCACACAGCTTGTTGAAGTGTGACATATGGACTTATATGGACCCCCCCCCCGTGCTGTTTTTCTTACTATATTTCTGTGCTTTGGGTTAGGCTAAAATTATGCACGTTGACTGTAATTGTAACACTGCGTCTTTCACGCCTCGCTGTTTATACTGTACAGGGATTATTATTAGGAGGTAGGTTGTGTATTTTTTCTTTTTTGGTAGACTAAATAATTTGGGTTAGTCTGGAGATTTTTACAACCCTGTGGCAGCTCCCAAAGTTAGCGCCATTCTGCATTGTAACAGATATAGATCATTTAAAATGACAGTGGCAGCTCTTGGTTAAAAAATAATGAATGGCTAGAATATCATTTCTTATTTGAATGTTTTTTATACCATCATTTTACCATTTCTTAATTCCAGTTCCATTATGAATGTTGGTGGCTGAGTTTAATTGTTTTTCCATTTAGATATTAAGGTTTAAATTGAGTAAATCCTTTTAAATTGCAACATGAGATTATATTGGACATAAAAGGTGGTGAACAAAACATTCACATTATCACCTTTTAATATCGTTCTTCTATGTAGACAAGCAGGTGTTACGGAACATTATCCTTCATTGTGAGTTGTTTGAGGGGCCTTGATGAATATAAGTTGAATATTCTCTCTCTTTAAGCTTTGTTTTTGGTCTCCTCCAAGTCCTGAGGAAATCAGTCTTTTAAGCAGCTACATGCTGCACGATGTTCACCAGCTATACTCTAAATCTACTTTTGGTGAAGAGCATGTAGTGTACAGTGAGTTTTTAGAGCTTTTTAAGGAAAAACAGCTTCCTTCTGAGGCGGGAAACAAACTATAAGAGTGGCAAGAGGAATCTAAAAAGTAAAGTTGTAGGCTCGACAGCTAAAAACTAAAAGTCGCTGTAAAAACTGTGAGGCAAAGAGCTGCAGCTTCAGCTAGGAATTCTCTGTGGATTCCTCACTGTGAAAGACCCCTAGAACATCCCCACTTGATTCATTGCCATCATACAATTAGATATTAGAACAGCTTTAAATATTTCTTGCACTTTGTTATGAATGGCATAATTCCATATATACTTATTACAGGTTTCTGTTGAATACTCAATTTAACTGCATTTGACGGTCTGTTACTTATTTATAGCAGGCTGCTGCTATGGACACATTGAGTGGAAGCAATACACTATTTTTTTAAATCAATCAAATCATTTTCAACATCTTCTTTGGAGCCGACTTTTGACCCTTCTCTGCAACACACTCCCCCAAAAGTCACATCAGAGCCTTGTTTAAAAAACATTCATGTTCAGCCTTTCCTCCCCATCCTGATCATTTCATCATCAACAAGTCACCTTTTGTGAATACAGGAGTGCACTTTGACACTGGGCAGGATATTTCTCCTGCAGGTAAGGCTTGTTTATTATGCAGGACAAATATCTTGCACTATGTGAAAGTGGAGCAGCAGATTCCTGGACAGTAGCTCCGGCCTCTTTTCATTCCTGGCATATTTTTTGGCAAGTCAGGAAGAATATTGACACAGGAATAACTTGGCAACGGCAAAAAGAGCACAACACGCTCGGAAGTTAGTCCGCACCTGAGTGGTATATAGACAATGTACTGTATATGCATACTGTAAGTGTGTGCACAGGTATGCAGGGTAGATGTGAGAGAGGAATTGGCTGCATTGAGTGCTGTGAAATTCCACCGCTGAAGCTCCTCCCTCCATAAATAGTCAGCATGTGTAGGAGAAGGAATCCTTATTTTAAATTCAAGTCTTTCACAGTAAAATGAAATCCCATCTGCAATAAAACCCCTTATTAATTCCAACTTTCATTTCCGACTCGCTGCTTATCATGTGTCACACAGATCTGTGATACCTTCTTATTCAGGACACTAGGCTCTGTATTGAATTTGCATGGGGCCACCAGAGACCCTGGTAGCCTAAGTGGGAGCAGCAGTGAAACCTGCTCTCTCTGGCATAAAGTCACTGTTGGGATTCCAATGATGCCCTCTGTAAAAGGACTTCATTATGCTCTCAGAATATGGACTAGACAAATATTTGGCTTGGTCATTATGATGCTGGATCCACTCCCCCCACGGAACCAGCTCCTACACCAGGCTCAGTGTTTCTGCATCCCAGAGATGCCCCCCCCCCTCCCCCGGTCCCCCATCTGCCCCCTCTGTCTCCTTCCTGACACCAAATGGGAAGAAATACAACCACATTACTGGAATAGCAAAAGAGAGGCAACAGATGAACAGAGGAGGTATTACGCTGCCTCAGGGAACTATATCTATTCATTGGCATAAATGGTATGAACGAATATTTAAAAAAATGTACACATTTACTAAAGATTATATGTAATGTATCAGGCCTGCCTTAAATATCAATACTTTTGATAATCAGAACACAACTATAATTTGGAGGCAAGTATTGTACTTTTTACTCCTCAACATTAATATAAAATAGCAATTCCATCCATCCATCCATCTTCTTCCGCTTATCTGTGGTCGGGTCGCGGGGGTAGCAGTTCCAGCAGAGAGCCCCAAACTTCCTTTTCCCTGGTGACATCAACCAGCTCTGACTGGGGGATCCCAAGGCGCTCCCAGGCCAGCGAAGAGATATAATCCCTCCACCTGGTCCTAGGTCTACCCCTTGGTCTCTTCCCAGCTGGACGTGCCTGGAACACCTCCCTAGGGAGGCGCCCAGGTGGCATCTTAACTAGGTGCCCGAACCACCTCAACTGGCTCCTTTCGACGCGAAGGAGGAGCGGCTCAACTCCGAGTCCCTCCCGGATGACCGAACTTCTCACCTTATCCCTAAGGGAGACACCAGCCACCCTGCGGAGGAAACCCATCTCGGCCGCTTGTATCCGCGATCTCGTTCTTTCGGTCATGACCCATCCTTCATGACCATAGGTGAGGGTAGGAACGGCCCAGTAGACAGAGAGCTTTGCCTTCTGGCTCAGCTCCCTTTGTCACAACGGTGCGGTAAAGCGACTGCAGTACCGCTCCCGCTGCTCCGATTCTCCGGCCCATCTCACGCTCCATTGTTCCCTCACTCGAGAACAAAACCCCGAGATACTTGAACTCCTTCACTTGGGGTAAGGACTCATTCCCTACTTGGAGTGGACAGTCCATCGGTTTCCTGCTGAGAACCATGGCCTCAGATTTGGAGGTGCTGATCCTCATCCCAGCCACTTCACACTCGGTTGCGAACCGATCCAGTGAGTGCTGAAGGTCGCAGACCGATGAAGCCATCAGAACCACATCATCTGCAAAAAGCAGTGGTGCAATCCTTAGTCCACCGAACTGCAGACCCCCTCCCCCATGACTACGCCTCGAAATCCGATCCATGTATATTACAAACAGGATTGGTGACAAAGCGCAGCCCTGGCGGAGGCCAACCCTCACCGGAAATGGGTCCGACTTACTGCCGAGGACCCGGACACAGCTCTCACTTTGGGAGTACAGAGATTGGATGGCCCTGAGTAGAGACCCCCTCACCCCATACTCCCGCAGCACCTCCCACAGTAACTCCCTGGGAACCCGGTCATACGCCTTCTCCAAGTCCACAAAACACATGTAGACCGGATAAGCGTACTCCCCGGCCCCCTCCAGGATCCTTGCGAGAGTAAAAAGCTGATCCGTCGTTCCACGACCAGGACGGAATCCGCATTGTTCCTCCTCAATCTGAGGTTCGACAATCGGCCTGACCCTCCTTTCGAGTACCTTAGAGTAAACTTTCCCGGGGAGGCTGAGTAGTGTGATGCCTCTGTAGTTGGCACACACCCTCTGATCCCCCTTTTTAAAAAGGGGAACCACCACCCCGGTCTGCCACTCCTTCGGTACCGTTTCCGACTTCCACGCAATGTTGATGAGACGTGTCAACCATGACAGTCCCTCAACACCCAGAGCCTTCAGCATTTCTGGGCGGATCTCATCCACCCCCGGGGCTTTGCCACTGTGGAGTTGTTTAACAACCTCAGTGACCTCCCCCCGGGAGATTGGTGTTGATCCCCCGTCATACTCCAGCTCTGCCTCTAACATAGAGGGCGGAGTTGTCGGGTTCAGGAGTTCCTCAAAGTGTTCCTTCCAACGCCCTAACACTCCATCAGTTGAGGTCAACAACGTCCCATCCTTACTGTACACATCTTGGATGGTTCCCTGCTTCCCCCTCCTGAGGTGTCGGACAGTTTTCCAGAACAACTTTGGTGCCGCCCGAAAGTCCTTTTCCATGTCCTCTCCGAACTTCTCCCACACCCGCTGCTTTGCCTCGGCCACGGATGAGGCTGCTGCCCTTCGGGCCTGTCGGTACCTTGCAACTGCCTCGGGAGTCCCCCGGGATAACAAATCCCTGAAGGCCTCCTTCTTCAGTCGGACGGCTTCCCTGACCACCGGTGTCCACCAGGAGGTTCGAGGGTTACCGCCCCTTGAGGCACCTAGGACCTTGAGACCACAGCTCCCCGCCGCGGCTTCGGAAATAGAGGCTTTGAACACCGACCACTCTGGTTCAATGTCCCCAACCTCCACAGGAATGCCTGAAAAGCTCCGCCGGAGGTGTGAGTTGAAGGCCTCCTGAACTTGGGCCTCCTCCAGACGTTCCCAGTTCACCCGAACTACACGTTTGGGCTTACCAGGTCTATCCAGAGGCTTCCACCGCCACTCGACCCAACTCACCACCAGATGGTGATCAGTTGACAACTCCGCCCCTCTCTTTACTCGAGTGTCCAAAACATACGGCCTCAGGTCCGATGATACGATAACGAAATCGATCATGGACCTTCTGCCTAGGGTGCTCTGGTACCACGTACACTTATGAGCATCCTTATGTTCGAACATGGTGTTTGTTATGGCCAATCCATGAAACCAAACCACCACTCCGGTTCAGATCAGGGGGGCCGTTCCTCCCAATCACGCCCCTCCAAGTGTCTCCATCATTGCCCACATGTGCGTTAAAGTCTCCCAGCAAGATTAAAGAGTCCCCTTCAGGAGCCCCATACAGGACTCTTTCCAGGGTCTCCAAGAAGGCCGTATACTCTGACAACAGTCAGAGTTTTCCCCCCCATAACCCGCAGGCGTAGGGAGGCGACCCTCTCGTCCACTGGGGTAAACTCCAACAACGAAGCACCCAACCGGGGGACTTGTGAGTATCCCCACACCCGCCCGGCGCCTCACACCTTGAGCAACTCCGGAGAAGAATAGAGTCCAACCCCTATCCAGAAGTAAGGTTCCAGAGCCGACGCTGTGCGTAGAGGTGAGCCCAACCAGATCCAACTGGTACCGCTCCACCTCCCGCACAAGCTCCGGCTCCTTCCCCCCCAGAGAGGTGACGTTCCACGTCCCCAAAGCCAGCTTCTGTCGCCCGGGTCTGGTCCGTCGAGACCCTCCGCTTTCACTGCCACCCTTCTGGCAGCGCACCCGACCCCATCGCTGTTTCCCGTAGGTGGTGGGCCCGCAGGATGGAGAAGCGGAGGTGTTGCCCACGTTGCCTTTTCGGGCTGGGCCCGGCCGGGCTCCGTGGCAAGCCCGGCCACCAGACGCTCGCCGACGAGTCCTCCTTCTGGGCCTGGCTCCAGAAAGGGACCCCGGGCTTCCTCCGGGCCGGGTATCCTCACTTCCTCTTGTTTTATTCATGAAGTCTTTTGAACCAATCTTAGTCTGTCCCCTTGCCTGAGACCAATTTGCCATGGGAGACCCTACAAGGAACACAAGGTTCCAGACAACACAGCCCCCAGGTTCATCAGGGCACACAAACCTCTCTACCACGGTAAGGTGCTGGTTCTTCAGAGAAATAGCAATTAACTAATGAATTATGATGTGTTAGCATTCATTACATTTAACTAATTACAGTGTATGCCAGTGGTATGAAACATTATTCTGAAAGACCCAGTCAGGATAATGAACCGTTTTTGAAAGTGTTGTTACTTTATGTACTTGTCTATGCTCATACCTTTGTACTGTTCAAAAGAACGATTGCAGGACTTGGTATTGCTGTTTTAAGTGAAAGAGGATTTATTCTTTCAGTGAATGCAGGTAAATACTGCAGCTTGTGCATTTGATGTTGGCAGATTCACTGTGTGTATGTCTGTCTGCAACCACACTGTACACAAACTGTGTGTGTGTGGTGTGTGTGTCTGTCTGTCTGCAACCACACTGTACACAAACTGTGTGTGTGTGTGTGTGTGTGTGTGTGTGTCGGTCTGTCTGTCTGTCTGCAACCACACTGTACACAAACTGTGTTTGTGTGTGTGTGTGTGTGTGTGTGTGTGTGTGTGTGTGTGTGTGTGTGTGTGTGTGTGTGGTGTGTGTGTGTGTGAATTGTAGCCGTTAGGCTGTGCCTGGGAGTCACTTTCAGATGGTTCTGATAACGGGGTGTTATCTGACTCACTGTGGGACTGCAGGATATTGGAGAATGTTCCTGGGACACATTTCACGGTGCCTCATTACCCTGTGTCCACAGCAGTGACTCGTCCTCCTGATGGTGACTCAAGCCTTCACCATTAGTATGGCCAGAATTAACCATTCTTATTATTAAAAGAAACTGGAGTCCTTACACAGCAAAATGTGGCATACTGCTCTCTGTGGCCTGAAGCAACGGGCTCTCCATCAATCGCATCTCAAAGGTTCACAGATAAAAAGAGTTGCATGAGGAAAATAAATTGGGTTTCCTGCAGGAAAACAAGCCCTGAGGTAAACTTTCCTTATTCACTCCTATTTAATGCATTCATTTCTATATCCGTCATCTACATTTGATCAAACCTCTGCAGGAAAAGAACAGATTGAAGGTCTATCCATCAGAATTGAAGCCTCCCAGTGGGGAGGTCATGGGGAACGTGCAGAGGTGTCCCAGGTAACAAAGGATTATTTGGGCAGATGTCCTTATGCTCGGCTTTGTTGCATGCACCAGCTGCCAATTAACTGCTTTACCTCCTCTTTCTCTACTTATGCTGCTTCTCTTTTACTATTTCCATGACCCTGCCTCTACCTCCTGCCTCTCATATGCCACGAGAGGAGGCCAAGTTAGCAGAGGAGAGAGGAAGAGTTCATCCTTTCTTTAAGTCTACCGAGACTCTGGCTGCAGAAGCCCTCAGGGCAATATAATAAATATTTCATTTCCTCTGGCAAGCAATAGGAAGGCTTATATCATGTTAAAGAGCAGCAATGGCGTCTGAAAAAAGCTTGTCATTCTGAGATTCTCCGGCCAGGTTCATTCCCGCAGTGCATGAAGAGGCTTTTTATTCTGAAGAGACATTCACTTATTTTATAGCTGCCTTATGGTAAATAAGAGGGACATGTTTTATTCAGAGAGATAGACATAAAGGAATCATTTTAGGAATGTTATATTAAAGGCAAGGGTATGATCTTCAGTCAAATATATTTGTTTACAGGATCTGTTATGAGTGTTGGGGACAGAATTGAAATGGAATAACATTTTTATAGTTATTTCCATGTTTGTTCTACTTCTGCTATACATTTGTATTTAATGACTGTCAGTAATATTTAGCAGAACTTTTCTTAAAGGGGCCCTATCATGCTCATTTCCAGGTGTATATCAGTGTGTAGTCGTGTCTCTACTTTAAAGAGTCCTCTCTTGCTGATGTTCAGGTGTATATCAGTGTGTAGTCGTGTCTCTACTTTAAAGAGTCCTCTCCTGCTGATGTTCAGGTGTATATCAGTATGTAGTGTCTCTACTTTAAAGAGTCCTCTCTTGCTGATGTTCAGGTGTATATCAGTGTGTAGTCGTGTCTCTACTTTAAAGAGTCCTCTCCTGCTGATGTTCAGGTGTATATCAGTATGTAGTGTCTCTACTTTAAAGAGTCCTCTCCTGCTGATGTTCAGATGTATATCAGTATGTAGTGTCTCTACTTTAAAGAGTCCTCTCCTGCTGATGTGCAGGTGTATATCAGTATGTAGTGTCTCTACTTTAAAGAGTCCTCTCCTGCTGATGTGCAGGTGTATATCAGTATGTAGTGTCTCTACTGGGACATGTCTCCATGCTTTAATGTTCAAAAAGCTCTTTATTCTTCTCATACTGCCTGTGCTGCAGCACCTCTTTTTGCCCTCTGTCTGAAACCAGAGCCCAGTCTGCTCTCATTGGTTAGCTGGTCTGCTCTGTTGTTATTAATCATAAATCTAGTCGCCAGAAGCAAAATGCTAATGTTATGCTATAAACTAACAGCAGGTTCGCACAACTTCAACTTCCCGCCAACTTAAGATTGATATTCAAAAATGCGGATTCTAAATGGTACAAGTTGAAGTGTTTGTTTGAACAGTTTGTAAGAACACAGGCAGAACAGGGCAAACCAACTTAGCGGGAGTGTTAACGTGTTCGGCGTAATGACGTACAACGTCCTCGACAACTTCTGTAGTCCTATTCAGCCACTTGGTAACAACCATCGTTTTTCAGACACGTCAACTCTTCAGAAATCACCAGTGGGGTCACTGCTGATGTATTTAATGTCGTAGAACAAAACGTGATCCGTCTCTTAAATGTGTCTCAACCACAGACCTTATTTGGAGCTATTTTCCTAAATCCTATGGAGAGATCCCATTGGCTCTGAGACGAGGGTATCCGTAGTGGTCAAATGCTAACTCACTTCCGGGTTTTAGGACTCGTTCCTGCACCACTCTATAGAAGCGATAGAATAAAAGTGTTACATGATATCACTATGGTCCGGATGGAAACAAAGGAGTCCAACGGAGGCGTTTCAGGCAGGGGGGGGGGGGGGGGAGTGTGTGGGATAGAAAGGAACACAAGGATTTGCCAAGCCACACCATAGGAAATAAAAACCATAGGCCTACCGATGTTTTAATCTCTCCCTTAAGAAGAGACTTTAAAGCACTTGCTGAGAGAAACCTTGCTGTGCTTTTTCCTTTTTCCCCCATCATCACCATACCAAAATCTTCCCTCCTGTGTCGTTTTTTAATATCAGTGTAGCCCAGCGACGTGCAGTCAGGGGAGGCAGTGCCTCACCTGTCATACTCCAATGTAACGGAAAAACAACTAAAGCAAAAATAAATAGTAATAATAACAAAATGTCTCCACTGATCTGTTTTGTAAGTGTGATTTATGTATGATTCCAATCGCTTTTTATAGTCAAAATCAGCCAATTGTCCGAGCTCCGCTACAACTACATGGGAGCGATGAGGAGTGAGGCAGGGACGAGCTCTGCCTCTCGTAAGCTCACAGTAACGGAGCCTACACACGGCGGCGTGCGTTGCCGCTTCAACGCTTCTGCCCATTCACTTTGAATGGGGTGACGTCACGATTCGCCGAACTGCATTGTGGGAGCAAAGCGTAGCTTCTCTCGCGGTGCTTGCTGCAAAAGTAGAGCAATGTTCTACTTTTGCAGCCTCGACAGAGGCGTCAGCCAATCGAATCATATGCCAGTGCAAGCTCTAGCCAATCAAACCGCATGCTTGTGTGTCTGGGGCGGGAGATTCATGTGATTGGTTGTTGGTCGTGTTTTAGCCCCCCCCGCCGGCACGCACGCCGCCGTGTGTAGGAGCCGTAACGCTGCGTCCACACTACAGCGTCGACAGCTTCAAAAACAGTTTCCAACGCATCTGCCCATTCACTTGAATGGGGTGACGTCACGTTGCCTCGCTTTTCGCCGAACTGAATTGTGGGTAGCATAGCGGAGCCTGGAGCGCGGGCACTAATTTAACGCGGGCACTTATTTTGTGAGCGCGCTCAAGCCAGTGACTGTGGGGTAAGGTGAGGCACAGATGAGATCTGCCTCACCTCAGAATGCGTCACCCCACAGAAACTGGCTGGAAAGAGGGCCCTAAGCGCATGCCTGCACCATCTCACTGTATGTCACCAATGTAATGTTTGTAGATCCCTTTATTACATTTATCCTCGCCATCCATAGTCTCTAAATAACTTATTTCACGTATATATGATATTTAGGCTCGCTGCTCTCATCATACAACGGCAATGAAAAAAGCACCAGGGGAGGCAGCCATAACCTCTGCCGCACTGAAGGGGGCGCAAGTGAGCCCACAGGTTCTTGTTGCTACTGTTATTCTACGCAGAGACGGTAGATGCGAACAACAAACTAGACTTTTGAAACTAGAGAGATAAGGAGGACTTTTACAAAAATGTAATGGAGATTGTTGTCCAGAAGGATAGCATGGACTTCATCTTCAAGTCAAGGTAAGACCACAATTGTAATGAAAATGGGATCTTACTAAGAGAGAACAATCCAATATTTAGACTTGGGGTATCCTTTTGTTGAACGGTCTGTTTAAAATGAATCGAAGTATCAGACTAAAAAAGCTTTTGAAAATAACCGAACATTTCGATTAAGGTCAAAATATAATATTTGTAAATCTGACTCTGAAAGAGTCAGTGCCTCACCAGCCATGAACCTCACCGCACGTCACTGGTGTAGCCGCTGCATCCCATAAACATGCCTCTAGGTGGACTTAATGGCCATGAATTGTAACATATATACAAATAACACAAGGGCCTTTCCCCATTAACTGAACAGCAGTAATTTAATGAAAAGCAAGAAAAACATGGGAAAACGTAGAACAAAGCCACCTTGTCAGCTGAAGAGGTTTTTCATGCCAAAGCAGAGATGATCGGCTGCTCTGTGACAGGATGCTATTTTCCTCACTTTCTAATGTTTGTTTGGCAGCCGTTGCATGCTCATTTAGCATTTCTGTGCTCTTTGAAGTGGGCATGGCGTAGGAGTGGGTATGTGGTAGCCCAAGGTGAGGCGTCAGTATGCTGGAAATTGAATTGACACAGGACCACGTCATTCAGTTAATTATTTAATAGTGTTTTAATTAATCAGATATTTGCAGCAGGTCCTATGGCTAGACTAACACATGAAACCTTCAAACTCTTCAAACTCTTCAAACTCTTCTCCTCTCAGCGCCAGACTCATAATTATTCTAACAGATTATTACACCCAACACACAGCACCATTTTATCCCTAACTTAAAATAAATACTAGTGATGATAATACTTAGCATTCCTGCGTTTACCAGCAGTGTATTTAGGTATGAAAGACAGACATCTTCTGTGATGCAGCTAGAACATCACAGAGTATGTTAGATGTCTGGGGGACTATTTTCTTCTGGGATAATAAGCACCCCTTACATCTTAGTTTCTAATCTGAGAACTGCACCTTGCCCAATAACGTTCCCATCTTTAAGAACAGATTGTTGAATATTGTCACCTCTATGTCCCTGGGTTTTATCACATTTTTAGCCACGCTAACAGTGTGGCTCCAGGGATGATTATATCTGTCTGTTGGCCCACTATTTTGGTCGAGACTAAAATAACTCCAACAACTTCTGGATGGATTTTCATGACATTTTGTACAAACATTCATGTTTCCCAGAGAATGTTTTGAATTACTTCTTTGGTAAGCTTACGACAATTCTCGTAATACCAACAGCAGTTTAACATGTTTGGTTTAGGTTGAAATATCCCAATGGAGGAAATTTGCTTAAATGTCCCAAGAGAATCTTCTGAATATTCCAGCATGATTTAGTCAAGTAAATCTTGGGCAGACATTCTTTGTTCCCAGCTGATGTGTCCTCATGGGGGCCTTTTTCTCCAGCACCAACAGCAGGGCAACATGTTTGATTAAGTGTGAAATCTCTCAAAATCTATGCCAAGAAATGCACTTAAATTTGGGATGTATATGTTCCAAAAAAAAAACGGTACTATACAGATTAACTGACTTTTCATCTTCTGCAAAACTAATGACAATCCTAAAGGCCTCAGCAATACTTAGTTTGGTGCTAATTAGCTAATGTTAGCATGCTAACATGCTAAAAAGAGGTGGTGAGCCCTGTAAACATTACTTGTGTGTGATGTCTTGAGAGGTGGGTAGCTTTTACCTTGGAGGAGTGGTTGCAGTAAATGAAGACAGCAAAACATTGTTTTCCAACAAAAATTCAGTGTATTCAGTTTTCTTATAACATCTCTAGTTATTTCTCAGAGACAAACAAAACAAAAAGGTACTTTGAATAAAATCTCTAGCTGTCTTCAGTGTAACTAAACACCTCTATACTACTATGCTAAGACGATGTACTCGGTCTGTTGCTCCTTTTCACATTTAAACTATCTTACTAGGTAAATCAGCTCGTCTGGTTCAGCTGGGCAGCAGCCATTATCCTGATTGCCTTGCTGACTGGGTTTTGTCGTCTTTTACTGGATGCCATGGTGGTTTGTAGTCCTTGTTGCATCAACCAGGAGGGAATATCTTCTATTTTTGACATTACCTCTAATGACATCCCACCTGTTTAATACCAGCATAGCATCATTACTGTACACATATCAGTAGCTATTGTTAGCATTTAGCTCACGGCATAGTGGGTAAAGTACTGTTCCTGCAATCTAGATTCTAGAGCAGGGGTATTCAACTCAAATTCAACGAGGTCCAGTTAGAGAAAATGTCCCCATGCAAAGGTCCGGAACATCAAAATGTCTAACTTGCTTTATGAATTAGTGTGATATATATTGAAGTGACCTGTAGCTTTATCAACGTCTGCATGTAATCAACAACTGACTGCCAATCAAATAAAGAAAGTACAATTCAAAAACAACAATATTTATTGTCTATTAACATTGAACTATACAGATATACAGTAAATACTGTGGATATGTGTAATGTTCCTCTCTGGCTGCATTTACAAATAAAATAGAGAAAATAAATAAAATAGCTTTTGAAAATGTGTGCATCTCAAAAGTGCTTCATTTTAGATAAATAAAATAAAGTGTAGCAACAGCTTGAGTTTCCCTTTTTCTTTGTTAACCGTTTCACATCATGACTTAACAGTTTCAGACGATTATAGAACAATATCAGTCTTTACACATCATAACAATTGAACAGTTTTAAAGTTTCTCTTTCTTTCCCTCTTATATTGCAGTCCCTCACTCAGTTTCTTTAAATTCAGTGCGAGAATTGAGCTCGAACTTATCCTGCCAGGAGTTTGTAAATCTGGGCTGACATGGAGTCAGGGCCATTCTCATACACATGCAGGTGCTCATTGGTTACAGTGATGCAAACACAGGTATGGTGAAAAAAGAGAGAACTATTCGAAAGCAGAAAAAAAACTGCGTAATATACCATCTGACAAAGACCTGTGCTATAATGCTTCAATTAACTGGCTATTCTTTATAATATACTCAGATCAATAGGAGACAGAGATGTTAAGTTATAAATCAAGGGTTTTTATTATTATTTACCGCAGGGGTGGGGAACCTTTTTTCCTTTCAATTTTTACAACATCCTCCGAGGGTCGTACAAATGATTGAACTCAACCTCTGCTTACCTCAGCCCATTAATTTCGCCTTTCTTTCATGCTGTGCAAAGAAAAAGCAACCTCTTAATCCAGATATCTCACCATGACCCGCGCATGCATGCATGTGCACGGTTGTGGCATGACCACCAAAACAGAAAGATATGGACACAAGATGTGTGCAAATGTATTTAGTTTCCTATCCATGACCATGTAAACATGATTTAAGTGTGGGGGGGGGGGGGGGGGGGGGGGGGGGACACACACACACACACCTAACCTCTTCTAGGGGGGTCTGGGGGCATGCTCCCCCGGGAATATTAAATATTGAAGTTAAAAGCATCAATCTGGTGCACTTTGAGAGCAACATGAAGAGATCTAAGGATACATCTTTCAACACCCATATGAAACAGAACTGTAAGCATATTTTTCTTTTTGGATATTTTACAAATTACTCCCCTTTTAAACTCAATTCTTGTTATTTTTAACACCTGTCATATACAGGGCTGCACATAACTGGTGCGCAGGTGTGCACCGGT